>JAPDVU010000113.1:0-51981 GCA_026230045.1 Corynorhinus townsendii | reverse complement strand
TTATGCACTACTATAAAATAACTCAAAACCCTCAGAAATCAAAATGTTAGTTAGGCTAGTTTTCAGAGCAGTAATAATTTACTTATAAAGTCTGGTATATTTGGCTAAACGCGCTATAGATAGCTTTGAATTCACAGTGAATGAGCGTGAATCCCGGGACAAAAGTGCACCAAACACGGAAATTCACAATGAATTGCTGGGGAAATCTGTGTGAAGGTGCCTCAAACTGTAGGAATACAAGTGAAGACAATGTTTCCTCACTGGGTCATTGAGTTCATAGAGGAGAGTATTCAATACAATACTCTACTTTTATAATTCTGTCTAAAACTTTGGCGTTTTAGCCAGAATGTCCGTACTCATAAATTCATTTGCATAGAGCTGATGTAGTGGCATAAAAGTATTCAACATTTTTGAAAATAATTGATTGTCAACCTAGTTATCAAAGTGGTAATAATTTACATTTAAAATCTGCTATCTTTGCTAAAACGCTGTGTACATACTTGGAATTCACAGTGAATGAGCTTGAATCTCTGTGCACAAGTACATCAAACATTGAAATTCACAATGAAATAGTAGGGAAATATGTAGGAAGGGTCCTGAAACTAAATAAGACAAGTTAATAGGGCCATAAGGTGAGAAGGACACTGTTTAGTCACTGGGAGGTTGGGTTCAAAGACAGAGAAGTGAGTGCCATATGCTTTGCTTTTGTAATTCAGTATAAATGAGTTGGTGTTTTAGCAAGAAAGTTGGTGAAACTTAAATTCATCTGCATAGAGCCGAAGTAGTACCATAAAAGTATTCAAAGCTCTTAGAAATCAAAATGATGGTCAAGCTAGTGTTCAAACGAGAAATAATTTACATTTAACGTCTGGTATTTTTGGCACAATGCGCTATAGATACTTGGAATTCACAGTGAATGAGCGTGATTCAGTGGACAAAAGTGAACCAAACACTGCAATTCCCAATGAAAGACTACGGAAAAATGTAGAAAGGTGCCTGACAAACAAGGTCCTAGAGACGTAGTATCTGAAGGACACTTGTTTATCACTGGGAAATTGTGTTCATAGGAAAGAGAAGTGAGTGTGATGCTGGTTTACACTTATCATTCAGAGTGAGGAAGATGGGTCTTTAGGGAAAATATGGTGAAACATCCATCATTTTCGTAGAGCTTATGCACTACTATAAAATAACTCAAAACCCTCAGAAATCAAAATGTTAGTTAGGCTAGTTTTCAGAGCAGTAATAATTTACTTATAAAGTCTGGTATATTTGGCTAAACGCGCTATAGATAGCTTTGAATTCACAGTGAATGAGCGTGAATCCCGGGACAAAAGTGCACCAAACACGGAAATTCACAATGAATTGCTGGGGAAATCTGTGTGAAGGTGCCTCAAACTGTAGGAATACAAGTGAAGACAATGTTTCCTCACTGGGTCATTGAGTTCATAGAGGAGAGTATTCAATACAATACTCTACTTTTATAATTCTGTCTAAAAGCTTTGGCGTTTTAGCCAGAATGTCCGTACTCATAAATTCATTTGCATAGAGCTGATGTAGTGGCATAAAAGTATTCAACATTTTTGAAAATAATTGATTGTCAACCTAGTGATCAAAGTGGTAATAATTTACATTTAAAATCTGCTATCTTTGCTAAAACGCTGTGTACATACTTGGAATTCACAGTGAATGAGCTTGAATCTCTGTGCACAAGTACATCAAACATTGAAATTCACAATGAAATAGTAGGGAAATATGTAGGAAGGGTCCTGAAACTAAATAAGACAAGTTAATAGGGCCATAAGGTGAGAAGGACACTGTTTAGTCACTGGGAGGTTGGGTTCAAAGACAGAGAAGTGAGTGCCATATGCTTTGCTTTTGTAATTCAGTATAAATGAGTTGGCGTTTTAGCAAGAAAGTTGGTGAAACTTAAATTCATCTGCATAGAGCCGAAGTAGTACCATAAAAGTATTCAAAGCTCTTAGAAATCAAAATGATGGTCAAGCTAGTGTTCAAACGAGAAATAATTTATTTTAAAAGTCTGGTATTTTTGGCACAATGCGCTATAGAAACGGGGAATTCACAGTGAATGAGCGTGATTCAGTGGACAAAAGTGAACCAAACACTGCAATTCCCAATGAAAGACTACGGAAACATGTAGAAAGGTGCCTGACAAACAATTCCTAGAGACGTAGTATCTGAAGGACACTTGTTTATCACTGGGAAATTGTGTTCATAGGAAAGAGAAGTGAGTGTGATGCTGGTTTACACTTATCATTCAGAGTGAGGAAGATGGGTCTTTACGGAAAATATGGTGAAACATCCATCATTTTCGTAGAGCTGATGCACTACTATAAAATAACTCAAAACCCTTAGAAATCAAAATGTTACTTAAGCTAGTGTTCAGAGCAGTAATAATTTACTTACAGTCTGGTATATTTGGCTAAACGCGCTATAGATAGCTTTGAATTCACAGGCAATGAGCGTGAATCCCTGGGCAAAAGTGCATCAAACACGGAAATTCACAATGAATTGCTGGGGAAATATGTGTGAGGGTGCCTCAAACTGTAGGAATACAAGTGAAGACAATGTTTCCTCACTGGGTCATTGAGTTCATAGAGGAGAGTATTCAATACAATACTCTACTTTTATAATTCTGTCTAAAAGCTTTGGCGTTTTAGCTAGAATGTTGGTACTCATAAATTCATTTGCATAGAGCTGATGTAGTGGCATAAAAGTATTCAACATTCTTGGAAAATAAATGATAGTCAACCTAGTGATCAAAGTGGTAATAATTTACATTTAAAATCTGCTATCTTTGGTAAAACGCTGTGTACATACTTGGAATTCACAGTGAATGAGCTTGAATCTCTGTGCACAAGTACATCAAACATTGAAATTCACAATGAAAGAGTAGGGAAATATGTAGGAAGGGTCCTGAAACTAAATAAGACAAGTTAATAGGGCCATAAGGTGAGAAGGACACTGTTTAGTCACTGGGAAGTTGGGTTCAAAGATAGAGAAATGAGTGCGATACGCTTTGCTTTTGTAATTCAGTATAAATGAGTTGGCGTTTTAGCAAGAAAGTTGGTGAAACTTAAATTCATCTGCATAGAGCCGATGAAGTACCATAAAAGTATTCAAAGCACTTAGAAATCAAAATGATGGTCAAGCTAGTGTTCAAACGAGAAATAATTTACATTTAAAGTCTGGTATTTTTGTCACAATGCGCTATAGATACTTGGAATTCACAGTGAATGAGCTTGATTCAGTGGACAAAAGTGAACCAAACACTGCAATTTACAATGAAAGACACCTACGAAAACATGTAGAAAGGTGCCTGACAAACAAGTTCCCAGAGACGTAGTATCTGAAGGACACTTGTTTATCACTGGGAAATTGTGTTCATAGGAAAGAGAAGTGAGTCTGATGCTGGTTTACACTTACCTTTCAGAGTGAGGAAGATGGGTCTTTAGGGAAAATATGGTGAAACATCCATCATTTTCGTAGATCTTATGCACCACTATAAAATAACTCAAAACCCTTAGAAATCAAAATGTTACTTAAGCTAGTGTTCAGAGCAGTAATAATTTACTTATAAAGTCTGGTATATTTGGCTAAACCCGCTGTAGATAGCTTTGAATTCACAGGCAATGAGCGTGAATCCCTGGACAAAAGTGCATCAAATACGGAAATTCACAATGAATTGCTGGGGAAATATGTGTGAAGGTGCCTCAAACTGTAGGAATACAAGTGAAGACAATGTTTCCTCACTGGGTCATTGAGTTCATAGAGGAGAGTATTCAATACAATACTCTACTTTTATAATTCTGTCTAAAAGCTTTGGCGTTTTAGCTAGAATGACGGTACTCATCAATTCATTTGCATAGAGCTGATGTAGTGGCATAAAAGTATTCAACATTCTTGGAAAATAAATGATAGTCAACCTAGTGATCAAAGTGGTAATAACTTACATTTAAAATCTGCTATCTTTGGTAAAACGCTGTGTACATACTTGGAATTCACAGTGAATGAGCTTGAATCTCTGTGCACAAGTACATCAAACATTGAAATTCACAATGAAATAGTAGGGAAATATGTAGGAAGGGTCCTGAAACTAAATAAGACAAGTTAATAGGGCCATAAGGTGAGAAGGACACTGTTTAGTCACTGGGAGGATGGGTTCAAAGACAGAGAAGTGAGTGCCATATGCTTTGCTTTTGTAATTCAGTATAAATGAGTTGGCGTTTTAGCAAGAAAGTTGGTGAAACTTAAATTCATCTGCATAGAGCCGAAGTAGTACCATAAAAGTATTCAAAGCTCTTAGAAATCAAAATGATGGTCAAGCTAGTGTTCAAACGAGAAATAATTTACATTTAACGTCTGGTATTTTTGGCACAATGCGCTATAGATACTTGGAATTCACAGTGAATGAGCGTGATTCAGTGGACAAAAGTGAACCAAACACTGCAATTCCCAATGAAAGACTACGGAAAAATGTAGAAAGGTGCCTGACAAACAAGGTCCTAGAGACGTAGTATCTGAAGGACACTTGTTTATCACTGGGAAATTGTGTTCATAGGAAAGAGAAGTGAGTGTGATGCTGGTTTACACTTACCATTCAGAGTGAGGAAGATGGGTCTTTAGGGAAAATATGGTGAAACATCCATCATTTTCGTAGAGCTTATGCACTACTATAAAATAACTCAAAACCCTCAGAAATCAAAATGTTAGTTAGGCTAGTTTTCAGAGCAGTAATAATTTACTTATAAAGTCTGGTATATTTGGCTAAACGCGCTATAGATAGCTTTGAATTCACAGTGAATGAGCGTGAATCCCGGGACAAAAGTGCACCAAACACGGAAATTCACAATGAATTGCTGGGGAAATCTGTGTGAAGGTGCCTCAAACTGTAGGAATACAAGTGAAGACAATGTTTCCTCACTGGGTCATTGAGTTCATAGAGGAGAGTATTCAATACAATACTCTACTTTTATAATTCTGTCTAAAAGCTTTGGCGTTTTAGCCAGAATGTCCGTACTCATAAATTCATTTGCATAGAGCTGATGTAGTGGCATAAAAGTATTCAACATTTTTGAAAATAATTGATTGTCAACCTAGTTATCAAAGTGGTAATAATTTACATTTAAAATCTGCTATCTTTGCTAAAACGCTGTGTACATACTTGGAATTCACAGTGAATGAGCTTGAATCTCTGTGCACAAGTACATCAAACATTGAAATTCACAATGAAATAGTAGGGAAATATGTAGGAAGGGTCCTGAAACTAAATAAGACAAGTTAATAGGGCCATAAGGTGAGAAGGACACTGTTTAGTCACTGGGAGGTTGGGTTCAAAGACAGAGAAGTGAGTGCCATATGCTTTGCTTTTGTAATTCAGTATAAATGAGTTGGTGTTTTAGCAAGAAAGTTGGTGAAACTTAAATTCATCTGCATAGAGCCGAAGTAGTACCATAAAAGTATTCAAAGCTCTTAGAAATCAAAATGATGGTCAAGCTAGTGTTCAAACGAGAAATAATTTACATTTAACGTCTGGTATTTTTGGCACAATGCGCTATAGATACTTGGAATTCACAGTGAATGAGCGTGATTCAGTGGACAAAAGTGAACCAAACACTGCAATTCCCAATGAAAGACTACGGAAAAATGTAGAAAGGTGCCTGACAAACAAGGTCCTAGAGACGTAGTATCTGAAGGACACTTGTTTATCACTGGGAAATTGTGTTCATAGGAAAGAGAAGTGAGTGTGATGCTGGTTTACACTTATCATTCAGAGTGAGGAAGATGGGTCTTTAGGGAAAATATGGTGAAACATCCATCATTTTCGTAGAGCTTATGCACTACTATAAAATAACTCAAAACCCTCAGAAATCAAAATGTTAGTTAGGCTAGTTTTCAGAGCAGTAATAATTTACTTATAAAGTCTGGTATATTTGGCTAAACGCGCTATAGATAGCTTTGAATTCACAGTGAATGAGCGTGAATCCCGGGACAAAAGTGCACCAAACACGGAAATTCACAATGAATTGCTGGGGAAATCTGTGTGAAGGTGCCTCAAACTGTAGGAATACAAGTGAAGACAATGTTTCCTCACTGGGTCATTGAGTTCATAGAGGAGAGTATTCAATACAATACTCTACTTTTATAATTCTGTCTAAAAGCTTTGGCGTTTTAGCCAGAATGTCCGTACTCATAAATTCATTTGCATAGAGCTGATGTAGTGGCATAAAAGTATTCAACATTTTTGAAAATAATTGATTGTCAACCTAGTGATCAAAGTGGTAATAATTTACATTTAAAATCTGCTATCTTTGCTAAAACGCTGTGTACATACTTGGAATTCACAGTGAATGAGCTTGAATCTCTGTGCACAAGTACATCAAACATTGAAATTCACAATGAAATAGTAGGGAAATATGTAGGAAGGGTCCTGAAACTAAATAAGACAAGTTAATAGGGCCATAAGGTGAGAAGGACACTGTTTAGTCACTGGGAGGTTGGGTTCAAAGACAGAGAAGTGAGTGCCATATGCTTTGCTTTTGTAATTCAGTATAAATGAGTTGGCGTTTTAGCAAGAAAGTTGGTGAAACTTAAATTCATCTGCATAGAGCCGAAGTAGTACCATAAAAGTATTCAAAGCTCTTAGAAATCAAAATGATGGTCAAGCTAGTGTTCAAACGAGAAATAATTTATTTTAAAAGTCTGGTATTTTTGGCACAATGCGCTATAGAAACGGGGAATTCACAGTGAATGAGCGTGATTCAGTGGACAAAAGTGAACCAAACACTGCAATTCCCAATGAAAGACTACGGAAACATGTAGAAAGGTGCCTGACAAACAATTCCTAGAGACGTAGTATCTGAAGGACACTTGTTTATCACTGGGAAATTGTGTTCATCAGGAAAGAGAAGTGAGTGTGATGCTGGTTTACACTTATCATTCAGAGTGAGGAAGATGGGTCTTTACGGAAAATATGGTGAAACATCCATCATTTTCGTAGAGCTGATGCACTACTATAAAATAACTCAAAACCCTTAGAAATCCAAATGTTACTTAAGCTAGTGTTCAGAGCAGTAATAATTTACTTACAGTCTGGTATATTTGGCTAAACGCGCTATAGATAGCTTTGAATTCACAGGCAATGAGCGTGAATCCCTGGGCAAAAGTGCATCAAACACGGAAATTCACAATGAATTGCTGGGGAAATATGTGTGAGGGTGCCTCAAACTGTAGGAATACAAGTGAAGACAATGTTTCCTCACTGGGTCATTGAGTTCATAGAGGAGAGTATTCAATACAATACTCTACTTTTATAATTCTGTCTAAAAGCTTTGGCGTTTTAGCTAGAATGTTGGTACTCATAAATTCATTTGCATAGAGCTGATGTAGTGGCATAAAAGTATTCAACATTCTTGGAAAATAAATGATAGTCAACCTAGTGATCAAAGTGGTAATAATTTACATTTAAAATCTGCTATCTTTGGTAAAACGCTGTGTACATACTTGGAATTCACAGTGAATGAGCTTGAATCTCTGTGCACAAGTACATCAAACATTGAAATTCACAATGAAAGAGTAGGGAAATATGTAGGAAGGGTCCTGAAACTAAATAAGACAAGTTAATAGGGCCATAAGGTGAGAAGGACACTGTTTAGTCACTGGGAAGTTGGGTTCAAAGATAGAGAAATGAGTGCGATACGCTTTGCTTTTGTAATTCAGTATAAATGAGTTGGCGTTTTAGCAAGAAAGTTGGTGAAACTTAAATTCATCTGCATAGAGCCGATGAAGTACCATAAAAGTATTCAAAGCACTTAGAAATCAAAATGATGGTCAAGCTAGTGTTCAAACGAGAAATAATTTACATTTAAAGTCTGGTATTTTTGTCACAATGCGCTATAGATACTTGGAATTCACAGTGAATGAGCTTGATTCAGTGGACAAAAGTGAACCAAACACTGCAATTTACAATGAAAGACTACGAAAACATGTAGAAAGGTGCCTGACAAACAAGTTCCCAGAGACGTAGTATCTGAAGGACACTTGTTTATCACTGGGAAATTGTGTTCATAGGAAAGAGAAGTGAGTCTGATGCTGGTTTACACTTACCTTTCAGAGTGAGGAAGATGGGTCTTTAGGGAAAATATGGTGAAACATCCATCATTTTCGTAGATCTTATGCACCACTATAAAATAACTCAAAACCCTTAGAAATCAAAATGTTACTTAAGCTAGTGTTCAGAGCAGTAATAATTTACTTATAAAGTCTGGTATATTTGGCTAAACCCGCTGTAGATAGCTTTGAATTCACAGGCAATGAGCGTGAATCCCTGGACAAAAGTGCATCAAATACGGAAATTCACAATGAATTGCTGGGGAAATATGTGTGAAGGTGCCTCAAACTGTAGGAATACAAGTGAAGACAATGTTTCCTCACTGGGTCATTGAGTTCATAGAGGAGAGTATTCAATACAATACTCTACTTTTATAATTCTGTCTAAAAGCTTTGGCGTTTTAGCTAGAATGACGGTACTCATCAATTCATTTGCATAGAGCTGATGTAGTGGCATAAAAGTATTCAACATTCTTGGAAAATAAATGATAGTCAACCTAGTGATCAAAGTGGTAATAACTTACATTTAAAATCTGCTATCTTTGGTAAAACGCTGTGTACATACTTGGAATTCACAGTGAATGAGCTTGAATCTCTGTGCACAAGTACATCAAACATTGAAATTCACAATGAAATAGTAGGGAAATATGTAGGAAGGGTCCTGAAACTAAATAAGACAAGTTAATAGGGCCATAAGGTGAGAAGGACACTGTTTAGTCACTGGGAAGTTGGGTTCAAAGATAGAGAAATGAGTGCGATACGCTTTGCTTTTGTAATTCAGTATAAATGAGTTGGCGTTTTAGCAAGAAAGTTGGTGAAACTTAAATTCATCTGCATATAGCCGAAGCAGTACCATAAAAGTATTCAAAGCTCTTAGAAATCAAAATGATGGTCAAGCTAGTGTTCAAACGAGAAATAATTTACATTTCAAGTCTGGTATTTTTGTCACAATGCGCTATATACTTGGAATTCACAGTGAATGAGCGTGATTCAGTGGACAAAAGTGAACCAAACACTGCAATTCCCAATGAAAGACTACGGAAAAATGTAGAAAGGTGCCTGACAAACAAGGTCCTAGAGACGTAGTATCTGAAGGACACTTGTTTATCACTGGGAAATTGTGTTCCTAGGAAAGAGAAGTGAGTGTGATGCTGGTTTACACTTACCATTCAGAGTGAGGAAGATGGGTCTTTAGGGAAAATATGGTGAAACATCCATCATTTTCGTAGAGCTTATGCACTACTATAAAATAACTCAAAACCCTCAGAAATCAAAATGTTAGTTAGGCTAGTTTTCAGAGCAGTAATAATTTACTTATAAAGTCTGGTATATTTGGCTAAACGCGCTATAGATAGCTTTGAATTCACAGTGAATGAGCGTGAATCCCGGGACAAAAGTGCACCAAACACGGAAATTCACAATGAATTGCTGGGGAAATCTGTGTGAAGGTGCCTCAAACTGTAGGAATACAAGTGAAGACAATGTTTCCTCACTGGGTCATTGAGTTCATAGAGGAGAGTATTCAATACAATACTCTACTTTTATAATTCTGTCTAAAAGCTTTGGCGTTTTAGCCAGAATGTCCGTACTCATAAATTCATTTGCATAGAGCTGATGTAGTGGCATAAAAGTATTCAACATTTTTGAAAATAATTGATTGTCAACCTAGTGATCAAAGTGGTAATAATTTACATTTAAAATCTGCTATCTTTGCTAAAACGCTGTGTACATACTTGGAATTCACAGTGAATGAGCTTGAATCTCTGTGCACAAGTACATCAAACATTGAAATTCACAATGAAATAGTAGGGAAATATGTAGGAAGGGTCCTGAAACTAAATAAGACAAGTTAATAGGGCCATAAGGTGAGAAGGACACTGTTTAGTCACTGGGAGGTTGGGTTCAAAGACAGAGAAGTGAGTGCCATATGCTTTGCTTTTGTAATTCAGTATAAATGAGTTGGCGTTTTAGCAAGAAAGTTGGTGAAACTTAAATTCATCTGCATAGAGCCGAAGTAGTACCATAAAAGTATTCAAAGCTCTTAGAAATAAAATGATGGTCAAGCTAGTGTTCAAACGAGAAATAATTTATTTTAAAAGTCTGGTATTTTTGGCACAATGCGCTATAGAAACGGGGAATTCACAGTGAATGAGCGTGATTCAGTGGACAAAAGTGAACCAAACACTGCAATTCCCAATGAAAGACTACGGAAACATGTAGAAAGGTGCCTGACAAACAATTCCTAGAGACGTAGTATCTGAAGGACACTTGTTTATCACTGGGAAATTGTGTTCATAAAAAAGAGAAGTGAGTGTGATGCTGGTTTACACTTATCATTCAGAGTGAGGAAGATGGGTCTTTACGGAAAATATGGTGAAACATCCATCATTTTCGTAGAGCTGATGCACTACTATAAAATAACTCAAAACCCTTAGAAATCAAAATGTTACTTAAGCTAGTGTTCAGAGCAGTAATAATTTACTTACAGTCTGGTATATTTGGCTAAACGCGCTATAGATAGCTTTGAATTCACAGGCAATGAGCGTGAATCCCTGGACAAAAGTGCACCAAACACGGAAATTCACAATGAATTGCCTGGGATATATGTGTGAAGGTGCCTCAAACTGTAGGAATTCAAGTGAAGACAATGTTTCCTCACTGGGTCACTGAGTTCATAGAGGACAGTATTCAATACAATACTCTACTTTTATAATTCTGTCTAAAAGCTTTGGCGTTTTAGCCAGAAGGTTGGTACTCATAAATTCATTTGCATAGAGCTGATGTAGTGGCATAAAAGTATTCAACATTCTTGGAAAATAAATGATAGTCAACCTAGTGATCAAAGTGGTAATAATTTACATTTAAAATCTGCTATCTTTGGTAAAACGCTGTGTACATACTTGGAATTCACAGTGAATGAGCTTGAATCTCTGTGCACAAGTACATCAAACATTGAAATTCACAATGAAAGAGTAGGGAAATATGTAGGAAGGGTCCTGAAACTAAATAAGACAAGTTAATAGGGCCATAAGGTGAGAAGGACACTGTTTAGTCACTGGGAAGTTGGGTTCAAAGATAGAGAAATGAGTGCGATACGCTTTGCTTTTGTAATTCAGTATAAATGAGTTGGCGTTTTAGCAAGAAAGTTGGTGAAACTTAAATTCATCTGCATAGAGCCGATGAAGTACCATAAAAGTATTCAAAGCACTTAGAAATCAAAATGATGGTCAAGCTAGTGTTCAAACGAGAAATAATTTACATTTAAAGTCTGGTATTTTTGTCACAATGCGCTATAGATACTTGGAATTCACAGTGAATGAGCTTGATTCAGTGGACAAAAGTGAACCAAACACTGCAATTCACAATGAAAGACTACGAAAACATGTAGAAAGGTGCCTGACAAACAAGTTCCTAGAGACGTAGTATCTGAAGGACACTTATCACTGGGAAATTGTGTTCATAGGAAAGAGAAGTGAGTGTGATGCTGGTTTACACTTACCATTCAGAGTGAGGAAGATGGGTCTTTAGGGAAAATATGGTGAAACATCCATCATTTTCGTAGAGCTGATGCACTACTATAAAATAACTCAAAACTCTTAGAAATCAAAATGTTAGTTAGGCTAGTTTTCTGGGCAGTAATAATTTACTTATAAAGACTGGTATATTTGGCTAACCCCGCTATAGGTAGCTTTGAATTCACAGTGAATGAGCGTGAATCCCTGGACAAAAGTGCACCAAACACGGAAATTCACAATGAATTGCTGGGGAAATATGTGTGAAGGTGCCTCAAAATGTAGGAATACAAGTGAAGACGATGTTTCCTCACTGGGTCATTGAGTTCATAGAGGAGAGTATTCAATACAATACTCTACTTTTATAATTCTGTCTAAAAGCTTTGGCGTTTTAGCTAGAATGTCGGTACTCATAAATTCATTTGCATAGAGCTGATGTAGTGGCATAAAAGTATTCAACATTCTTGGAAAATAAATGATAGTCAACCTAGTGATCAAAGTGGTAATAATTTACATTAAAAATCTGCTATCTTTGGTAAAACGCTGTGTACATACTTGGAATTCACAGTGAATGAGCTTGAATCTCTGTGCACAAGTACATCAAACATTGAAATTCACAATGAAAGATTAGGAAAATATGTAGGAAGGGTCCTGAAACTAAATAAGACAAGTTAATAGAGCCATAAGGTGAGAAGGACACTGTTTAGTCACTGGGAGGATGGGTTCAAAGACAGAGAAGTGAGTGCCATATGCTTTGCTTTTGTAATTCAGTATAAATGAGTTGGCGTTTTAGCAAGAAAGTTGGTGAAACTTAAATTCATCTGCATAGAGCCGAAGTAGTACCATAAAAGTATTCAAAGCTCTTAGAAATCAAAATGATGGTCAAGCTAGTGTTCAAACGAGAAATAATTTACATTTAACGTCTGGTATTTTTGGCACAATGCGCTATAGATACTTGGAATTCACAGTGAATGAGCGTGATTCAGTGGACAAAAGTGAACCAAACACTGCAATTCCCAATGAAAGACTACGGAAAAATGTAGAAAGGTGCCTGACAAACAAGGTCCTAGAGACGTAGTATCTGAAGGACACTTGTTTATCACTGGGAAATTGTGTTCATAGGAAAGAGAAGTGAGTGTGATGCTGGTTTACACTTACCATTCAGAGTGAGGAAGATGGGTCTTTAGGGAAAATATGGTGAAACATCCATCATTTTCGTAGAGCTTATGCACTACTATAAAATAACTCAAAACCCTCAGAAATCAAAATGTTAGTTAGGCTAGTTTTCAGAGCAGTAATAATTTACTTATAAAGTCTGGTATATTTGGCTAAACGCGCTATAGATAGCTTTGAATTCACAGTGAATGAGCGTGAATCCCGGGACAAAAGTGCACCAAACACGGAAATTCACAATGAATTGCTGGGGAAATCTGTGTGAAGGTGCCTCAAACTGTAGGAATACAAGTGAAGACAATGTTTCCTCACTGGGTCATTGAGTTCATAGAGGAGAGTATTCAATACAATACTCTACTTTTATAATTCTGTCTAAAAGCTTTGGCGTTTTAGCCAGAATGTCCGTACTCATAAATTCATTTGCATAGAGCTGATGTAGTGGCATAAAAGTATTCAACATTTTTGAAAATAATTGATTGTCAACCTAGTTATCAAAGTGGTAATAATTTACATTTAAAATCTGCTATCTTTGCTAAAACGCTGTGTACATACTTGGAATTCACAGTGAATGAGCTTGAATCTCTGTGCACAAGTACATCAAACATTGAAATTCACAATGAAATAGTAGGGAAATATGTAGGAAGGGTCCTGAAACTAAATAAGACAAGTTAATAGGGCCATAAGGTGAGAAGGACACTGTTTAGTCACTGGGAGGTTGGGTTCAAAGACAGAGAAGTGAGTGCCATATGCTTTGCTTTTGTAATTCAGTATAAATGAGTTGGTGTTTTAGCAAGAAAGTTGGTGAAACTTAAATTCATCTGCATAGAGCCGAAGTAGTACCATAAAAGTATTCAAAGCTCTTAGAAATCAAAATGATGGTCAAGCTAGTGTTGAAACGAGAAATAATTTACATTTAACGTCTGGTATTTTTGGCACAATGCGCTATAGATACTTGGAATTCACAGTGAATGAGCGTGATTCAGTGGACAAAAGTGAACCAAACACTGCAATTCCCAATGAAAGACTACGGAAAAATGTAGAAAGGTGCCTGACAAACAAGGTCCTAGAGACGTAGTATCTGAAGGACACTTGTTTATCACTGGGAAATTGTGTTCATAGGAAAGAGAAGTGAGTGTGATGCTGGTTTACACTTATCATTCAGAGTGAGGAAGATGGGTCTTTAGGGAAAATATGGTGAAACATCCATCATTTTCGTAGAGCTTATGCACTACTATAAAATAACTCAAAACCCTCAGAAATCAAAATGTTAGTTAGGCTAGTTTTCAGAGCAGTAATAATTTACTTATAAAGTCTGGTATATTTGGCTAAACGCGCTATAGATAGCTTTGAATTCACAGTGAATGAGCGTGAATCCCGGGACAAAAGTGCACCAAACACGGAAATTCACAATGAATTGCTGGGGAAATCTGTGTGAAGGTGCCTCAAACTGTAGGAATACAAGTGAAGACAATGTTTCCTCACTGGGTCATTGAGTTCATAGAGGAGAGTATTCAATACAATACTCTACTTTTATAATTCTGTCTAAAAGCTTTGGCGTTTTAGCCAGAATGTCCGTACTCATAAATTCATTTGCATAGAGCTGATGTAGTACCATAAAAGTATTCAAAGCTCTTAGAAATAAAATGATGGTCAAGCTAGTGTTCAAACGAGAAATAATTTATTTTAAAAGTCTGGTATTTTTGGCACAATGCGCTATAGAAACGGGGAATTCACAGTGAATGAGCGTGATTCAGTGGACAAAAGTGAACCAAACACTGCAATTCCCAATGAAAGACTACGGAAACATGTAGAAAGGTGCCTGACAAACAATTCCTAGAGACGTAGTATCTGAAGGACACTTGTTTATCACTGGGAAATTGTGTTCATAAAAAAGAGAAGTGAGTGTGATGCTGGTTTACACTTATCATTCAGAGTGAGGAAGATGGGTCTTTACGGAAAATATGGTGAAACATCCATCATTTTCGTAGAGCTGATGCACTACTATAAAATAACTCAAAACCCTTAGAAATCAAAATGTTACTTAAGCTAGTGTTCAGAGCAGTAATAATTTACTTACAGTCTGGTATATTTGGCTAAACGCGCTATAGATAGCTTTGAATTCACAGTGAATGAGCGTGAATCCCTGGACAAAAGTGCACCAAACACGGAAATTCACAATGAATTGCCTGGGATATATGTGTGAAGGTGCCTCAAACTGTAGGAATTCAAGTGAAGACAATGTTTCCTCACTGGGTCACTGAGTTCATAGAGGACAGTATTCAATACAATACTCTACTTTTATAATTCTGTCTAAAAGCTTTGGCGTTTTAGCCAGAAGGTTGGTACTCATAAATTCATTTGCATAGAGCTGATGTAGTGGCATAAAAGTATTCAACATTCTTGGAAAATAAATGATAGTCAACCTAGTGATCAAAGTGGTAATAATTTACATTTAAAATCTGCTATCTTTGGTAAAACGCTGTGTACATACTTGGAATTCACAGTGAATGAGCTTGAATCTCTGTGCACAAGTACATCAAACATTGAAATTCACAATGAAAGAGTAGGGAAATATGTAGGAAGGGTCCTGAAACTAAATAAGACAAGTTAATAGGGCCATAAGGTGAGAAGGACACTGTTTAGTCACTGGGAAGTTGGGTTCAAAGATAGAGAAATGAGTGCGATACGCTTTGCTTTTGTAATTCAGTATAAATGAGTTGGCGTTTTAGCAAGAAAGTTGGTGAAACTTAAATTCATCTGCATAGAGCCGATGAAGTACCATAAAAGTATTCAAAGCACTTAGAAATCAAAATGATGGTCAAGCTAGTGTTCAAACGAGAAATAATTTACATTTAAAGTCTGGTATTTTTGTCACAATGCGCTATAGATACTTGGAATTCACAGTGAATGAGCTTGATTCAGTGGACAAAAGTGAACCAAACACTGCAATTCACAATGAAAGACTACGAAAACATGTAGAAAGGTGCCTGACAAACAAGTTCCTAGAGACGTAGTATCTGAAGGACACTTATCACTGGGAAATTGTGTTCATAGGAAAGAGAAGTGAGTGTGATGCTGGTTTACACTTACCATTCAGAGTGAGGAAGATGGGTCTTTAGGGAAAATATGGTGAAACATCCATCATTTTCGTAGAGCTGATGCACTACTATAAAATAACTCAAAACTCTTAGAAATCAAAATGTTAGTTAGGCTAGTTTTCTGGGCAGTAATAATTTACTTATAAAGACTGGTATATTTGGCTAACCCCGCTATAGGTAGCTTTGAATTCACAGTGAATGAGCGTGAATCCCTGGACAAAAGTGCACCAAACACGGAAATTCACAATGAATTGCTGGGGAAATATGTGTGAAGGTGCCTCAAAATGTAGGAATACAAGTGAAGACGATGTTTCCTCACTGGGTCATTGAGTTCATAGAGGAGAGTATTCAATACAATACTCTACTTTTATAATTCTGTCTAAAAGCTTTGGCGTTTTAGCTAGAATGTCGGTACTCATAAATTCATTTGCATAGAGCTGATGTAGTGGCATAAAAGTATTCAACATTCTTGGAAAATAAATGATAGTCAACCTAGTGATCAAAGTGGTAATAATTTACATTAAAAATCTGCTATCTTTGGTAAAACGCTGTGTACATACTTGGAATTCACAGTGAATGAGCTTGAATCTCTGTGCACAAGTACATCAAACATTGAAATTCACAATGAAAGATTAGGAAAATATGTAGGAAGGGTCCTGAAACTAAATAAGACAAGTTAATAGAGCCATAAGGTGAGAAGGACACTGTTTAGTTACTGGGAAGTTGGGTTCAAAGACAGAGAAGTGAGTGCGATACGCTTTGCTTTTGTAATTCAGTATAAATGAGTTGGCGTTTTAGCAAGAAAGTTGGTGAAACTTAAATTCATCTGCATAGAGCCGAAGTAGTACCATAAAAGTATTCAAAGCTCTTAGAAATCAAAATGATGGTCAAGCTAGTGTTCAAACGAGAAATAATTTACATTTAACGTCTGGTATTTTTGGCACAATGCGCTATAGATACTTGGAATTCACAGTGAATGAGCGTGATTCAGTGGACAAAAGTGAACCAAACACTGCAATTCCCAATGAAAGACTACGGAAAAATGTAGAAAGGTGCCTGACAAACAAGGTCCTAAAGACGTAGTATCTGAAGGACACTTGTTTATCACTGGGAAATTGTGTTCATAGGAAAGAGAAGTGAGTGTGATGCTGGTTTACACTTACCATTCAGAGTGAGGAAGATGGGTCTTTAGGGAAAATATGGTGAAACATCCATCATTTTCGTAGAGCTTATGCACTACTATAAAATAACTCAAAACCCTCAGAAATCAAAATGTTAGTTAGGCTAGTTTTCAGAGCAGTAATAATTTACTTATAAAGTCTGGTATATTTGGCTAAACGCGCTATAGATAGCTTTGAATTCACAGTGAATGAGCGTGAATCCCGGGACAAAAGTGCACCAAACACGGAAATTCACAATGAATTGCTGGGGAAATCTGTGTGAAGGTGCCTCAAACTGTAGGAATACAAGTGAAGACAATGTTTCCTCACTGGGTCATTGAGTTCATAGAGGAGAGTATTCAATACAATACTCTACTTTTATAATTCTGTCTAAAAGCTTTGGCGTTTTAGCCAGAATGTCCGTACTCATAAATTCATTTGCATAGAGCTGATGTAGTGGCATAGAAGTATTCAACATTCTTGGAAAATAAATGATAGTCAACCTTGTGATCAAAGTGGTAATAATTTACATTTAAAATCTGCTATCTTTGCTAAAACGCTGTGTACATACTTGGAATTCACAGTGAATGAGCTTGAATCTCTGTGCACAAGTACATCAAACATTGAAATTCACAATGAAATAGTAGGGAAATATGTAGGAAGGGTCCTGAAACTAAATAAGACAAGTTAATAGGGCCATAAGGTGAGAAGGACACTGTTTAGTCACTGGGAGGATGGGTTCAAAGACAGAGAAGTGAGTGCCATATGCTTTGCTTTTGTAATTCAGTATAAATGAGTTGGCGTTTCAGCAAGAAAGTTGGTGAAACTTAAATTCATCTGCATAGAGCCGAAGTAGTACCATAAAAGTATTCAAAGCTCTTAGAAATCAAAATGATGGTCAAGCTAGTGTTCAAACGAGAAATAATTTACATTTAACGTCTGGTATTTTTGGCACAATGCGCTATAGATACTTGGAATTCACAGTGAATGAGCGTGATTCAGTGGACAAAAGTGAACCAAACACTGCAATTCCCAATGAAAGACTACGGAAAAATGTAGAAAGGTGCCTGACAAACAAGGTCCTAGAGACGTAGTATCTGAAGGACACTTGTTTATCACTGGGAAATTGTGTTCATAGGAAAGAGAAGTGAGTGTGATGCTGGTTTACACTTACCATTCAGAGTGAGGAAGATGGGTCTTTAGGGAAAATATGGTGAAACATCCATCATTTTCGTAGAGCTTATGCACTACTATAAAATAACTCAAAACCCTCAGAAATCAAAATGTTAGTTAGGCTAGTTTTCAGAGCAGTAATAATTTACTTATAAAGTCTGGTATATTTGGCTAAACGCGCTATAGATAGCTTTGAATTCACAGTGAATGAGCGTGAATCCCGGGACAAAAGTGCACCAAACACGGAAATTCACAATGAATTGCTGGGGAAATCTGTGTGAAGGTGCCTCAAACTGTAGGAATACAAGTGAAGACAATGTTTCCTCACTGGGTCATTGAGTTCATAGAGGAGAGTATTCAATACAATACTCTACTTTTATAATTCTGTCTAAAAGCTTTGGCGTTTTAGCCAGAATGTCCGTACTCATAAATTCATTTGCATAGAGCTGATGTAGTGGCATAAAAGTATTCAACATTTTTGAAAATAATTGATTGTCAACCTAGTTATCAAAGTGGTAATAATTTACATTTAAAAATCTGCTATCTTTGCTAAAACGCTGTGTACATACTTGGAATTCACAGTGAATGAGCTTGAATCTCTGTGCACAAGTACATCAAACATTGAAATTCACAATGAAATAGTAGGGAAATATGTAGGAAGGGTCCTGAAACTAAATAAGACAAGTTAATAGGGCCATAAGGTGAGAAGGACACTGTTTAGTCACTGGGAGGTTGGGTTCAAAGACAGAGAAGTGAGTGCCATATGCTTTGCTTTTGTAATTCAGTATAAATGAGTTGGTGTTTTAGCAAGAAAGTTGGTGAAACTTAAATTCATCTGCATAGAGCCGAAGTAGTACCATAAAAGTATTCAAAGCTCTTAGAAATCAAAATGATGGTCAAGCTAGTGTTCGAGAAATAATTTACATTTAACGTCTGGTATTTTTGGCACAATGCGCTATAGATACTTGGAATTCACAGTGAATGAGCGTGATTCAGTGGACAAAAGTGAACCAAACACTGCAATTCCCAATGAAAGACTACGGAAAAATGTAGAAAGGTGCCTGACAAACAAGGTCCTAGAGACGTAGTATCTGAAGGACACTTGTTTATCACTGGGAAATTGTGTTCATAGGAAAGAGAAGTGAGTGTGATGCTTGTTTACACTTACCATTCAGAGTGAGGAAGATGGGTCTTTAGGGAAAATATGGTGAAACATCCATCATTTTCGTAGAGCTTATGCACTACTATAAAATAACTCAAAACCCTCAGAAATCAAAATGTTAGTTGGGCTAGTTTTCAGAGCAGTAATAATTTACTTATAAAGTCTGGTATATTTGGCTAAACGCGCTATAGATAGCTTTGAATTCACAGTGAATGAGCGTGAATCCCGGGACAAAAGTGCACCAAACACGGAAATTCACAATGAATTGCTGGGGAAATCTGTGTGAAGGTGCCTCAAACTGTAGGAATACAAGTGAAGACAATGTTTCCTCACTGGGTCATTGAGTTCATAGAGGAGAGTATTCAATACAATACTCTACTTTTATAATTCTGTCTAAAAGCTTTGGCGTTTTAGCCAGAATGTCCGTACTCATAAATTCATTTGCATAGAGCTGATGTAGTGGCATAAAAGTATTCAACATTTTTGAAAATAATTGATTGTCAACCTAGTGATCAAAGTGGTAATAATTTACATTTAAAATCTGCTATCTTTGCTAAAACGCTGTGTACATACTTGGAATTCACAGTGAATGAGCTTGAATCTCTGTGCACAAGTACATCAAACATTGAAATTCACAATGAAATAGTAGGGAAATATGTAGGAAGGGTCCTGAAACTAAATAAGACAAGTTAATAGGGCCATAAGGTGAGAAGGACACTGTTTAGTCACTGGGAGGTTGGGTTCAAAGACAGAGAAGTGAGTGCCATATGCTTTGCTTTTGTAATTCAGTATAAATGAGTTGGCGTTTTAGCAAGAAAGTTGGTGAAACTTAAATTCATCTGCATAGAGCCGAAGTAGTACCATAAAAGTATTCAAAGCTCTTAGAAATCAAAATGATGGTCAAGCTAGTGTTCAAACGAGAAATAATTTATTTTAAAAGTCTGGTATTTTTGGCACAATGCGCTATAGAAACGGGGAATTCACAGTGAATGAGCGTGATTCAGTGGACAAAAGTGAACCAAACACTGCAATTCCCAATGAAAGACTACGGAAACATGTAGAAAGGTGCCTGACAAACAATTCCTAGAGACGTAGTATCTGAAGGACACTTGTTTATCACTGGGAAATTGTGTTCATAGGAAAGAGAAGTGAGTGTGATGCTGGTTTACACTTATCATTCAGAGTGAGGAAGATGGGTCTTTACGGAAAATATGGTGAAACATCCATCATTTTCGTAGAGCTGATGCACTACTATAAAATAACTCAAAACCCTTAGAAATCAAAATGTTACTTAAGCTAGTGTTCAGAGCAGTAATAATTTACTTACAGTCTGGTATATTTGGCTAAACGCGCTATAGATAGCTTTGAATTCACAGGCAATGAGCGTGAATCCCTGGGCAAAAGTGCATCAAACACGGAAATTCACAATGAATTGCTGGGGAAATATGTGTGAGGGTGCCTCAAACTGTAGGAATACAAGTGAAGACAATGTTTCCTCACTGGGTCATTGAGTTCATAGAGGAGAGTATTCAATACAATACTCTACTTTTATAATTCTGTCTAAAAGCTTTGGCGTTTTAGCTAGAATGTTGGTACTCATAAATTCATTTGCATAGAGCTGATGTAGTGGCATAAAAGTATTCAACATTCTTGGAAAATAAATGATAGTCAACCTAGTGATCAAAGTGGTAATAATTTACATTAAAAATCTGCTACCTTTGGTAAAACGCTGTGTACATACTTGGAATTCACAGTGAATGAGCTTGAATCTCTGTGCACAAGTACATCAAACATTGAAATTCACAATGAAAGATTAGGGAAATATGTAGGAAGGGTCCTGAAACTAAATAAGACAAGTTAATAGAGCCATAAGGTGAGAAGGACACTGTTTAGTTACTGGGAAGTTGGGTTCAAAGATAGAGAAGTGAGTGCGATACGCTTTGCTTTTGTAATTCAGTATAAATGAGTTGGCGTTTTAGCAAGAAAGTTGGTGAAACTTAAATTCATCTGCATAGAGCCGAAGTAGTACCATAAAAGTATTCAAAGCTCTTAGAAATCAAAATGATGGTCAAGCTAGTGTTCAAACGAGAAATAATTTACATTTAAAGTCTGGTATTTTTGTCACAGTGCGCTATAGATACTTGGAATTCACAGTGAATGAGCTTGATTCAGTGGACAAAAGTGAACCAAACACTGCAATTCACAATGAAAGACTACGAAAACATGTAGAAAGGTGCCTGACAAACAAGTTCCCAGAGACGTAGTATCTGAAGGACACTTGTTTATCACTGGGCAATTGTGTTCATAGGAAAGAGTAGTGAGTGTGATGCTGGTTTACACTTACCTTTCAGAGTGAGGAAGATGGGTCTTTAGGGAAAATATGGTGAAACATCCATCATTTTCGTAGAGCTGATGCACTACTATAAAATAACTCAAAACTCTTAGAAATCAAAATGTTAGTTAGGCTAGTTTTCTGGGCAGTAATAATTTACTTATAAAGTCTGGTATATTTGGCTAACCCCGCTATAGGTAGCTTTGAATTCACAGTGAATGAGCGTGAATCCCTGGACAAAAGTGCACCAAACACGGAAATTCACAATGAATTGCTGGGGAAATATGTGTGAAGGTGCCTCAAAATGTAGGAATACAAGTGAAGACGATGTTTCCTCACTGGGTCATTGAGTTCATAGAGGAGAGTATTCAATACAATACTCTACTTTTATAATTCTGTCTAAAAGCTTTGGCGTTTTAGCTAGAATGTCGGTACTCATAAATTCATTTGCATAGAGCTGATGTAGTACCATAAAAGTATTCAAAGCTCTTAGAAATAAAATGATGGTCAAGCTAGTGTTCAAACGAGAAATAATTTATTTTAAAAGTCTGGTATTTTTGGCACAATGCGCTATAGAAACGGGGAATTCACAGTGAATGAGCGTGATTCAGTGGACAAAAGTGAACCAAACACTGCAATTCCCAATGAAAGACTACGGAAACATGTAGAAAGGTGCCTGACAAACAATTCCTAGAGACGTAGTATCTGAAGGACACTTGTTTATCACTGGGAAATTGTGTTCATAAAAAAGAGAAGTGAGTGTGATGCTGGTTTACACTTATCATTCAGAGTGAGGAAGATGGGTCTTTACGGAAAATATGGTGAAACATCCATCATTTTCGTAGAGCTGATGCACTACTATAAAATAACTCAAAACCCTTAGAAATCAAAATGTTACTTAAGCTAGTGTTCAGAGCAGTAATAATTTACTTACAGTCTGGTATATTTGGCTAAACGCGCTATAGATAGCTTTGAATTCACAGTGAATGAGCGTGAATCCCTGGACAAAAGTGCACCAAACACGGAAATTCACAATGAATTGCCTGGGATATATGTGTGAAGGTGCCTCAAACTGTAGGAATTCAAGTGAAGACAATGTTTCCTCACTGGGTCACTGAGTTCATAGAGGACAGTATTCAATACAATACTCTACTTTTATAATTCTGTCTAAAAGCTTTGGCGTTTTAGCCAGAAGGTTGGTACTCATAAATTCATTTGCATAGAGCTGATGTAGTGGCATAAAAGTATTCAACATTCTTGGAAAATAAATGATAGTCAACCTAGTGATCAAAGTGGTAATAATTTACATTTAAAATCTGCTATCTTTGGTAAAACGCTGTGTACATACTTGGAATTCACAGTGAATGAGCTTGAATCTCTGTGCACAAGTACATCAAACATTGAAATTCACAATGAAAGATTAGGGAAATATGTAGGAAGGGTCCTGAAACTAAATAAGACAAGTTAATAGGGCCATAAGGTGAGAAGGACACTGTTTAGTCACTGGGAAGTTGGGTTCAAAGATAGAGAAATGAGTGCGATACGCTTTGCTTTTGTAATTCAGTATAAATGAGTTGGCGTTTTAGCAAGAAAGTTGGTGAAACTTAAATTCATCTGCATAGAGCCGATGAAGTACCATATAAGTATTCAAAGCACTTAGAAATCAAAATGATGGTCAAGCTAGTGTTCAAACGAGAAATAATTTACATTTAAAGTCTGGTATTTTTGTCACAATGCGCTATAGATACTTGGAATTCACAGTGAATGAGCTTGATTCAGTGGACAAAAGTGAACCAAACACTGCAATTCACAATGAAAGACTACGAAAACATGTAGAAAGGTGCCTGACAAACAAGTTCCTAGAGACGTAGTATCTGAAGGACACTTATCACTGGGAAATTGTGTTCATAGGAAAGAGAAGTGAGTGTGATGCTGGTTTACACTTACCATTCAGAGTGAGGAAGATGGGTCTTTAGGGAAAATATGGTGAAACATCCATCATTTTCGTAGAGCTGATGCACTACTATAAAATAACTCAAAACTCTTAGAAATCAAAATGTTAGTTAGGCTAGTTTTCTGGGCAGTAATAATTTACTTATAAAGTCTGGTATATTTGGCTAACCCCGCTATAGGTAGCTTTGAATTCACAGTGAATGAGCGTGAATCCCTGGACAAAAGTGCACCAAACACGGAAATTCACAATGAATTGCTGGGGAAATATGTGTGAAGGTGCCTCAAAATGTAGGAATACAAGTGAAGACGATGTTTCCTCACTGGGTCATTGAGTTCATAGAGGAGAGTATTCAATACAATACTCTACTTTTATAATTCTGTCTAAAAGCTTTGGCGTTTTAGCCAGAATGTCCGTACTCATAAATTCATTTGCATAGAGCTGATGTAGTGGCATAAAAGTATTCAACATTCTTGGAAAATAAATGATAGTCAACCTTGTGATCAAAGTGGTAATAATTTACATTTAAAATCTGCTATCTTTGCTAAAACGCTGTGTACATACTTGGAATTCACAGTGAATGAGCTTGAATCTCTGTGCACAAGTACATCAAACATTGAAATTCACAATGAAATAGTAGGGAAATATGTAGGAAGGGTCCTGAAACTAAATAAGACAAGTTAATAGGGCCATAAGGTGAGAAGGACACTGTTTAGTCACTGGGAGGATGGGTTCAAAGACAGAGAAGTGAGTGCCATATGCTTTGCTTTTGTAATTCAGTATAAATGAGTTGGCGTTTTAGCAAGAAAGTTGGTGAAACTTAAATTCATCTGCATAGAGCCGAAGTAGTACCATAAAAGTATTCAAAGCTCTTAGAAATCAAAATGATGGTCAAGCTAGTGTTCAAACGAGAAATAATTTACATTTAACGTCTGGTATTTTTGGCACAATACGCTATAGATACTTGGAATTCACAGTGAATGAGCGTGATTCAGTGGACAAAAGTGAACCAAACACTGCAATTCCCAATGAAAGACTACGGAAAAATGTAGAAAGGTGCCTGACAAACAAGGTCCTAGAGACGTAGTATCTGAAGGACACTTGTTTATCACTGGGAAATTGTGTTCATAGGAAAGAGAAGTGAGTGTGATGCTGGTTTACACTTATCATTCAGAGTGAGGAAGATCGGTCTTTAGGGAAAATATGGTGAAACATCCATCATTTTCGTAGAGCTTATGCACTACTATAAAATAACTCAAAACCCTCAGAAATCAAAATGTTAGTTAGGCTAGTTTTCAGAGCAGTAATAATTTACTTATAAAGTCTGGTATATTTGGCTAAACGCGCTATAGATAGCTTTGAATTCACAGTGAATGAGCGTGAATCCCGGGACAAAAGTGCACCAAACACGGAAATTCACAATGAATTGCTGGGGAAATCTGTGTGAAGGTGCCTCAAACTGTAGGAATACAAGTGAAGACAATGTTTCCTCACTGGGTCATTGAGTTCATAGAGGAGAGTATTCAATACAATACTCTACTTTTATAATTCTGTCTAAAAGCTTTGGCGTTTTAGCCAGAATGTCCGTACTCATAAATTCATTTGCATAGAGCTGATGTAGTGGCATAAAAGTATTCAACATTCTTGGAAAATAAATGATAGTCAACCTTGTGATCAAAGTGGTAATAATTTACATTTAAAATCTGCTATCTTTGCTAAAACGCTGTGTACATACTTGGAATTCACAGTGAATGAGCTTGAATCTCTGTGCACAAGTACATCAAACATTGAAATTCACAATGAAATAGTAGGGAAATATGTAGGAAGGGTCCTGAAACTAAATAAGACAAGTTAATAGGGCCATAAGGTGAGAAGGACACTGTTTAGTCACTGGGAGGATGGGTTCAAAGACAGAGAAGTGAGTGCCATATGCTTTGCTTTTGTAATTCAGTATAAATGAGTTGGCGTTTTAGCAAGAAAGTTGGTGAAACTTAAATTCATCTGCATAGAGCCGAAGTAGTACCATAAAAGTATTCAAAGCTCTTAGAAATCAAAATGATGGTCAAGCTAGTGTTCAAACGAGAAATAATTTACATTTAACGTCTGGTATTTTTGGCACAATGCGCTATAGATACTTGGAATTCACAGTGAATGAGCGTGATTCAGTGGACAAAAGTGAACCAAACACTGCAATTCCCAATGAAAGACTACGGAAAAATGTAGAAAGGTGCCTGACAAACAAGGTCCTAGAGACGTAGTATCTGAAGGACACTTGTTTATCACTGGGAAATTGTGTTCATAGGAAAGAGAAGTGAGTGTGATGCTGGTTTACACTTACCATTCAGAGTGAGGAAGATGGGTCTTTAGGGAAAATATGGTGAAACATCCATCATTTTCGTAGAGCTTATGCACTACTATAAAATAACTCAAAACCCTCAGAAATCAAAATGTTAGTTAGGCTAGTTTTCAGAGCAGTAATAATTTACTTATAAAGTCTGGTATATTTGGCTAAACGCGCTATAGATAGCTTTGAATTCACAGTGAATGAGCGTGAATCCCGGGACAAAAGTGCACCAAACACGGAAATTCACAATGAATTGCTGGGGAAATCTGTGTGAAGGTGCCTCAAACTGTAGGAATACAAGTGAAGACAATGTTTCCTCACTGGGTCATTGAGTTCATAGAGGAGAGTATTCAATACAATACTCTACTTTTATAATTCTGTCTAAAAGCTCTGGCGTTTTAGCCAGAATGTCCGTACTCATAAATTCATTTGCATAGAGCTGATGTAGTGGCATAAAAGTATTCAACATTTTTGAAAATAATTGATTGTCAACCTAGTGATCAAAGTGGTAATAATTTACATTTAAAATCTGCTATCTTTGCTAAAACGCTGTGTACATACTTGGAATTCACAGTGAATGAGCTTGAATCTCTGTGCACAAGTACATCAAACATTGAAATTCACAATGAAATAGTAGGGAAATATGTAGGAAGGGTCCTGAAACTAAATAAGACAAGTTAATAGGGCCATAAGGTGAGAAGGACACTGTTTAGTCACTGGGAGGTTGGGTTCAAAGACAGAGAAGTGAGTGCCATATGCTTTGCTTTTGTAATTCAGTATAAATGAGTTGGCATTTTAGCAAGAAAGTTGGTGAAACTTAAATTCATCTGCATAGAGCCGAAGTAGTACCATAAAAGTATTCAAAGCTCTTAGAAATCAAAATGATGGTCAAGCTAGTGTTCAAACGAGAAATAATTTACATTAAACGTCTGGTATTTTTGGCACAATGCGCTATAGATACTTGGAATTCACAGTGAATGAGCGTGATTCAGTGGACAAAAGTGAACCAAACACTGCAATTCCCAATGAAAGACTACGGAAAAATGTAGAAAGGTGCCTGACAAACAAGGTCCTAGAGACGTAGTATCTGAAGGACACTTGTTTATCACTGGGAAATTGTGTTCATAGGAAAGAGAAGTGAGTGTGATGCTGGTTTACACTTACCATTCAGAGTGAGGAAGATGGGTCTTTAGGGAAAATATGGTGAAACATCCATCATTTTCGTAGAGCTTATGCACTACTATAAAATAACTCAAAACCCTCAGAAATCAAAATGTTAGTTAGGCTAGTTTTCAGAGCAGTAATAATTTACTTATAAAGTCTGGTATATTTGGCTAAACGCGCTATAGATAGCTTTGAATTCACAGTGAATGAGCGTGAATCCCGGGACAAAAGTGCACCAAACACGGAAATTCACAATGAATTGCTGGGGAAATCTGTGTGAAGGTGCCTCAAACTGTAGGAATACAAGTGAAGACAATGTTTCCTCACTGGGTCATTGAGTTCATAGAGGAGAGTATTCAATACAATACTCTACTTTTATAATTCTGTCTAAAAGCTCTGGCGTTTTAGCCAGAATGTCCGTACTCATAAATTCATTTGCATAGAGCTGATGTAGTGGCATAAAAGTATTCAACATTTTTGAAAATAATTGATTGTCAACCTAGTGATCAAAGTGGTAATAATTTACATTTAAAATCTGCTATCTTTGCTAAAACGCTGTGTACATACTTGGAATTCACAGTGAATGAGCTTGAATCTCTGTGCACAAGTACATCAAACATTGAAATTCACAATGAAATAGTAGGGAAATATGTAGGAAGGGTCCTGAAACTAAATAAGACAAGTTAATAGGGCCATAAGGTGAGAAGGACACTGTTTAGTCACTGGGAGGTTGGGTTCAAAGACAGAGAAGTGAGTGCCATATGCTTTGCTTTTGTAATTCAGTATAAATGAGTTGGCGTTTTAGCAAGAAAGTTGGTGAAACTTAAATTCATCTGCATAGAGCCGAAGTAGTACCATAAAAGTATTCAAAGCTCTTAGAAATCAAAATGATGGTCAAGCTAGTGTTCAAACGAGAAATAATTTACATTAAACGTCTGGTATTTTTGGCACAATGCGCTATAGATACTTGGAATTCACAGTGAATGAGCGTGATTCAGTGGACAAAAGTGAACCAAACACTGCAATTCCCAATGAAAGACTACGGAAAAATGTAGAAAGGTGCCTGACAAACAAGGTCCTAGAGACGTAGTATCTGAAGGACACTTGTTTATCACTGGGAAATTGTGTTCATAGGAAAGAGAAGTGAGTGTGATGCTGGTTTACACTTATCATTCAGAGTGAGGAAGATGGGTCTTTAGGGAAAATATGGTGAAACATCCATCATTTTCGTAGAGCTGATGCACTACTATAAAATAACTCAAAACCCTCAGAAATCAAAATGTTAGTTAGGCTAGTTTTCAGAGCAGTAATAATTTACTTATAAAGTCTGGTATATTTGGCTAAACGCGCTATAGATAGCTTTGAATTCACAGTGAATGAGCGTGAATCCCGGGACAAAAGTGCACCAAACACGGAAATTCACAATGAATTGCTGGGGAAATCTGTGTGAAGGTGCCTCAAACTGTAGGAATACAAGTGAAGACAATGTTTCCTCACTGGGTCATTGAGTTCATAGAGGAGAGTATTCAATACAATAGTCTACTTTTATAATTCTGTCTAAAAGCTTTGGCGTTTTAGCCAGAATGTCCGTACTCATAAATTCATTTGCATAGAGCTGATGTAGTGGCATAAAAGTATTCAACATTCTTGGAAAATAAATGATAGTCAACCTTGTGATCAAAGTGGTAATAATTTACATTTAAAATCTGCTATCTTTGCTAAAACGCTGTGTACATACTTGGAATTCACAGTGAATGAGCTTGAATCTCTGTGCACAAGTACATCAAACATTGAAATTCACAATGAAATACTAGGGAAATATGTAGGAAGGGTCCTGAAACTAAATAAGACAAGTTAATAGGGCCATAAGGTGAGAAGGACACTGTTTAGTCACTGGGAGGATGGGTTCAAAGACAGAGAAGTGAGTGCCATATGCTTTGCTTTTGTAATTCAGTATAAATGAGTTGGCGTTTTAGCAAGAAAGTTGGTGAAACTTAAATTCATCTGCATAGAGCCGAAGTAGTACCATAAAAGTATTCAAAGCTCTTAGAAATCAAAATGATGGTCAAGCTAGTGTTCAAACGAGAAATAATTTACATTTAACGTCTGGTATTTTTGGCACAATGCGCTATAGATACTTGGAATTCACAGTGAATGAGCGTGATTCAGTGGACAAAAGTGAACCAAACACTGCAATTCCCAATGAAAGACTACGGAAAAATGTAGAAAGGTGCCTGACAAACAAGGTCCTAGAGACGTAGTATCTGAAGGACACTTGTTTATCACTGGGAAATTGTGTTCATAGGAAAGAGAAGTGAGTGTGATGCTGGTTTACACTTACCATTCAGAGTGAGGAAGATGGGTCTTTAGGGAAAATATGGTGAAACATCCATCATTTTCGTAGAGCTTATGCACTACTATAAAATAACTCAAAACCCTCAGAAATCAAAATGTTAGTTAGGCTAGTTTTCAGAGCAGTAATAATTTACTTATAAAGTCTGGTATATTTGGCTAAACGCGCTATAGATAGCTTTGAATTCACAGTGAATGAGCGTGAATCCCGGGACAAAAGTGCACCAAACACGGAAATTCACAATGAATTGCTGGGGAAATCTGTGTGAAGGTGCCTCAAACTGTAGGAATACAAGTGAAGACAATGTTTCCTCACTGGGTCATTGAGTTCATAGAGGAGAGTATTCAATACAATATTCTACTTTTATAATTCTGTCTAAAAGCTCTGGCGTTTTAGCCAGAATGTCCGTACTCATAAATTCATTTGCATAGAGCTGATGTAGTGGCATAAAAGTATTCAACATTTTTGAAAATAATTGATTGTCAACCTAGTGATCAAAGTGGTAATAATTTACATTTAAAATCTGCTATCTTTGCTAAAACGCTGTGTACATACTTGGAATTCACAGTGAATGAGCTTGAATCTCTGTGCACAAGTACATCAAACATTGAAATTCACAATGAAATAGTAGGGAAATATGTAGGAAGGGTCCTGAAACTAAATAAGACAAGTTAATAGGGCCATAAGGTGAGAAGGACACTGTTTAGTCACTGGGAGGTTGGGTTCAAAGACAGAGAAGTGAGTGCCATATGCTTTGCTTTTGTAATTCAGTATAAATGAGTTGGCGTTTTAGCAAGAAAGTTGGTGAAACTTAAATTCATCTGCATAGAGCCGAAGTAGTACCATAAAAGTATTCAAAGCTCTTAGAAATCAAAATGATGGTCAAGCTAGTGTTCAAACGAGAAATAATTTACATTTAACGTCTGGTATTTTTGGCACAATGCGCTATAGATACTTGGAATTCACAGTGAATGAGCGTGATTCAGTGGACAAAAGTGAACCAAACACTGCAATTCCCAATGAAAGACTACGGAAAAATGTAGAAAGGTGCCTGACAAACAAGGTCCTAGAGACGTAGTATCTGAAGGACACTTGTTTATCACTGGGAAATTGTGTTCATAGGAAAGAGAAGTGAGTGTGATGCTGGTTTACACTTATCATTCAGAGTGAGGAAGATGGGTCTTTAGGGAAAATATGGTGAAACATCCATCATTTTCGTAGAGCTTATGCACTACTATAAAATAACTCAAAACCCTCAGAAATCAAAATGTTAGTTAGGCTAGTTTTCAGAGCAGTAATAATTTACTTATAAAGTCTGGTATATTTGGCTAAACGCGCTATAGATAGCTTTGAATTCACAGTGAATGAGCGTGAATCCCGGGACAAAAGTGCACCAAACACGGAAATTCACAATGAATTGCTGGGGAAATCTCTGTGAAGGTGCCTCAAACTGTAGGAATACAAGTGAAGACAATGTTTCCTCACTGGGTCATTGAGTTCATAGAGGAGAGTATTCAATACAATACTCTACTTTTATAATTCTGTCTAAAAGCTTTGGCGTTTTAGCCAGAATGTCCGTACTCATAAATTCATTTGCATAGAGCTGATGTAGTGGCATAAAAGTATTCAACATTCTTGGAAAATAAATGATAGTCAACCTAGTGATCAAAGTGGTAATAATTTACATTTAAAATCTGCTATCTTTGCTAAAACGCTGTGTACATACTTGGAATTCACAGTGAATGAGCTTGAATCTCTGTGCACAAGTACATCAAACATTGAAATTCACAATGAAATAGTAGGGAAATATGTAGGAAGGGTCCTGAAACTAAATAAGACAAGTTAATAGGGCCATAAGGTGAGAAGGACACTGTTTAGTCACTGGGAGGTTGGGTTCAAAGACAGAGAAGTGAGTGCCATATGCTTTGCTTTTGTAATTCAGTATAAATGAGTTGGCGTTTTAGCAAGAAAGTTGGTGAAACTTAAATTCATCTGCATAGAGCCGAAGTAGTACCATAAAAGTATTCAAAGCTCTTAGAAATCAAAATGATGGTCAAGCTAGTGTTCAAACGAGAAATAATTTACATTTAACGTCTGGTATTTTTGGCACAATGCGCTATAGATTCTTGGAATTCACAGTGAATGAGCGTGATTCAGTGGACAAAAGTGAACCAAACACTGCAATTCCCAATGAAAGACTACGGAAAAATGTAGAAAGGTGCCTGACAAACAAGTTCCTAGAGACGTAGTATCTGAAGGACACTTGTTTATCACTGGGAAATTGTGTTCATAGGAAAGAGAAGTGAGTGTGATGCTGGTTTACACTTACCATTCAGAGTGAGGAAGATGGGTCTTTAGGGAAAATATGGTGAAACATCCATCATTTTCGTAGAGCTGATGCACTACTATAAAATAACTCAAAACTCTTAGAAATCAAAATGTTAGATAGGCTAGTTTTCAGAGCAGTAATAATTTACTTATAAAGTCTGGTATATTTGGCTAAACGCGCTATAGATAGCTTTGAATTCACAGTGAATGAGCGTGAATCCCTGGACAAAAGTGCACCAAACACGGAAATTCACAATGAATTGCTGGGGATATATGTGTGAAGGTGCCTCAAACTGTAGGAATACAAGTGAAGACAATGTTTCTTCACTGGGTCATTGAGTTCATAGAGGAGAGTATTCAATACAATACTCTACTTTTATAATTCTGTCTAAAAGCTTTGGCGTTTTAGCCAGAATGTCGGTACTCATAAATTCATTTGCATAGAGCTGATGTAGTGGCATAAAAGTATTCAACATTTTTGAAAATAATTGATTGTCAACCTAGTGTACAAAGTGGTAATAATTTACATTTAAAATCTGCTATCTTTGCTAAAACGCTGTGTACATACTTGGAATTCACAGTGAATGAGCTTGAATCTCTGTGCACAAGTGCATCAAACATTGAAATTCACAATGAAATAGTAGGGAAATATGTAGGAAGGGTCCTGAAACTAAATAAGACAAGTTAATAAGGCCATAGGTGAGAAGGACACTGTTTAGTCACTGGGAGGTTGGGTTCAAAGACAGAGAAGTGAGTGCCATATGCTTTGCTTTTGTAATTCAGTATAAATGAGTTGGCGTTTTAGCAAGAAAGTTGGTGAAACTTAAATTCATCTGCATAGAGCCGAAGTAGTACCATAAAAGTATTCAAAGCTCTTAGAAATCAAAATGATGGTCAAGCTAGTGTTCAAACGAGAAATAATTTACATTTAACGTCTGGTATTTTTGGCACAATGCGCTATAGATACTTGGAATTCACAGTGAATGAGCGTGATTCAGTGGACAAAAGTGAACCAAACACTGCAATTCCCAATGAAAGACTACGGAAACATGTAGAAAGGTGCCTGACAAACAAGGTCCTAGAGACGTAGTATCTGAAGGACACTTGTTTATCACTGGGAAATTGTGTTCATAGGAAAGAGAAGTGAGTGTGATGCTGGTTTACACTTACCATTCAGAGTGAGGAAGATGGGTCTTTAGGGAAAATATGGTGAAACATCCATCATTTTCGTAGAGCTTATGCACTACTATAAAATAACTCAAAACCCTCAGAAATCAAAATGTTACTTAAGCTAGTGTTCAGAGCAGTAATAATTTACTTACAAAGTCTGGTATATTTGGCTAAACCCGCTGTAGATAGCTTTGAATTCACAGTGAATGAGCGTGAATCCCTGGACAAAAGTACACCAAACACGGAAATTCACAATGAATTTCTGGGGAAATATGTGTGAAGGTGCCTCAAACTGTAGGAATACAAGTGAAGACAATGTTTCCTCACTGGGTCATTGAGTTCATAGAGGAGAGTATTCAATACAATACTCTACTTTTATAATTCTGTCTAAAAGCTTTGGCGTTTTAGCCAGAATGTCCGTACTCATAAATTCATTTGCATAGAGCTGATGTAGTGGCATAAAAGTATTCAACATTCTTGGAAAATAAATGATTGTCAACCTAGTGATCAAAGTGGTAATAATTTACATTTAAAATCTGCTATCTTTGCTAAAACGCTGTGTACATACTTGGAATTCACAGTGAATGAGCTTGAATCTCTGTGCACAAGTGCATCAAACATTGAAATTCACAATGAAATAGTAGGGAAATATGTAGGAAGGGTCCTGAAACTAAATAAGACAAGTTAATAAGGCCATAGGTGAGAAGGACAATGTTTAGTCACTGGGAGGTTGGGTTCAAAGACAGAGAAGTGAGTGCCATATGCTTTGCTTTTGTAATTCAGTATAAATGAGTTGGCGTTTTAGCAAGAAAGTTGGTGAAACTTAAATTCATCTGCATAGAGCCGAAGTAGTACCATAAAAGTATTCAAAGCTCTTAGAAATCAAAATGATGGTCAAGCTAGTGTTCAAACGAGAAATAATTTACATTTAACGTCTGGTATTTTTGGCACAATGCGCTATAGATACTTGGAATTCACAGTGAATGAGCGTGATTCAGTGGACAAAAGTGAACCAAACACTGCAATTCCCAATGAAAGACTACGGAAAAATGTAGAAAGGTGCCTGACAAACAAGTTCCTAGAGACGTAGTATCTGAAGGACACTTGTTTATCACTGGGAAATTGTGTTCATAGGAAAGAGAAGTGAGTGTGATGCTGGTTTACACTTACCATTCAGAGTGAGGAAGATGGGTCTTTAGGGAAAATATGGTGAAACATCCATCATTTTCGTAGAGCTGATGCACTACTATAAAATAACTCAAAACTCTTAGAAATCAAAATGTTAGATAGGCTAGTTTTCAGAGCAGTAATAATTTACTTACAAAGTCTGGTATATTTGGCTAAACCCGCTGTAGATAGCTTTGAATTCACAGTGAATGAGCGTGAATCCCTGGACAAAAGTGCACCAAACACGGAAATTCACAATGAATTTCTGGGGAAATATGTGTGAAGGTGCCTCAAACTGTAGGAATACAAGTGAAGACAATGTTTCCTCACTGGGTCATTGAGTTCATAGAGGAGAGTATTCAATACAATACTCTACTTTTATAATTCTGTCTAAAAGCTTTGGCGTTTTAGCCAGAATGTCCGTACTCATAAATTCATTTGCATAGAGCTGATGTAGTGGCATAAAAGTATTCAACATTCTTGGAAAATAAATGATAGTCAACCTAGTGATCAAAGTGGTAATAATTTACATTTAAAATCTGCTATCTTTGCTAAAACGCTGTGTACATACTTGGAATTCACAGTGAATGAGCTTGAATCTCTGTGCACAAGTACATCAAACATTGAAATTCACAATGAAATAGTAGGGAAATATGTAGGAAGGGTCCTGAAACTAAATAAGACAAGTTAATAGGGCCATAAGGTGAGAAGGACACTGTTTAATCACTGGGAGGTTGGGTTCAAAGACAGAGAAGTGAGTGCCATATGCTTTGCTTTGTAATTCAGTATAAATGAGTTGGCGTTTTAGCAAGAAAGTTGGTGAAACTTAAATTCATCTGCATAGAGCCGAAGTAGTACCATAAAAGTATTCAAAGCTCTTAGAAATCAAAATGATGGTCAAGCTAGTGTTCAAACGAGAAATAATTTACATTTAACGTCTGGTATTTTTGGCACAATGCGCTATAGATACTTGGAATTCACAGTGAATGAGCGTGATTCAGTGGACAAAAGTGAACCAAACACTGCAATTCCCAATGAAAGACTACGGAAAAATGTAGAAAGGTGCCTGACAAACAAGTTCCTAGAGACGTAGTATCTGAAGGACACTTGTTTATCACTGGGAAATTGTGTTCATAGGAAAGAGAAGTGAGTGTGATGCTGGTTTACACTTACCATTCAGAGTGAGGAAGATGGGTCTTTAGGGAAAATATGGTGAAACATCCATCATTTTCGTAGAGCTGATGCACTACTATAAAATAACTCAAAACTCTTAGAAATCAAAATGTTAGATAGGCTAGTTTTCAGAGCAGTAATAATTTACTTATAAAGTCTGGTATATTTGGCTAAACCCGCTGTAGATAGCTTTGAATTCACAGTGAATGAGCGTGAATCCCTGGACAAAAGTACACCAAACACGGAAATTCACAATGAATTTCTGGGGAAATATGTGTGAAGGTGCCTCAAACTGTAGGAATACAAGTGAAGACAATGTTTCCTCACTGGGTCATTGAGTTCATAGAGGAGAGTATTCAATACAATACTCTACTTTTATAATTCTGTCTAAAAGCTTTGGCGTTTTAGCCAGAATGTCCGTACTCATAAATTCATTTGCATAGAGCTGATGTAGTGGCATAAAAGTATTCAACATTCTTGGAAAATAAATGATAGTCAACCTAGTGATCAAAGTGGTAATAATTTACATTTAAAATCTGCTATCTTTGCTAAAACGCTGTGTACATACTTGGAATTCACAGTGAATGAGCTTGAATCTCTGTGCACAAGTGCATCAAACATTGAAATTCACAATGAAATAGTAGGGAAATATGTAGGAAGGGTCCTGAAACTAAATAAGACAAGTTAATAAGGCCATAGGTGAGAAGGACACTGTTTAGTCACTGGGAGGTTGGGTTCAAAGACAGAGAAGTGAGTGCCATATGCTTTGCTTTTGTAATTCAGTATAAATGAGTTGGCGTTTTAGCAAGAAAGTTGGTGAAACTTAAATTCATCTGCATAGAGCCGAAGTAGTACCATAAAAGTATTCAAAGCTCTTAGAAATCAAAATGATGGTCAAGCTAGTGTTCAAACGAGAAATAATTTACATTTAACGTCTGGTATTTTTGGCACAATGCGCTATAGATACTTGGAATTCACAGTGAATGAGCGTGATTCAGTGGACAAAAGTGAACCAAACACTGCAATTCCCAATGAAAGACTACGGAAAAATGTAGAAAGGTGCCTGACAAACAAGTTCCTAGAGACGTAGTATCTGAAGGACACTTGTTTATCACTGGGAAATTGTGTTCATAGGAAGAGAAGTGAGTGTGATGCTGGTTTACACTTACCATTCAGAGTGAGGAAGATGGGTCTTTAGGGAAAATATGGTGAAACATCCATCATTTTCGTAGAGCTGATGCACTACTATAAAATAACTCAAAACTCTTAGAAATCAAAATGTTAGATAGGCTAGTTTTCAGAGCAGTAATAATTTACTTATAAAGTCTGGTATATTTGGCTAACGCGCTATAGATAGCTTTGAATTCACAGTGAATGAGCGTGAATCCCTGGACAAAAGTGCACCAAACACGGAAATTCACAATGAATTGCTGGGGATATATGTGTGAAGGTGCCTCAAACTGTAGGAATACAAGTGAAGACAATGTTTCTTCACTGGGTCATTGAGTTCATAGAGGAGAGTATTCAATACAATACTCTACTTTTATAATTCTGTCTAAAAGCTTTGGCGTTTTAGCCAGAATGTCGGTACTCATAAATTCATTTGCATAGAGCTGATGTAGTGGCATAAAAGTATTCAACATTTTTGAAAATAATTGATTGTCAACCTAGTGTACAAAGTGGTAATAATTTACATTTAAAATCTGCTATCTTTGCTAAAACGCTGTGTACATACTTGGAATTCACAGTGAATGAGCTTGAATCTCTGTGCACAAGTGCATCAAACATTGAAATTCACAATGAAATAGTAGGGAAATATGTAGGAAGGGTCCTGAAACTAAATAAGACAAGTTAATAAGGCCATAGGTGAGAAGGACACTGTTTAGTCACTGGGAGGTTGGGTTCAAAGACAGAGAAGTGAGTGCCATATGCTTTGCTTTTGTAATTCAGTATAAATGAGTTGGCGTTTTAGCAAGAAAGTTGGTGAAACTTAAATTCATCTGCATAGAGCCGAAGTAGTACCATAAAAGTATTCAAAGCTCTTAGAAATCAAAATGATGGTCAAGCTAGTGTTCAAACGAGAAATAATTTACATTTAACGTCTGGTATTTTTGGCACAATGCGCTATAGATACTTGGAATTCACAGTGAATGAGCGTGATTCAGTGGACAAAAGTGAACCAAACACTGCAATTCCCAATGAAAGACTACGGAAACATGTAGAAAGGTGCCTGACAACAAGGTCCTAGAGACGTAGTATCTGAAGGACACTTGTTTATCACTGGGAAATTGTGTTCATAGGAAAGAGAAGTGAGTGTGATGCTGGTTTACACTTACCATTCAGAGTGAGGAAGATGGGTCTTTAGGGAAAATATGGTGAAACATCCATCATTTTCGTAGAGCTTATGCACTACTATAAAATAACTCAAAACCCTCAGAAATCAAAATGTTACTTAAGCTAGTGTTCAGAGCAGTAATAATTTACTTACAAAGTCTGGTATATTTGGCTAAACCCGCTGTAGATAGCTTTGAATTCACAGTGAATGAGCGTGAATCCCTGGACAAAAGTACACCAAACACGGAAATTCACAATGAATTTCTGGGGAAATATGTGTGAAGGTGCCTCAAACTGTAGGAATACAAGTGAAGACAATGTTTCCTCACTGGGTCATTGAGTTCATAGAGGAGAGTATTCAATACAATACTCTACTTTTATAATTCTGTCTAAAAGCTTTGGCGTTTTAGCCAGAATGTCCGTACTCATAAATTCATTTGCATAGAGCTGATGTAGTGGCATAAAAGTATTCAACATTCTTGGAAAATAAATGATTGTCAACCTAGTGATCAAAGTGGTAATAATTTACATTTAAAATCTGCTATCTTTGCTAAAACGCTGTGTACATACTTGGAATTCACAGTGAATGAGCTTGAATCTCTGTGCACAAGTGCATCAAACATTGAAATTCACAATGAAATAGTAGGGAAATATGTAGGAAGGGTCCTGAAACTAAATAAGACAAGTTAATAAGGCCATAGGTGAGAAGGACAATGTTTAGTCACTGGGAGGTTGGGTTCAAAGACAGAGAAGTGAGTGCCATATGCTTTGCTTTTGTAATTCAGTATAAATGAGTTGGCGTTTTAGCAAGAAAGTTGGTGAAACTTAAATTCATCTGCATAGAGCCGAAGTAGTACCATAAAAGTATTCAAAGCTCTTAGAAATCAAAATGATGGTCAAGCTAGTGTTCAAACGAGAAATAATTTACATTTAACGTCTGGTATTTTTGGCACAATGCGCTATAGATACTTGGAATTCACAGTGAATGAGCGTGATTCAGTGGACAAAAGTGAACCAACACTGCAATTCCCAATGAAAGACTACGGAAAAATGTAGAAAGGTGCCTGACAAACAAGTTCCTAGAGACGTAGTATCTGAAGGACACTTGTTTATCACTGGGAAATTGTGTTCATAGGAAAGAGAAGTGAGTGTGATGCTGGTTTACACTTACCATTCAGAGTGAGGAAGATGGGTCTTTAGGGAAAATATGGTGAAACATCCATCATTTTCGTAGAGCTGATGCACTACTATAAAATACTCAAAACTCTTAGAAATCAAAATGTTAGATAGGCTAGTTTTCAGAGCAGTAATAATTTACTTACAAAGTCTGGTATATTTGGCTAAACCCGCTGTAGATAGCTTTGAATTCACAGTGAATGAGCGTGAATCCCTGGACAAAAGTGCACCAAACACGGAAATTCACAATGAATTTCTGGGGAAATATGTGTGAAGGTGCCTCAAACTGTAGGAATACAAGTGAAGACAATGTTTCCTCACTGGGTCATTGAGTTCATAGAGGAGAGTATTCATACAATACTCTACTTTTATAATTCTGTCTAAAAGCTTTGGCGTTTTAGCCAGAATGTCCGTACTCATAAATTCATTTGCATAGAGCTGATGTAGTGGCATAAAAGTATTCAACATTCTTGGAAAATAAATGATAGTCAACCTAGTGATCAAAGTGGTAATAATTTACATTTAAAATCTGCTATCTTTGCTAAAACGCTGTGTACATACTTGGAATTCACAGTGAATGAGCTTGAATCTCTGTGCACAAGTACATCAAACATTGAAATTCACAATGAAATAGTAGGGAAATATGTAGGAAGGGTCCTGAAACTAAATAAGACAAGTTAATAGGGCCATAAGGTGAGAAGGACACTGTTTAGTCACTGGGAGGTTGGGTTCAAAGACAGAGAAGTGAGTGCCATATGCTTTGCTTTGTAATTCAGTATAAATGAGTTGGCGTTTTAGCAAGAAAGTTGGTGAAACTTAAATTCATCTGCATAGAGCCGAAGTAGTACCATAAAAGTATTCAAAGCTCTTAGAAATCAAAATGATGGTCAAGCTAGTGTTCAAACGAGAAATAATTTACATTTAACGTCTGGTATTTTTGGCACAATGCGCTATAGATACTTGGAATTCACAGTGATGAGCGTGATTCAGTGGACAAAAGTGAACCAAACACTGCAATTCCCAATGAAAGACTACGGAAAAATGTAGAAAGGTGCCTGACAAACAAGTTCCTAGAGACGTAGTATCTGAAGGACACTTGTTTATCACTGGGAAATTGTGTTCATAGGAAAGAGAAGTGAGTGTGATGCTGGTTTACACTTACCATTCAGAGTGAGGAAGATGGGTCTTTAGGGAAAATATGGTGAAACATCCATCATTTTCGTAGAGCTGATGCACTACTATAAAATAACTCAAAACTCTTAGAAATCAAAATGTTAGATAGGCTAGTTTTCAGAGCAGTAATAATTTACTTATAAAGTCTGGTATATTTGGCTAAACCCGCTGTAGATAGCTTTGAATTCACAGTGAATGAGCGTGAATCCCTGGACAAAAGTACACCAAACACGGAAATTCACAATGAATTTCTGGGGAAATATGTGTGAAGGTGCCTCAAACTGTAGGAATACAAGTGAAGACAATGTTTCCTCACTGGGTCATTGAGTTCATAGAGGAGAGTATTCAATACAATACTCTACTTTTATAATTCTGTCTAAAAGCTTTGGCGTTTTAGCCAGAATGTCCGTACTCATAAATTCATTTGCATAGAGCTGATGTAGTGGCATAAAAGTATTCAACATTCTTGGAAAATAAATGATAGTCAACCTAGTGATCAAAGTGGTAATAATTTACATTTAAAATCTGCTATCTTTGCTAAAACGCTGTGTACATACTTGGAATTCACAGTGAATGAGCTTGAATCTCTGTGCACAAGTGCATCAAACATTGAAATTCACAATGAAATAGTAGGGAAATATGTAGGAAGGGTCCTGAAACTAAATAAGACAAGTTAATAAGGCCATAGGTGAGAAGGACACTGTTTAGTCACTGGGAGGTTGGGTTCAAAGACAGAGAAGTGAGTGCCATATGCTTTGCTTTTGTAATTCAGTATAAATGAGTTGGCGTTTTAGCAAGAAAGTTGGTGAAACTTAAATTCATCTGCATAGAGCCGAAGTAGTACCATAAAAGTATTCAAAGCTCTTAGAAATCAAAATGATGGTCAAGCTAGTGTTCAAACGAGAAATAATTTACATTTAACGTCTGGTATTTTTGGCACAATGCGCTATAGATACTTGGAATTCACAGTGAATGAGCGTGATTCAGTGGACAAAAGTGAACCAAACACTGCAATTCCCAATGAAAGACTACGGAAAAATGTAGAAAGGTGCCTGACAAACAAGGTCCTAGAGACGTAGTATCTGAAGGACACTTGTTTATCACTGGGTAATTGTGTTCATAGGAAAGAGAAGTGAGTGTGATGCTGGTTTACACTTACCATTCAGAGTGAGGAAGATGGGTCTTTAGGGAAAATATGGTGAAACATCCATCATTTTCGTAGAGCTTATGCACTACTATAAAATAACTCAAAACCCTCAGAAATCAAAATGTTACTTAAGCTAGTGTTCAGAGCAGTAATAATTTACTTACAAAGTCTGGTATATTTGGCTAAACCCGCTGTAGATAGCTTTCAATTCACAGTGAATGAGCGTGAATCCCTGGACAAAAGTGCACCAAACACGGAAATTCACAATGAATTTCTGGGGAAATATGTGTGAAGGTGCCTCAAACTGTAGGAATACAAGTGAAGACAATGTTTCCTCACTGGGTCATTGAGTTCATAGAGGAGAGTATTCAATACAATACTCTACTTTTATAATTCTGTCTAAAAGCTTTGGCGTTTTAGCCAGAATGTCCGTACTCATAAATTCATTTGCATAGAGCTGATGTAGTGGCATAAAAGTATTCAACATTCTTGGAAAATAAATGATAGTCAACCTAGTGATCAAAGTGGTAATAATTTACATTTAAAATCTGCTATCTTTGCTAAAACGCTGTGTACATACTTGGAATTCACAGTGAATGAGCTTGAATCTCTGTGCACAAGTACATCAAACATTGAAATTCACAATGAAATAGTAGGGAAATATGTAGGAAGGGTCCTGAAACTAAATAAGACAAGTTAATAGGGCCATAAGGTGAGAAGGACACTGTTTAGTCACTGGGAGGTTGGGTTCAAAGACAGAGAAGTGAGTGCCATATGCTTTGCTTTTGTAATTCAGTATAAATGAGTTGGCGTTTTAGCAAGAAAGTTGGTGAAACTTAAATTCATCTGCATAGAGCCGAAGTAGTACCATAAAAGTATTCAAAGCTCTTAGAAATCAAAATGATGGTCAAGCTAGTGTTCAAACGAGAAATAATTTACATTTAACGTCTGGTATTTTTGGCACAATGCGCTATAGATACTTGGAATTCACAGTGAATGAGCGTGATTCAGTGGACAAAAGTGAACCAAACACTGCAATTCCCAATGAAAGACTACGGAAAAATGTAGAAAGGTGCCTGACAAACAAGTTCCTAGAGACGTAGTATCTGAAGGACACTTGTTTATCACTGGGAAATTGTGTTCATAGGAAAGAGAAGTGAGTGTGATGCTGGTTTACACTTACCATTCAGAGTGAGGAAGATGGGTCTTTAGGGAAAATATGGTGAAACATCCATCATTTTCGTAGAGCTGATGCACTACTATAAAATAACTCAAAACTCTTAGAAATCAAAATGTTAGATAGGCTAGTTTTCAGAGCAGTAATAATTTACTTATAAAGTCTGGTATATTTGGCTAAACGCGCTATAGATAGCTTTGAATTCACAGTGAATGAGCGTGAATCCCTGGACAAAAGTGCACCAAACACGGAAATTCACAATGAATTGCTGGGGATATATGTGTGAAGGTGCCTCAAACTGTAGGAATACAAGTGAAGACAATGTTTCTTCACTGGGTCATTGAGTTCATAGAGGAGAGTATTCAATACAATACTCTACTTTTATAATTCTGTCTAAAAGCTTTGGCGTTTTAGCCAGAATGTCGGTACTCATAAATTCATTTGCATAGAGCTGATGTAGTGGCATAAAAGTATTCAACATTTTTGAAAATAATTGATTGTCAACCTAGTGATCAAAGTGGTAATAATTTACATTTAAAATCTGCTATCTTTGCTAAAACGCTGTGTACATACTTGGAATTCACAGTGAATGAGCTTGAATCTCTGTGCACAAGTACATCAAACATTGAAATTCACAATGAAATAGTAGGGAAATATGTAGGAAGGGTCCTGAAACTAAATAAGACAAGTTAATAGGGCCATAAGGTGAGAAGGACACTGTTTAGTCACTGGAGGTTGGGTTCAAAGACAGAGAAGTGAGTGCCATATGCTTTGCTTTTGTAATTCAGTATAAATGAGTTGGCGTTTTAGCAAGAAAGTTGGTGAAACTTAAATTCATCTGCATAGAGCCGAAGTAGTACCATAAAAGTATTCAAAGCTCTTAGAAATCAAAATGATGGTCAAGCTAGTGTTCAAACGAGAAATAATTTACATTTAACGTCTGGTATTTTTGGCACAATGCGCTATAGATACTTGGAATTCACAGTGAATGAGCGTGATTCAGTGGACAAAAGTGAACCAAACACTGCAATTCCCAATGAAAGACTACGGAAAAATGTAGAAAGGTGCCTGACAAACAAGGTCCTAGAGACGTAGTATCTGAAGGACACTTGTTTATCACTGGGAAATTGTGTTCATAGGAAAGAGAAGTGAGTGTGATGCTGGTTTACACTTACCATTCAGAGTGAGGAAGATGGGTCTTTAGGGAAAATATGGTGAAACATCCATCATTTTCGTAGAGCTTATGCACTACTATAAAATAACTCAAAACCCTCAGAAATCAAAATGTTACTTAAGCTAGTGTTCAGAGCAGTAATAATTTACTTACAAAGTCTGGTATATTTGGCTAAACCCGCTGTAGATAGCTTTGAATTCACAGTGAATGAGCGTGAATCCCTGGACAAAAGTGCACCAAACACGGAAATTTCACAATGAATTTCTGGGGAAATATGTGTGAAGGTGCCTCAAACTGTAGGAATACAAGTGAAGACAATGTTTCCTCACTGGGTCATTGAGTTCATAGAGAGAGTATTCAATACAATACTCTACTTTTATAATTCTGTCTAAAAGCTTTGGCGTTTTAGCCAGAATGTCCGTACTCATAAATTCATTTGCATAGAGCTGAAGTAGTGGCATAAAAGTATTCAACATTCTTGGAAAATAAATGATAGTCAACCTAGTGATCAAAGTGGTAATAATTTACATTTAAAATCTGCTATCTTTGCTAAAACGCTGTGTACATACTTGGAATTCACAGTGAATGAGCTTGAATCTCTGTGCACAAGTACATCAAACATTGAAATTCACAATGAAATAGTAGGGAAATATGTAGGAAGGGTCCTGAAACTAAATAAGACAAGTTAATAGGGCCATAAGTGAGAAGGACACTGTTTAGTCACTGGGAGGTTGGGTTCAAAGACAGAGAAGTGAGTGCCATATGCTTTGCTTTTGTAATTCAGTATAAATGAGTTGGCGTTTTAGCAAGAAAGTTGGTGAAACTTAAATTCATCTGCATAGAGCCGAAGTAGTACCATAAAAGTATTCAAAGCTCTTAGAAATCAAATGATGGTCAAGCTAGTGTTCAAATGAGAAATAATTTACATTTAACGTCTGGTATTTTTGGCACAATGCGATATAGATACTTGGAATTCACAGTGAATGAGCGTGATTCAGTGGACAAAAGTGAACCAAACACTGCAATTCCCAATGAAAGACTACGGAAAAATGTAGAAAGGTGCCTGACAAACAAGGTCCTAGAGACGTAGTATCTGAAGGACACTTGTTTATCACTGGGAAATTGTGTTCATAGGAAAGAGAAGTGAGTGTGATGCTGGTTTACACTTACCATTCAGAGTGAGGAAGATGGGTCTTTAGGGAAAATATGGTGAAACATCCATCATTTTCGTAGAGCTTATGCACTACTATAAAATAACTCAAAAACCTCAGAAATCAAAATGTTACTTAAGCTAGTGTTCAGAGCAGTAATAATTTACTTACAAAGTCTGGTATATTTGGCTAAACCCGCTGTAGATAGCTTTGAATTCACAGTGAATGAGCGTGAATCCCTGGACAAAAGTACACCAAACACGGAAATTCACAATGAATTTCTGGGGAAATATGTGTGAAGGTGCCTCAAACTGTAGGAATACAAGTGAAGACAATGTTTCCTCACTGGGTCATTGAGTTCATAGAGGAGAGTATTCAATACAATACTCTACTTTTATAATTCTGTCTAAAAGCTTTGGCGTTTTAGCCAGAATGTCCGTACTCATAAATTCATTTTGCATAGAGCTGATGTAGTGGCATAAAAGTATTCAACATTCTTGGAAATAAATGATAGTCAACCTAGTGATCAAAGTGGTAATAATTTACATTTAAAATCTGCTATCTTTGCTAAAACGCTGTGTACATACTTGGAATTCACAGTGAATGAGCTTGAATCTCTGTGCACAAGTGCATCAAACATTGAAATTCACAATGAAATAGTAGGGAAATATGTAGGAAGGGTCCTGAAACTAAATAAGACAAGTTAATAAGGCCATAGGTGAGAAGGACACTGTTTAGTCACTGGGAGGTTGGGTTCAAAGACAGAGAAGTGAGTGCCATATGCTTTGCTTTTGTAATTCAGTATAAATGAGTTGGCGTTTTAGCAAGAAAGTTGGTGAAACTTAAATTCATCTGCATAGAGCCGAAGTAGTACCATAAAAGTATTCAAAGCTCTTAGAAATCAAAATGATGGTCAAGCTAGTGTTCAAACGAGAAATAATTTACATTTAACGTCTGGTATTTTTGGCACAATGCGCTATAGATACTTGGAATTCACAGTGAATGAGCGTGATTCAGTGGACAAAAGTGAACCAAACACTGCAATTCCCAATGAAAGACTACGGAAAAATGTAGAAAGGTGCCTGACAAACAAGGTCCTAGAGACGTAGTATCTGAAGGACACTTGTTTATCACTGGGTAATTGTGTTCATAGGAAAGAGAAGTGAGTGTGATGCTGGTTTACACTTACCATTCAGAGTGAGGAAGATGGTCTTTAGGGAAAATATGGTGAAACATCCATCATTTCGTAGAGCTTATGCACTACTATAAAATAACTCAAAACCCTCAGAAATCAAAATGTTACTTAAGCTAGTGTTCAGAGCAGTAATAATTTACTTACAAAGTCTGGTATATTTGGCTAAACCCGCTGTAGATAGCTTTGAATTCACAGTGAATGAGCGTGAATCCCTGGACAAAAGTGCACCAAACACGGAAATTCACAATGAATTTCTGGGGAAATATGTGTGAAGGTGCCTCAAACTGTAGGAATACAAGTGAAGACAATGTTTCCTCACTGGGTCATTGAGTTCATAGAGGAGAGTATTCAATACAATACTCTACTTTTATAATTCTGTCTAAAGCTTTGGCGTTTTAGCCAGAATGTCCGTACTCATAAATTCATTTGCATAGAGCTGATGTAGTGGCATAAAAGTATTCAACATTCTTGGAAAATAAATGATAGTCAACCTAGTGATCAAAGTGGTAATAATTTACATTTAAAATCTGCTATCTTTGCTAAAACGCTGTGTACATACTTGGAATTCACAGTGAATGAGCTTGAATCTCTGTGCACAAGTGCATCAAACATTGAAATTCACAATGAAATAGTAGGGAAATATGTAGGAAGGGTCCTGAAACTAAATAAGACAAGTTAATAGGGCCATAAGGTGAGAAGGACACTGTTTAGTCACTGGGAGGTTGGGTTCAAAGACAGAGAAGTGAGTGCCATATGCTTTGCTTTTGTAATTCAGTATAAATGAGTTGGCGTTTTAGCAAGAAAGTTGGTGAAACTTAAATTCATCTGCATAGAGCCGAAGTAGTACCATAAAAGTATTCAAAGCTCTTAGAAATCAAAATGATGGTCAAGCTAGTGTTCAAACGAGAAATAATTTACATTTAACGTCTGGTATTTTTGGCACAATGCGCTATAGATACTTGGAATTCACAGTGAATGAAGCGTGATTCAGTGGACAAAAGTGAACCAAACACTGCAATTCCCAATGAAAGACTACGGAAAAATGTAGAAAGGTGCCTGACAAACAAGTTCCTAGAGACGTAGTATCTGAAGGACACTTGTTTATCACTGGGAAATTGTGTTCATAGGAAAGAGAAGTGAGTGTGATGCTGGTTTACACTTACCATTCAGAGTGAGGAAGATGGGTCTTTAGGGAAAATATGGTGAAACATCCATCATTTTCGTAGAGCTTATGCACTACTATAAAATAACTCAAAACCCTCAGAAATCAAAATGTTACTTAAGCTAGTGTTCAGAGCAGTAATAATTTACTTACAAAGTCTGGTATATTTGGCTAAACCCGCTGTAGATAGCTTTGAATTCACAGTGAATGAGCGTGAATCCTGGACAAAAGTGCACCAAACACGGAAATTCACAATGAATTTCTGGGGAAATATGTGTGAAGGTGCCTCAAACTGTAGGAATACAAGTGAAGACAATGTTTCCTCACTGGGTCATTGAGTTCATAGAGGAGAGTATTCAATACAATACTCTACTTTTATAATTCTGTCTAAAAGCTTTGGCGTTTTAGCCAGAATGTCCGTACTCATAAATTCATTTGCATAGAGCTGATGTAGTGGCATAAAAGTATTCAACATTCTTGGAAATAAATGATAGTCAACCTAGTGATCAAAGTGGTAATAATTTACATTTAAATCTGCTATCTTTGCTAAAACGCTGTGTACATACTTGGAATTCACAGTGAATGAGCTTGAATCTCTGTGCACAAGTGCATCAAACATTGAAATTCACAATGAAATAGTAGGGAAATATGTAGGAAGGGTCCTGAAACTAAATAAGACAAGTTAATAAGGCCATAGGTGAGAAGGACACTGTTTAGTCACTGGGAGGTTGGGTTCAAAGACAGAGAAGTGAGTGCCATATGCTTTGCTTTTGTAATTCAGTATAAATGAGTTGGCGTTTTTAGCAAGAAAGTTGGTGAAACTTAAATTCATCTGCATAGAGCCGAAGTAGTACCATAAAAGTATTCAAAGCTCTTAGAAATCAAAATGATGGTCAAGCTAGTGTTCAAATGAGAAATAATTTACATTTAACGTCTGGTATTTTTGGCACAATGCGCTATAGATACTTGGAATTCACAGTGAATGAGCGTGATTCAGTGGACAAAAGTGAACCAAACACTGCAATTCCCAATGAAAGACTACGGAAAAATGTAGAAAGGTGCCTGACAAACAAGGTCCTAGAGGACGTAGTATCTGAAGGACACTTGTTTATCACTGGGAAATTGTGTTCATAGGAAAGAGAAGTGAGTGTGATGCTGGTTTACACTTACCATTCAGAGTGAGGAAGATGGGTCTTTAGGGAAAATATGGTGAAACATCCATCATTTTCGTAGAGCTTATGCACTACTATAAAATAACTCAAAACCCTCAGAAATCAAAATGTTACTTAAGCTAGTGTTCAGAGCAGTAATAATTTACTTACAAAGTCTGGTATATTTGGCTAAACCCGCTGTAGATAGCTTTGAATTCACAGTGAATGAGCGTGAATCCCTGGACAAAAGTACACCAAACACGGAAATTCACAATGAATTTCTGGGGAAATATGTGTGAAGGTGCCTCAAACTGTAGGAATACAAGTGAAGACAATGTTTCCTCACTGGGTCATTGAGTTCATAGAGGAGAGTATTCAATACCAATACTCTACTTTTATAATTCTGTCTAAAAGCTTTGGCGTTTTAGCCAGAATGTCCGTACTCATAAATTCATTTGCATAGAGCTGATGTAGTGGCATAAAAGTATTCAACATTCTTGGAAAATAAATGATAGTCAACCTAGTGATCAAAGTGGTAATAATTTACATTTAAAAATCTGCTATCTTTGCTAAAACGCTGTGTACATACTTGGAATTCACAGTGAATGAGCTTGAATCTCTGTGCACAAGTGCATCAAACATTGAAATTCACAATGAAATAGTAGGGAAATATGTAGGAAGGGTCCTGAAACTAAATAAGACAAGTTAATAAGGCCATAGGTGAGAAGGACACTGTTTAGTCACTGGGAGGTTGGGTTCAAAGACAGAGAAGTGAGTGCCATATGCTTTGCTTTTGTAATTCAGTATAAATGAGTTGGCGTTTTAGCAAGAAAGTTGGTGAAACTTAAATTCATCTGCATAGAGCCGAAGTAGTACCATAAAAGTATTCAAAGCTCTTAGAAATCAAATGATGGTCAAGCTAGTGTTCAAACGAGAAATAATTTACATTTAACGTCTGGTATTTTTGGCACAATGCGCTATAGATACTTGGAATTCACAGTGAATGAGCGTGATTCAGTGGACAAAAGTGAACCAAACACTGCAATTCCCAATGAAAGACTACGGAAAAATGTAGAAAGGTGCCTGACAAACAAGTTCCTAGAGACGTAGTATCTGAAGGACACTTGTTTATCACTGGGAAATTGTGTTCATAGGAAAGAGAAGTGAGTGTGATGCTGGTTTACACTTACCATTCAGAGTGAGGAAGATGGGTCTTTAGGGAAAATATGGTGAAACATCCATCATTTTCGTAGAGCTTATGCACTACTATAAAATAACTCAAAACCCTCAGAAATCAAAATGTTAGTTAGGCTAGTTTCAGAGCAGTAATAATTTACTTATAAAGTCTGGTATTATTTGGCTAAACGCGCTATAGATAGCTTTGAATTCACAGTGAATGAGCGTGAATCCCGGGACAAAAGTGCACCAAACACGAAATTCACAATGAATTGCTGGGGAAATCTGTGTGAAGGTGCCTCAAACTGTAGGAATACAAGTGAAGACAATGTTTCCTCACTGGGTCATTGAGTTCATAGAGGAGAGTATTCAATACAATACTCTACTTTTATAATTCTGTCTAAAAGCTCTGGCGTTTTAGCCAGAATGTCCGTACTCATAAATTCATTTGCATAGAGCTGATGTAGTGGCATAAAAGTATTCAACATTTTTGAAAATAATTGATTGTCAACCTAGTGATCAAAGTGGTAATAATTTACATTTAAAATCTGCTATCTTTGCTCAAACGCTGTGTACATACTTGGAATTCACAGTGAATGAGCTTGAATCTCTGTGCACAAGTACATCAAACATTGAAATTCACAATGAAATAGTAGGGAAATATGTAGGAAGGGTCCTGAAACTAAATAAGACAAGTTAATAGGGCCATAAGGTGAGAAGGACACTGTTTAGTCACTGGGAGGTTGGGTTCAAAGACAGAGAAGTGAGTGCATATGCTTTGCTTTTGTAATTCAGTATAAATGAGTTGGCGTTTTAGCAAGAAAGTTGGTGAAACTTAAATTCATCTGCATAGAGCCGAAGTAGTACCATAAAAGTATTCAAAGCTCTTAGAAATCAAAATGATGGTCAAGCTAGTGTTCAAACGAGAAATAATTTACATTTAACGTCTGGTATTTTTGGCACAATGCGCTATAGATACTTGGAATTCACAGTGAATGAGCGTGATTCAGTGGACAAAAGTGAACCAAACACTGCAATTCCCAATGAAAGACTACGGAAAAATGTAGAAAGGTGCCTGACAAACAAGGTCCTAGAGACGTAGTATCTGAAGGACACTTGTTTATCACTGGGAAATTGTGTTCATAGGAAAGAGAAGTGAGTGTGATGCTGGTTTACACTTATCATTCAGAGTGAGGAAGATGGGTCTTTAGGGAAAATATGGTGAAACATCCATCATTTTCGTAGAGCTTATGCACTACTATAAAATAACTCAAAACCCTCAGAAATCAAAATGTTAGTTAGGCTAGTTTTCAGAGCAGTAATAATTTACTTATAAAGTCTGGTATATTTGGCTAAACGCGCTATAGATAGCTTTGAATTCACAGTGAATGAGCGTGAATCCCGGGACAAAAGTGCACCAAACACGGAAATTCACAATGAATTGCTGGGGAAATCTGTGTGAAGGTGCCTCAAACTGTAGGAATACAAGTGAAGACAATGTTTCCTCACTGGGTCATTGAGTTCATAGAGGAGAGTATTCAATACAATACTCTACTTTTATAATTCTGTCTAAAAGCTTTGGCGTTTTAGCCAGAATGTCCGTACTCATAAATTCATTTGCATAGAGCTGATGTAGTGGCATAAAAGTATTCAACATTCTTGAAAATAAATGATAGTCAACCTAGTGATCAAAGTGGTAATAATTTACATTTAAAATCTGCTATCTTTGCTAAAACGCTGTGTACATACTTGGAATTCACAGTGAAATGAGCTTGAATCTCTGTGCACAAGTACATCAAACATTGAAATTCACAATGAAATAGTAGGGAAATATGTAGGAAGGGTCCTGAAACTAAATAAGACAGTTAATAGGGCCATAAGGTGAGAAGGACACTGTTTAGTCACTGGGAGGTTGGGTTCAAAGACAGAGAAGTGAGTGCCATATGCTTTGCTTTTGTAATTCAGTATAAATGAGTTGGCGTTTTAGCAAGAAAGTTGGTGAAACTTAAATTCATCTGCATAGAGCCGAAGTAGTACCATAAAGTATTCAAAGCTCTTAGAAATCAAAATGATGGTCAAGCTAGTGTTCAAACGAGAAATAATTTACATTTAACGTCTGGTATTTTTGGCACAATGCGCTATAGATTCTTGGAATTCACAGGAATGAGCGTGATTCAGTGGACAAAAGTGAACCAAACACTGCAATTCCCAATGAAAGACTACGGAAAAATGTAGAAAGGTGCCTGACAAACAAGTTCCTAGAGACGTAGTATCTGAAGGACACTTGTTTATCACTGGGAAATTGTGTTCATAGGAAAGAGAAGTGAGTGTGATGCTGGTTTACACTTACCATTCAGAGTGAGGAAGATGGGTCTTTAGGGAAAATATGGTGAAACATCCATCATTTTCGTAGAGCTGATGCACTACTATAAAATAACTCAAAACTCTTAGAAATCAAAATGTTAGATAGGCTAGTTTTCAGAGCAGTAATAATTTACTTATAAGTCTGGTATATTTGGCTAAACGCGCTATAGATAGCTTTGAATTCACAGTGAATGAGCGTGAATCCCTGGACAAA
>JAPDVU010000112.1:0-52284 GCA_026230045.1 Corynorhinus townsendii | reverse complement strand
TATGACGTGCACTGGCCACCAGGGAGCAGATGCTTCGACCGGTAGGTTAGCTTGCTGCTGGGGTCTGGCTGATCGGGACCGAGCGAGGCGTGCTGGACATGCCCTGGAGCCCTCCTGTGGTCCCTCCCCGGCCCCAATCATGCACCAGTGGGGTCCCTCGGCCTGGCCTGCGTCCTCTTGCAGTCTGGGACCCCTTGGGACATGTTGGAGAGCCTGTGGCTTGATCCCGCAGGCCAGGACGAGGGACCCTACTGGTGCACAAATTCACGCACCGGATGGGGGCTGCAGCTCAGAGAGCTGGACACTTCTGCACCCCTCCCTCCTCAGCCCTCCCCCCTCCTCAGCCCCCCTCCCTCCTCAGCCCTCCTCCCTCCTCAGCCCTCCCTCCTCAGCCCTCCTCCCTCCTCAGCCCCCCTCCCTCCTCAGCCCTCCTCCCTCCTCAGCCCTCCCCCCTCCTCAGCCCCTCCCTCCTCAGCCCTCCCCCCTCCTCAGCCCCCCTCCCTCCTCAGCCCTGAAAAGCAGGCATTGCTTGGAGACAGACACGTTTCCAAGGCTTTGAAAGGCGCCTTCTGAACATGAAAGTTACGCAATAACACCACCAACTCGCTCAGAATCGAGCCTCGGGAGCAGGATGGGATGGGGTAAGGAGTGTCCTGTGAGAGAGAGCCACGCCCTGTGACAGCCACGCCCTCTGGCAGCCACATCAGATGCTGCATTCTCGCACTTAAGGGTGTTCTGCATAATCTGGCCACGTAATGAGGCTGTGGGATAGTGAGCAGGAGTTTAATTTATTTGGCTTGGAACTCAGCTGCGGTTGGAGCTGATCTCGGTTTTTAAAGGATCAGCGCTGGCACTGCCGTGGCGGTCCTGGGAGACCCGGCACTCATCACAGCTCAGGGATGCCCCAGGCACAGGGCGGCAGGCCGGGAGGGCACAGGGCCGCAGGCTGGGAGGTGCCCTCTGATCAGAGGGCTGGAGGGCAGGACCCCAGGAGCCTACAGCCAGGCCTGGGGTCCCGTCCTGCTCCCCGAGCTTCTGGCTCTAACAGTGCCTTCCATCCTGGAAGAGCCGCTTTCCATTCTAGAAGGCTCCCCCGCTCGCACGCCCCCGACCAGCGACGACGGGAAGCAACGCAGTGACGGCTCTGCGTTCTGTGCGCTCTGCTCAGCCACACGCGCAACGGGATGAGAGCTGCGTGAGGGTCCAGGGGTGCGAGTTTACGCCTGAGCAGCGAGTCAGACACAGAGAATTACAGAGACGCGTGTTAACAACCCACCAGGCACCGCCAAAGCGGCCCGTCCCCTCCAGTGGGATCAGAACGCCTTGGGGGGAGCCAGACACCAATGTCAAACTGGCTTCACAATTTCCTTTAAATAAACAAAAGAAAGATGAACTTCCCGATGGGCACGAGCTACCCGGCTCCGAGCGGCACGGTCCTGGGCCCCTCGGTCAGCCTGACCCCCGGGACAGCAGGGCCCAGGGTGGGCGGGTGGGACTCACCCAGAACGCAGGATGCAGGGGCCTCCCCGGGGGCAGCCCCTTCCAGCAACTGGGTCCCCGAGAGGGAGGAAGCCACTGCTGTCACCCCACTGTTACCCCAATTGTCCTATAAACTGCACCAGCCCACAGCTGCCCAGGAACCCCAAACAACGGAGGGAACGGGCCGAAGGGCCGGAGCTGTGGCTCTCAGATCTGCCAGGCTGCGGTCTGGGCCCTGGGGGCGCCTGGCACACCCTGTGGCTCAGAACTGTCCTGGAACCACAGGCCCAACCTCGGGGGCGGCCAGTGCCGCCTGCAGAGGCCCTGGGAGCGGCTCCTCCTGTGACCCTGGCCCCTGGCCCGTGGCCACATGGTCCAGCCTCGGCCGCTGTCTTCACACAGCCGCCCCCCGCGTCTGGATTCAGGGTGGACCCGAAACCAGTGACCTCATCTGGGGCGCTCACATTAACTCCACCCACAATGCCAGTTTCCAAAGGAGGTCTCGCCCACAGGTCACCCTGCACCTGTCCCCGGGCCCCGCCCGGCCCTCCGCTGTGCTCGGCTCACAAGCACACCCCCCAGCACACAGCTGGGCCTGGCATACAGCAGGTGCTCAATATGTGCACGTCCAGCTGTGGCCAGCCTGTCCGTCAAGGCTGTCACCCAGGCACCCGCCCTGGGAGCGGGGCACCGTGGCCGTGCGGGCGCTCCGGGGACGGGGCAGGAGGCGGATTTCACGGTTCTGCAAAGCACAGCGAGTGATAAGCGAGGTGGGTCGGCCGGGGCAACCGAATCAGAGGCCCGCTCCGCGGCGCGGCGAGCGGAGGCAGAGAGGTGACTGGCTAACAGCGCACCTTCTCCAGGCAGAAGCCGGTTTCGAAAAGTACGTTTAAAGGCTGCAGGGCCTCCTCGAACTATGCACGGGGAGCGCCCACAGGGTCAGCGCAGATACGTGGCCTGGGTCCCGCCTCCCAGCAGGTCCCCAGGGCGGCGCCCTCCCCCCGGCCCGCTCTGCCCTGGAGCCCCCACAGGCTCCACGCGAGCTCCTGGGACCCGGAGGAGCCGCATTTGTCTCCCGAAGTGAAAGGGGAAGAATGAGAGGAGAGGGCAGAGGGCTCCCCGGGATGTGCAGTGTGCAGGTGGGGTGAGAGGGATGGGGTGCTGCCAGCAGCACAGGGGACCCCACATGGCCCAGGAGCCTGCAGACCACCCTCAGCGTGCGCAGCAGGGGTCTCTGGGCCACGGCTGGCACTCGCCACAGGAGGGGGGGTGCCGGCCCCACTGTGCCCTCCACTCCTGGTGCCCACACAGCACCACGTGTGCACGCAGGTGAGACCCCACATGGGCTTGGGGGGGCCCAGGCAGGGAACGCAGCCACTCCGGGTTCCTGCTAACACGGACGACGGCCCGGCAAGGCCGCGGGAACCCCGTCTCCCCTGAACAGTCACCTCGGCGCCAGCCCCTGGGCCTGAGCGGCTTCAGCTGCTGGAGCCTGTGGAGGGGCCCGCTGGTTACTGTGGGTTCACTTCGGGTCACGGTCCCTTGAGAAATGACAGCAAGTGATGGAAGAGCAGGTTCCCTTCAAGACGCGTTCGTCCCGCCTCCACCCCTCCCGCAGCCATTCCCACGCCCCGGCCGTTGGAACACTCTGCGGGGACCCGGGCTCCCTGGTCGGGCCCCTCCGCACGCAGCCCGGAGCCTCAGACCCCGGGTAGTCAGCGGGCAGCCCCAGGCCAGAGCCGTGCAGTCTGGGTGGGGCGTGAGCGCAGCAGGACGGGAGGGGCTAGAGTGGGCCCCAGCACCCGGGCCTCTGAGGGGCAGACTCTGAGCGCAGCTGGGGCCAGAACCAGAGGAGCCGGCCGGCCTGCTGTCCAGCCTCATGGGTCTACCTCGCCCTTACCACTGAGGGCAGCACCCACAGGTGGGGGACACAGAGACACAGGGACACCCGGACACCCTGATACCGGGAGACCCGGACATGAGCTCAGGTTACAGCGTCTCAGGGACACCTTGACACAGGGACACAGGGACACCCAGACACAGGGACACAGGGACACCCGGACACAGGGACACCCAGACACAGGGACACCCGGACACAGGGACACAGGGACACCAAGACACAGGGACACAGGGACACCCGGACACAGGGACACCCGGACACAGGGACACCCGGACACAGGGACACCTGGACACAGGGACGCAGGGACACCTGGACGCAGGGACACCCGGACACAGGGATACCCAGACACAGGGACACAGGGACACCTGGACACAGGGACGCAGGGACACCCGGACACAGGGACACCCGGACACAGGGACAAGGGACACCCGGACACCCAGACACGGACACAGGGACACCCACAGGGACACAGGGACACCTGGACACAGGGACGCAGGGACACCCGGACACAGGGATACCCGGACACAGGGACACCTGGACACAGGGACACCCGGACACCCTGATACTGGGAGACCCAGACATGAGCTCAGGTTACAGCTCCCATGATTCTCTGCACCCAAAAAAAGGGCCCCCAGCGGAGTGTGCCCCTCACCAGCCGCTCTGCTCCCAGCATCACTGGTGCCCGGCATCACTGGTCCCCAGCATCACTAGTGCCCGGCATCACTGGTGCCCGGCATCGCTGGCGAGGTAAATAGAGGGAAGCCGGGCCCTGCTGACGCCATCAGCTGTCGGCCCTGGAGCCGCAGGGGGACTCAGAGAGCAGGGTCCCTCCAGTGGGGCCAGACGCACATGCTCACCCCCCCTTCCCCGCAGGAACCGCACGGTGCTGCCAGCCTGTGCGCAGCTGGTGCCGCCCCGGCCGCCCAAGGAGGGAGGGACGGACTGACCCCTCACGCTGCAGGGAAGGCCTCCCCTCCGGCCGGATGTCCTGGCCCTGTCCTGCCTCCCTGGTCCCAGAGCCCCACACCCTCCCCTCCAAGGGCCGGCCCGACGGGCACCAGCTCCGTGCCCGGCTGCTCTCTGCACGCCTCTCTTCTTCCTGGGACTAGTACACGAAGATCTAGACGAAAGCTGTTAGTCTGCACGGCGCTGTGATCCGTGGGGGGCGGGGGAAGCAAGCGGGGGGTGCGGGGGGACGGGGAGACACAGCGGAGAGTCTCTGGAAGAGGGAGGTGGAGAAGAAGCCAGCTGTCGCCTCAGCTCTGTGTGCTGAGGCCAAACACAGTTAAGGACACGAAAGGATGGCTCCCCTCTGGGCCCCCTCCCACGTGCGCAGGCAGCCGGATCTTAGATCGGGTCCCCGAGACGCTGGCCCCCGCTTTCCCTGCAGTTCACAAACGCGGCGTCTGCAGGACGGGGCTCTGGCTTGCCCAGGATGAGCGCGGGTGGGGTGTCTCTCGAGGGGCAGGCAAGGGAAGGTGCATACCCACGTGTGGCCCCCTCACCCCACCGCGGCCCTGCCTGGGGCTCCTCCCTGCCCGGGGCCAGGCCTGCCGAGGCCGGAGGGACCCGTTCTCACAAAGACCTCGCCAGCCAAGGCCTCAATTAGGGACACAATGGCCCTCTCTCCCGGCTCACCGCCCTATTCATCTGGGCGCACACTGGAGGACAGGCTGGCCGGAGGGGGGCGGATTAGCCAGGGGCTGACCTGCATCTCCACACAAAGGCGGAGTGTGTCCATAGACGCCCTGTGTCCCCCGTTCTTTACCCCGCCCTGTGTCCCCCGTTCTTTACCCCGACAAAACCAGACCCACGGAAATGGCGATTTAAACAGCTCCTTCCCACTCACCCGCAGACAACAAGTCGCAATTGTCCTCCTTCCCTCTCCCCCCGCTGGCCAGCATGGCTGCTGGAACTGAGTGGCCTGGAGCCTGCAGCCCATGGCCACCGGGGACCAGGGGCAGCTCCCATCCTCTCCGAGGCCGGCCTGGGCCCCTGAGCCCCTGAGCCCCAGGGGTCGAGAGGGGCGTCTCCGAGGAGACGGGGCCCGCCGTCCTGCCTGTGAGAGATGGGCAGAGGGACTTGGTCCCCACGGAGCAAGACCTCCAGGATGGACCGGCCGTCTGAGGACCTCTGAGGGCTGTGGGGGCAGGTGCTGGACTCCCCTGGGGGCAGGTGAGCGACACGGAGCCCTCCGAGCGCACCCGCGCCCGACGCCGCCTTCTCTTCCTGCCTCCATCCCCGTCTCGGAGCGAGGACCTGAGTGTGTGCTGCAGGGTGAACAGCGAGGCTTCTCCGGAGGGCTCTCACCAGCGCACAGGCTCCCTCGGAGAACACCCTCCTCCGCACTCACCTGCCCCGCCGGCCCTCGGCCACTCCAGGAGGCGGACACTCCTCCCCTTGACCAAACTCGCCACCTTGAGACCCGTCAATCCCCAAAGGCAGGCGAGCACCGGGGCGGCATGCAGCCGGGCAGCTGGGCAGTCGGCACGGTCCTCTCTCCAGGTCACAGCCCTGAGTCAGGGACAATGCCCCAGGCGGCGCTGCGGACCTCAGGGATGAGCTCCGGGACTTCACACGCTCCCCTTCTCAAGGGGACCCCGCGAGAGAAAGGTCAGTGCGAGGGTGAAACGCGTGCGGCCCAAGCCAGGCCCAGGCGCAAAGGGACCCTGGCCACCGGGTGGGTCCAGGCTCCCTGGACACGGGCGAGCATAGTCCTCTGCGGACTGGCCAACCCCAGGAGACCCCCAACCCCCAGAAGCACACTGTCCTGGAATCGGGCAGGGAGCCAGAGGTGGGGGGGCTGGCTCCAGGCCCCATCAGTCTCTCACAGAGCAGCCAGGCCCGCAGCAACCCTGGGGACAGCCGCCTCTCCCTCAGGGCCGGGACCCAAAATCGAGACAGGGAAAGGGACCCAGGCTAGCGAAGCAGGTGCCCGGCCTGGGCTGGCCTCCCACCCCTCTGCCTCCGGGAGCCAGCAGCCCGTTAATTAGGAGGGGAGCAGCTGGAGGCTGCAAACCCTCGCCTCGTAGGACCCAGAGCTAATGAGGATCTGCCTTCGTTCCCGCCACACCAGTCCCTTCTGTGCCATGGCCCGGGCGGGGAGGGCGGGGGGGGGACAGCTCCAGGCAGCACTGGTGGCAGGTGCCTAGGGTCAGGGCCGGCCAGCGTGGGCAGCGAGTGAGGCTGCTCTGCGAGGGCTGGCCTGGAGAAGCCCTGAGTGCACCGGGCCCGCGAAGAGCCCAGCGGCGGGGGGACCAGGAAGTTTCCAGAGCGGCCAGGGTCCTGGAGTAAGCACCCACCGTACCAGCCCTGGCGCGTGCCCTGGGCCCTGGAGCAGGGCTGCCCAGGCCGAGACGCCTCCAGCTGCCCGGGTCTGGTCACCCGCATGTGCCCCCCCCCCCCCAAGTCCCAGACCAGGACCCCAGTGCCCTGCGTTCGAGGCACCAAGTGGGCAAAGGCGAGCGTGGCGCGGGGCCTGGCGCTCAGGCGAAGTCCCTGCTCCCAGAGCCCATGGCCTCCCACCGGGTCCCGAGGCAGCGCGGGAGCAGGGAGTGGGGTACAGGGCGCAGGCCTCCCCCGGGCTCCCGCCGCCCTCAGCCCAGCGCCCGCCAGCCAGCTTGGAGTGCTGGTGCCATCTACTGAGCCCTGGGAGAAAGCGCTGCCCGCCTGCCTGGCAGAGAAGGCACGGGAGCCGGCGTGGGCCCGGGCACCGGCCGCGCAAGAGTCACCGAGACCATCGAGCTGGCTGGACCCCGTGGGCCGCCCGCGCACGCCGATGCGCGCGGGTGGCGGGCGCCGCGCTCCCGTGCGCCCCCCACCACCGGCCACCGCTCCAGCCCCGCAGGCGCTCCGTGAGTCCGGGCCGAGCCCAGCGGCGGAGGCGGCGGAAGGCGCTGGGAGCCGGCCGTGCGCAGGGACCGCGCCGGGACAATTACCTTCTTTCAGGAACTGCGCGTGGATCACGAGGACGAGGAAGCAGCAGAGCGCGGCCCCCGCGAGCGCCCAGAGCGCCTTCAGGAGCTGCATCGCGGAGAGCCCTCGGCCGACGCCCCCGAAGCCGCGCAGCGAAGGTCCAGGCGCCGCATCAGCGCCCCGCCGGGTGCAGCCACCGCGGCCGCCCGCTCGTGCCCTCCATCCGCCGCCGGCGCGCGCTCCCCGCGACTGGAGGCGCCACTCCAGGCGGCGATCCGCGTCTTTTTGGGCAGGGGGAGGGGGGGGGGCGGGGTGCGGGGCGGGGAGGGGAGCAGGGGGCAAGGGGAGGGGGCCGGGGGCGGGAAGGTTAGCAGAAAGTCTCCCGCCGCGGCGGCCACCGCTCCGGCCACTCGGCCACCATCGCGGGCTGCGGGGCGCCGGGGGCCCGGGCGCGGGGGGGGCGGCCGCCGCGGCCCCATGAATCAGCCCCGCCGCCGCGCTCGGTGCCGCGCCGCCGGCAGGGCCCGGACGAGGAGCCGGGGACTGCGCAACGGTCCGGGCGCTGGGGGGCGGGGGGGGGGGTAGAGGGGGGTCTTGCGCGGCCCGGCCTCCGCCTCCTGCCGCTTCTCAGCGGCGCCTTCCTCTCCTCCTCCTCCTCCTCCTCCTCCTCCTCCTCCTCCTCCTCCTCTGCCGCCTCCTCCGCCTCCTCCTCCTCCTCCTCCGCCGCCGCCGCCGCCGCCGCCCGCGCTCGCTCCGGCCTGGGGCTCAAGGGGCCGCGGCGCCGCCTGTGCGGAGGGCCGGGCTCGGGGCCGGGGCCGCGCGCTGCGCACGGGGCTGCCGCACCATCGCCGCCGCCGGGGCCCGGCAGAGCTCGCAGCGAGGGAACTTGCGCGGCCCGGGCTGGGGGGCCGGTGCCTCCGGGCCGGTGCCGGCCTCCGCGCTCTCCAGGGCCCGCGCCCCCGCCGCTGCGGTCAGCGAGGCCCGGCCGGTTCCCCGCGGCGCTCGCGCTGCTGGCCCTGCTGCTGCCCGTGCCGGGGGCGGCGGGGGTGGCGGGGCGGTCGCGCCGACAGGTGGGGCCGGCGACCCCGTGTGCCGGGCCGCCCGCGGGCTGCCGCTCTCCGGCCGGGGACGCGCCCGCCGGTCGCTGGGCTCGGCCGCTCCTGGGAAGGCGCCGGGAGGGAGCGGGACCAGGCCCGCGCGGCGATCGGACTCCGGCCGCCGCCGTCTGCTCTCCGCCCAGCCGCCGATGCGCACTGGGCCGCGGAGGGGCCCCGGGGATCCCCGCCACCCCGCAGCGCCCCCGCCTGGCGCGCCGGCGGGTCAGGCGGGGCCGGTCCAGCCGAAAACCGCGGGTCGGGCTCCACCTAGGCGCGCAGGGGCCTCACTGCAGAGCGGCCGCGGGCGGGGGAGCGGAGCGGGAGGCCTCCCGCGCCCTCAGCCCCCTCGCGCCCCGTGGTCCCCGGAGGGACTGGGAATCCATCGCCACTGCCCAGGGCTGACCCGCGGTGGTTCCCGAAAATTTGCCCCCTCCGGCTGGAACCCGGCCCCCCCACATCGCGGCCCTAGCGTGGGGCACGCTCTGGGTAGCGGCAGGCACCGGAGCGCGGGCGCACAGCGAAGGCTCCAGGCACTCAGAGCGCCTCCTGCCTGGCCTCAGGCCCATCCGCGAAGGGCCAGTGTGTGTTCTGGCCAGCTGTCCGCACTGTCCCCCAGCAGCGCCCACTTGCTCAGAGGCCCCGGAAGCAGTGCCACGGCCTCAAGGCCTTTCTGTCTGAGCTGAATTTCAAGTTCAATTCCAACTGCTCAACGAAGGGTTTGGGCCGGGGGTCAGGGAGAGCCCCTGCCTGCACCTGTGCCCCCCTGTGTGGGGTGGCGGAGAGGGGGGCAGGACGGGGCTGGTGAGAGGAGGCAGGCCTGTGCCCCTGTGTGGGGTGGCGGAGGAGGGGGGGGGGCAGGACGGGGCTGGTGAGAGGAGGCAGGCCTGTGCCCTGTGCCCACAGGCGCTCCCTCAGCTGTGTCCTTCCCCAACAGGGACCTGCAGCCAGGCAGGGCTCTTAGAGGTCAGACAGGTCAAACCCCTCCGTGCATATTTGGGGAAACTGAGGCCCAAATAAGCACGGACGCAGGGACCAACTCCAGCAATACAGGGCAGAACTCTCCTGGTGCCAGGCCCGCTGTGGCCTGCCCGTCCCAAGGCGGCGGTGCCCGGCCCTGGTCAGGGGAGGCTGCCTGAGGAGTCCCCCCGTGGCTGCAGCCCTCCCCAGCTCCCTGCATCCTGGGGTCTCCGGAGGCAGGAATCCCGGGGCCAAGTCCCAGGCCAAGCCACTCAGAGACTGGCTTGGAACAAGGGGCCACCATGTCGCCCCTGGGCAGTCCCCTCTCCCAACCCCGTTTCCTGCAGCCCCTCACCTCACTCCCCTGCCGTCAGCCTCCGCATTTTCCGGGGAGCCACCGGCCGGGCGTGCGGAGCCTGACCTCCACCAAGGTCACGGGCCTTCCGGCCTCACCTGCCGCTCAGCTACCACTCGGCCTTCAGGGCCACGGGGATGCTTGTGACACACGCTGCCCAGGACCCCAAAGGGGCCTCCGTCAGGGACCCAGCCCCGGACACCGCGGGGTCCCCCCCAATCAAGTGCATATTATTCAAAACTTTGAACGTTGAAAAGTCGTCGGAATTCAGCACCCACACGGGGAGGGGGGTCCTTCCAGGAGCAGAAGTGAAGTGTGGCCCCCTCCCCGGCACCGAGAACCCCTTCTAGTGAGTCATGGTGGGGGTGCCCTTAGGAGAAGGGGGGTGGGGCGCGGGGAGCCCGCGGAGGTGCCCAGAAGGGAGGCCAGGGGGCGGGGTGGTCTGGGTGTCTCCAGCCCGCACGGCGCCGAGCACGCGGGCAGCGAACACGGTCCCGGCGCGTGTGGCTGTCGCCAGCGGAAGCGGCAGAACCTCCCTTCCCCGTCCGGCTCCTGCGAGCGCCTCGGCCCTTCACCCCGTCCCCTCGCTCCCATTCCCACTGCCCCACGGCCATGTTGTGGGCTGTTCTGATAAAGAAGCAAACGCATTCCCTTATCAGAAAAGATTTTCCAACATTCGATAAGACTGCCTTTCGATATAATTGCTTTTCCCCGTCATCTCGCATATTTTATGTGAGTCTGGGCAGGACTCCACGGGATCCCCGCGCGCGGAGAAGCTGAGGCCGCTCGGAGCAGGGTGAGGGGCGGAGACGGTGGTGGCCATCCGGGCCGGGCCGGGAGCCGGAGGCAGGACAGGCCCCGGGGAGGGGCGTGGCCCATGTGTCAGCTTCCCTGTCCAGGGGCCGTCACCACTTCCTCGATTCCCATCCACAGCCTCAGACCGTGCCGCTCCCACAAGGCCTGCCTCGGCTGCCCTGGTCAGGCCAGAAGCCTGCTGGGCGACGGGCCGAGGTGACCCCTGGCCAGGGGCTGTCCGTGCTCCGCCTGTGCGCCCCTTCAGAGGAGGCGGAGGCGGGACGCAGGCCTGTGCAGGCCGGCTGCGGCGGGAGACAAGGCCGGCCCAGGACACATGTCCGTTACACGTGTCGCTGCGGCAGGAAATCAGGAATGACTCGAGAAAAGTGAGATGCTGATGACAACACTGACTGTGATGACGTGACGGTGCTAAACGGAGAACGCAGGACCGGTCCACGAAAATGCGGCGGCTCCGATAAAGAGGAAAGCGAGAGGAAAAAGAAAGGATTCACGGGAATTATCGTAACGAACCAATTCCAAGCCACGGAGGACGGACTGAAGGGTAACAGAGGCGTGACCGGGAGCCAGGCTGCGGAAAATAAAGGCGGCGACGCATGGGAGCAGACGGACGGAGAGATGGGAAGGCGGGCGGACGCTGAAAGGCGGGTGCCCACTGTCGTGTGTGAGGCACTCCCAAGGAGAGGAGGGAAGGTGACACAGCGGGGGCAACAGTCCACGGGAGGAGCACTCTCTTACACCCGCAGGGCCCGCTGTGCTCGGCACAGACCTCACGACCAGATCCAGACCGCGTGCGTGGTGTGGAGAGCTGGCCTGCAGGACACGGGGTGCCAGCCGCCCTCGGGGTGTCCTCGGAGCTCCGTCCAAAACAGCCGGACCCCTGACGCTTCATGAGCAGTCCAGGCGGGGCGCTAGTCTAAAGGGAAGACGGGGCCCGTAGAATTTCATACCCAGCTGCGCTGTCAGCGATGGCTACCCTCCGGACATGCCGAGCCCAGCTCACGAGGCACGGGCCCTGGGATGGCGCTCCGGCAGAGACAGGGACGAGGGATGCGGGTAGGAAGACGGGGCGGGGGGAAAGGCTCGCTGAGTGAGCCCCGGACTCTTGGGCAGTGAGGTGGCTGTGAGGATATCCACGCACGCGCGGCCCTCGCACCCGGAAGACTCCCCTCCGACGGGTGAGCCTCCCACCCGCCGACATCTCTCCCCAGAGTCCTGCGTCCCCGGAAAACAGCACTGCTGGTGCCGCACTACAAATGTCAGGCATTGCGTGTCGCGTGTTAACATTAACATGTAGACGAAGGTCAGGGAAATATTTACAGTGGAAGAGCCGCACAAGCGCTTCAGCCTCGGCGAGTTTTGAATGTATGAAAACCGGGAGGCGGGGTGTCACGCCGAGCCAGGGCTCCCTTCCTGCTCCGAAGGCAGAGGAACCGGCCGGGGGGTGATGCGTCGGGAGTGAGGTGCAGCGCCCTGGGTCATCGTGCGGGGCGAGAATGTGCCCCTGGAAATTAAGGCGGGACGGGCCAGGACGGAGGGGGGGGGAGGGGGGGCGGTCCACTCCAGGGGGGTGGCCGGGAGACGCCGGGGGTGGGGACGAGGCAGAGTCTTGCTTTTCATTGCGAAGCTTCATTTGCTAGTTGGGGTTTTTAACCTGTGAGTCCTGTCATGTTCTGTGATTTGAGAAACACTGGTGTCGTAGAATGATGTGCAGGGAGGCCAGGCCTGGAGGACGGGCTGGAGAGGGCCTGGGACAGGGGCTCAGGCGTGTGACCCTACGCCCCCAGCTCCCGCAGGCTCTTCTGCAGAGACTCAGCGCCGGCCGGGAGGCGGAGGCCGGGCTCCGTGTGGGAGCCTCCGGGAGCCTCAGCAGAGCCAGGCATGCGAGTAAGCCAGAAGAGCTGGCCCGCCTGGTGAAATTGTGCACACAAGCACACACCTGTAACACGTGACAGGGCACACAGCACATGTGACGGGGCATTGAGCACCTATGGCGGGGTACCTCTGCCACAGGTAACATGTGTTGGTCATATGGTACACTGGATTGAGCACATGTAGCATTGTGACAGAAGCACACATAACGTGGCACGAAGGAGGCACATATAACAGGGACACTCAAAGCATTGGTGCCACGTGCAATGAGACACACAACACGCATGACAAGGACACGTGGGACATGCACGATGAGCACGGTGGTGTGTCAAGCACATGTAAAGGCGTGGCAGATGATGCACATACCGCTTGGATGGAGGGAGAGAGAGATGCAACACGCACGGCAGGAGGACACCTATATGCGCAACAGAAAGGGCACGTGACACGTGATGACAGTGAGAGCTGGGTACATTCATGGGTGATAGGCGGCCCTGGCTGCAGGCGTGAGCTCCCGGGCATGTGTGTGCACGTGTGCACACACGTGTGCCTGTGAGCTGTGTCTGTGTGCTTCTGCTCGTGGGGCCTGGGTTGTCTGTGTGTCCGTGTGCGCGTCACCCCTGGGAATACGCTCCTAAGCTCGTTTCCGAGGAGAGACACGCGTCCCAGGGGCCGGGGAAGCGCCTGACGCCTCGGCTTCGAAGGCAGATTTGTCAGTCCCTGCGGAACAAAGCCGCTGGGAACCTGCTAATGAGTCCACGTGGAGACACGCACGCACGCAGGCGAGCACACAGCTGCAGCCTCCCCCTCCAGCCTGTGCACGGCTGGGGACACCCCGAGTGCGGAAGGAGGGAGCACAGCAGACGCAGCCCCACATCACCACCTCCCGCCCGCCCCCAGGGCCTTCATTCACAGCAAGCACGTGACCAGACCCGCAGTCCCCTCGTCCAGGGCTGCCGCTGGGGCTGGGCAGCGTCCTGTCCATGGCCGTCCGTGGCTCTGGGCAGCGTCTGAGCGGTCACCAGGCAGCTCTGAGCTGGCCTTGCCCACGGGCTGTGCTTGCGATGCTGAGACCAGAGAGCCACACAAGGAAGCCAGGGTCCCCCTTCCTCCCCCCGCTGTCCCGGAGGCCGCCCTTCCCACGCTCCCTTGTCTGTGGGCCCCTCTAGCCCCCCCAGAAAATAGATGCTCTGATCCCAACAGCGCCCCCTTCCGTCACCCTCCGGCTGGCACTCAGGTCTCCCCAGGACGGTGCTCACCCTCTCGCGGGTCTGGGATGCCAGGGCCGCTCAAGTCACACCAGGCCCCACGCCCACGGCCCTGCCGGGCACAGCAGGAGGCCCCGCACAACCACTGTCCTACAAGGCCACCCCGCGGGGCACCTGTGCCAGCGGCAGGCGTGACCGGGCCTCCGAGGGCAGGGCTGTGCACCTGGAGGCCCTGGCCCTGCTGAGCGCCCGGGAGGGGCTCAGAGAGGGGACACACGGGCCCCACAGTTCACCCTGCCAACCCTGCCCCCGGCCGCCCGCCCCCTTCCGAAACGCTCATCCTCTGGGCACACGTTAGCACCCCTCTGCAGGAACGGACCTACCCGGCTACTCACGGCGGGGCTGCCTCTGACGGCAGCGCCTGGGGTGGCCTGGGAGGGGCCCGCATTCCGTGAGGACCCCGGTGCCTGTGCTGAGCCTGCCCCGGGGCCGCGGGCTGCCCAAGGGCAGGACCAGGTGGTCCCTGCCCCTCCTGGACACAGACTGGGAGATTTCCTTTTTGTTTAAAAACAAACAATTCCTTGCTCTAGCCAGTGTGGCTCCGTGGAAAGGGCATCGGCCTGTGGACCGAAGGGTCCCGGGTTCGATTCCGGTCAAGGGCATCATGTCTCTCGGCGGCAGGCTTGATCCCCGGCCGTGGTCGGGCGTGTGCGAAGGCAGCCAACAGGTGTGTCTCTCTCACACGGATACTTCTCTCTCTGTCTCTCTCCCCCGCCTTTCCACTCTCTCTACACATCAATGGGGAAACAGCCTCGTGTGGGTTTGAGGAGAACCAATAATAATAAAAACAACTGCTTCCCGTTCAGCTCTGAGGCAATGTAATCAGGCCAAGCTGTCTCAGCCCTAAACCTGGGAGCCACGCTCCTTGGAACGTGTCCGGAGCGGAACTGGCACGTGGGGACGAGGCCTCGCTCAGACTCGGGGCGGCGTCTGACTCGGGGCTCAGACTCGGTGGCAAACCCCGGAGAGCACGCGTCCCTCTCCGCCGGGCCTGGCAGGTGCACGGACGGACACCGCAGCAGAGGGAGAGGCTTGACCTAGACCCGCTGTCGACAGCGCCAGCCCCGCCTGGGGAGCAGAGGCCGGGCCCGGGAGCCTTCCCCCCGGACGCGGCCAGGGTCATGGGCGGAGGTCCTGCCTGGCCGCCACCCCGGTCAGGCCTCACAGCCACCGTCCAGGCAGAGGCTCCCCACTTGCCGCCGAGGAAACTGAGGCTCAGAAGGTCAGTCACCTGCCTGCAGCCCTGCAAGCAGGGGCTGGTCTACCTGGGCCACATCTGTCCATGCCTGTATCCCTCCATCACATATCCATCCACCTACCTATCTGTTCATCTTTCCACCTATCCATCCCTCCACCCATCCGTCATCCATCCATTCACCCAGTCATCACCCATCCACCCATTCATTCACATATTAATCCATCCATCCACATAGTCATCATCCACCCACCCACCCATCCATCCATCCATCCATATGTTAATCCATCCATCCTTCTATCCACCCATCTGCCCAGGAAGCCAGAGCTGTGATTGGGGCCGACACAGGTTTCCTGAGAGCTGAGCATGGGCCGAGAGGACACAGGACATTAAGGTCAAACGTGGACAGAGGACTCAGAGAAGGGAAGTGTGAGACCAGCCAGCTTCTATGCAGACATCAAAGGCGTCCACCCCCGCCCCGCCCCCACCTCTGCCCAGGGAGAAAGTGCGAGATTCTGCTCATCAGGCACAGTCAGCCTGCTCAGCAGGGCCGGGTGGGCACGGTGGAGCCCGAGGCCCTGCCTTCACCGTGTCCCTTTCAATGTTGCTGGGACCCAGGACCCGCACTTCCAAAGCTCAAGGCTGCTCCTCAGGCCGCAGGCCTGTGTGTCCTCGTCTGGAGGCTGCTCTGGGGCCCCTGGCCGTGCCGCACTCTTTGTAAAAGGCACCGCGGGGGTGGGGGTGGGGGGTTGGTCTGTGTGACCCTCCCCGGGGACATGGATGCAGGAAGGACAAGGACCTGCAGAAGGAGAGCGAGGGGGCCCTGGCAGCCCTCGCTCCAGGCTGGGGCGGGGGGAGTCATGGTCAGGGTGCTGCCTGCACCTCTCCCCGTCCCCTGACCCCTGACCTTGACCTCCGGGTGCCGCCTGGTCTCCCACCCCAGCCCCTGCTAACCAGATACCGGTCAGTCCGGGGCGGCCTGGAGAAGAGATGGAAATGGGCGTCGTCGCCTTCCAGGCAGGGCTTGGCTGCAGGGGCCCTGTCCTGGGTCCAGGCCAGGCCTGCCCAGAGGAGATGCCAGCCCTGAGGGAGGCCAGGCCTCTCGCTGCCACACAGTGGGCCCCTCGGTGCCAAGGGCCACCCCAGGGACCCCTCTGCATCCCATCCACCCCGCTTCCTAGGCAGGGCCGAGGGCGTGAGGCTTGGGAATGTTGGTGATGATAGGACCTGCTCGGCTGGTGTTTATTTACTGCGGGGGGCATGGGGGGGGGGCTGGCCCGTCCCCCCGGGCCGGAGGGGGTGCCTGCCATTCATTCCTGAGAAAATAGGCCGAGCCCCTAGACCCAGAGCCGTCAGCCGGTGCCCACCTGCGTCCTTCCAGGCCCCGGGACAGAAACGGCTGTGGTCAGCGGCCACCTTTGCGGAGCCCGTGAGCGGGGGCCGGCCCTGAGCGGCCACGCAGAGGACGGAGCGCGTCGGCTTCTGAATAAGGTCGGTGCCCCGGCCGGCACATCGGAAATGGCTTATTGATTTAAAACGCGGGCGCGCTGTCTGTGAACCGGTTTGCTCCCACCGCCGGCGTCCGCGACGCTCTGGCAGGGCGGCGGGGTCTCCGTGGCCACCGCCACCTCAGTAATAACCGCCGTCCATCATCCTGGCTGCAGGTCCCAGCTCCAGTGGCCGGGAGGAGGATGGATGCCAAGCACCGGCGGCCGGTCCAGTGCGGCCCGGGCCAGGCAGTGTGGGTGCATTTTTCACCCATTAAACGTGGGCGGACACAGCCACTGGGGCCCCTGGGGCTGACGCCGGCAGCCCTGAGCGGGCCTCATCGATGGGCCGTGCTGTCCCTGGAGCGGCTGCAGGACCCACGTCGCGGAGCGGGAGCGCGGGTGTCCCCGGGGCGGGCGGTCCTGAAGCCGCGGGAGGGGGGCTCCGGCTGGGCCGTCCCGTCTGTGTTGGGGCTCTGTCTGTCTGTCCGCTGAGAGCAGACAGTGGCGGCCGGCCCCCAGCCCGCACAGCCGTGTCCTGAGCCACCGGGCGCAGAGAGGTCTGTCCTGTGGGACCTCGGTGACCGGCGCCCTGGCCCCCTCCCCAGCGTTCCTGATGAATGGGCTCGGAGGCACGCTGTTATCGCTGCCACCCGTGGGCCCCCCGGTCCGTCCTGCCGAGGGACCGGAGGCAGCCGCAGCGAGGCGCGGGGAAGGCCCCGGTGGGAGGGTCGGCTGGGGGCGGCCGTTCACTCGTCACCCCTTCCGTAAGGTCCCCTGCTGATGTCCTGGTGCGATGACAGAGTGACTGCTGTCCCCGTCGGCTCGGGGGCCATGGCGATGGACGCAGACAGGGGCTAGCCACGGACGTTGGTTCTCACAGCTCTGGAGGCTAGAAGTCCGGGATCAGGTGTCGGAGCCCCGGCCCCTGGCAAGGACCTGCTTCCTGGGTGCAGCCTTCTGTCAGTCCCTCCTCAGAGGTCACTTGTTCTGTCACGGGGCCCCACTGCTCGTCCCTCAGAGGCCCCACTTCCAAATACCTCGGGGGTGGAGTTTCAGCATAGGAATTTGGGGAGACACGGTCCAGCATGGGAATTGGGGGCACGGTCCAGCATGGGAATTGGGGACACGGTCCAGCATGGGAATTTGGGGGGACACGGTCCAGCATGGGAATTGGGGACACGGTCCAGCATGGGAATTGGGGACACGGTCCAGCATGGGAATTGGGGCACCATTCCATCCACAGCACCCACCATTGTAAATGTTCTGCGGGTAGAGGCCACGCTCTCCCGGGGTCTGGTGGCTGAGTGGACACCCCGAGGTGGACCACACTCCGCCGTCTGTCTGTCCCAAGCGGGCCCTCAGGTGCCTTCTGGACCCTGTGAATGGTCAGCGGCCCTGCCCGGGCTCCTCGCTGCCCAGTCTGCACGCCCGCCGGGGCCTCCCAGCCTGCAGCTCCTCGACCACGTGTTGTGCCGTGTCCGTGTCCACGTTGCCCAGCGCAGCCCACGGGAGACGCTGGGACACGGTTCCTGCTCGGCCCAGCGGTAAACGCACGGCTTTCCTGCAAGCCCAGGGCGGGAGAACGTGGCCCGGCTGTGTGGCCCAACCCCACGCAATAGCGTCGCCGCCGCCTTTGCGGCCATGTCCCCGCCAGCGCCCTGCGGCCCGGAGGGGCTCCTGGCCCGGCTCTGGGACCCGAGAGGGCGGTGGCCATGAGCTCACATCACGCGGGCTCCGGGTCAGCCAGACCCGCTGTGACTCGGCCGCGGGCGCCGCCGCCTGCACAGGCTCCGGCTTGATGAGTGTGTGCCGCGGCAGCGCGGGCGGCCATTTGCCCGCTGTCGGCAAATTGAACATAAGCTCCCATTGTCATGCAGCCGCAGGGAGTGACCGTGCGGTAATGACCACATTGGGATGTGGCGCCTGTGGCCCTGAATGCGAATGAACCGACGCTGCCCGGCCCGGTCCCCCCGGGAGCGCCCGCCGCCTTCCCTCTGCTCGGCGGGCGCCGGGCTGCGAGCAGGGCCGGTGGGGGCGGGGGACGGGAATGCAGGCGGCCCCCCGCCCTCCGCCCACAGGGATGGAGAGACATGGCCCCTGGAGCCCAGGCACCCAGGCTGCAGCCTCTGCAGGGAACTCGTCCGTCTGGGAGCCCAGGGGACACGTGGCCTGTTGTCTCCGAGGGTCTGGGAGGCGCCTGACTTCGGGGCCCGGCCTGCAGGTCGAGGACACGCAGACCGAGTGCCTCGGAGGGACCAGGCTCCCCTCCACCTCCACAGGGGGCCGCCTCGCCGCTGCCCACCCCACAGCCGCCTGCACCGGTGTGCCAGGGCTGGGACCGCGCCACGGCCAGGGGAAGCAGGGGGCAGGAGACAGAGGAGCCGGGAGGGCGGGGACCCTGACCCGCCCCGTGCCTGCGAGGAGCAGCCCAGGAACTGCTCGAGGAACGACCAGCCGTGGGGACAGACGCCTCCACCACCTGCGCCCCCAGATTCCTCAACGGACGATGGTGGACCTGAGAGCAAAGACACTCACATATCAAACCCGAGCAGGATCTCAGGCGGGCAGGTCTCCCCGGGGGCCGGAGAGGGCCCAGCAGCACGCCCTGACCCCTGTGCGTGCCAGCCGCGGGGCCCAGAGACGGTCCTAAGGGGCACCCCCTCGTCAGCGCCCCGTGCTCTGGGCTGGCCGCTCAGAAGGAAGACCCCGTGCAGGGAACCCCCACCTGAGGCTGACTGGCGTCTGGGCCACAGGAAGCCGGGTGCGCATGGCTATTTCCAGGCAGCCGCCCAGGGTAGGCAGGCTCCGTGTCCCCGAGGCGCTGTCTCGCTGGGGGCCTGTGGTGGCAGCACCCACTGAGGGACCTGCATCCCTGCCCTCCACCCTCCGCCCTCCGCACTGCGCCTGGCTGTCCTGGGCCATAGCTCGGTCTTGTCCCTGGTCAGGTCCCGGCACACCTACCCCTGGGGACACCCAGCTACCCTTCCTCGAACCGAAGGTGCTCCGCTCGGCCGGGGGGGCCGGGGGGGGGGGCGCGTCTCCCTGGGGTGCAGATGGCACAGGCAGGTTCAAACAGACCTTCCTTATCCCAGCTTAGCGTGGCGTGCACCTGTGTCAGCCGCGGCTTCTCAGCATCCATTCCGTGTAATTACCTCTCCCTGTGGTGGCGGGAGTGAGATCTCGTGATCACAGCGCTGCTGGGAGCCGGGGACCCAGGGCTGCTCTGCAGGAGCCCCCCCCTCAGGTCCCCCCGACCTGCACGGAGCCTGGGCTGGGGAGCAGGCCCCTCCGAGTCCCCCAGCGCCCAGAACAGACTCATCTCCTTGGCCCGACCCCTCGCACCCTCCACCCCATGCCACTCAGAGTTGTCACCGGCCACGGGTGGGGCCAGAGGTCACCTTTCCTAAACTCCCGTCACCTGTCCCACCTCAGGAGCTGACTTCAGAGCCTGGGTCCCGCTCACCTGTGGACCCTCCCGGGTCTCAGGTCCCCTGCTGGGCACCGAGGTGAGGCCCTCCCAAGTCCCAGGGCCATGGTCTGCAGGGCGCTGCTCCCAGAGGGATGCCCGCACCCTGCCATCAGCCGCAGCGCCCTCCCTGCCTGCGTCCTGGGGCACGGCTCCTGTGGACCCCACCTGGCTCCCTCGGCTGCAGAGGGGCTGGGATAAAGGCACCCGGCAGAGTCACCCCTTCTCTGGCTGGCGTCCACTCAGGGAGGCGGCGCCCACGTCCCGGGCACCTCGGGGCTCACTGTCTCCTTTGTCCTGGGTTCCTTCTCTGCCTCCCATGAGGAAATGAGGGTGTCCCTTCCCAGGATGCACCTGCACACCCACCACGGGAGATGGGAGGACACACGGCCAAGCCGGAGGGTGAGCCGGAGGCCGGAAGGGGCGGCGCCAGGCCGGCGGGAGGAATGACCAGGGCCGGTGAGGGGGAGCGGGAGCCCGGGGAGCCGCCACGTGTACAGCTGCCCAGACCACGGAGCCCCAGACCCCCGGCTGCTGGCCTCCTTCCACCCTGGCTTCCGTCCTTCCTCTCTCCTTCCCCCACAGGTGCTCCCAGGCCCCCCACCCAGTGTGCCAGGCTGGGGGCCATGCCCGGGAGTCAACGGTCAGAGAGACAGCTGCCCAGAGCCGGGGGCTGGGTGCCCTCGATGGGGTCTCCTTCGCTTTCCTCCTGCCTCCTGCCATCTGGGGGCCCCTCGACCTCCTGCTGCTGCCTCGGAACCCTGTGGCCACGCCACGCGGCAGCCACGGCCCCACCCACGGCCCTGACCGGCGACCTCTCAGACACAGAGCAGCTGCCCGTGGAGGCTCACAGGGACCCCAGTGGATATGATGCCTGCCCACAGTCTCTGCAGAGACGACCCCCAAACTTCCCCTTTGGGGACCGGCGCGCCCACGTATTTGTGAAAACGAACATATGCAGGGGGTTCTGGGTGTGGGGGGCTCAGCATTTGGTAATTCTGAAATTACATCCCAAACGCCTGGGAAGTTCTGAAGTAATAATAATGTGCTGCTCGAATCTGCTAAAACAATGGCGTTTAATATGCATTTGTTACCGGCAATAAATGGCCACAATAACTGGTGATTAAGCTGCCGTGACCTTCACTGAACCTCGCGACTCTCATTTGCATTCTCATTAAAACGACAGTTTGTGTCTCATTCTTTGAAATCCGCAGCACCCTCCTGCCCAGAATTTCCAAAGCCCCCGGACAGAAGAAGCTCCCGTGGCTACGAATGGAGTGTGAGGAGCAGGTCTGGCTAGAGGAAGGGGCCGGGTTAAAAGGTTTAATATGCCCCGTATTAATCATCATGCATTCTGATTAAAAAAATGAGAAATGGAAAGCTTCATTGTCAGTGTTGGGTTATGATAATTTCTCTCCCATCCTAATTTTTATTAATGAAAAAAAATGAGGAGCTAAACCGGCTGTCAGACTCCGGTACCTCCCCCGCCTCGGCCCACGCTCCCCACCCGCTGCTCTGTGGGCAGCCGGGCGGAGTGCTTGAGGGGTGCCTGCTCCCTCCCACCAGACCCCAGGCCCCAGCACCCTCTCCCCTGCCAGGCCCCCAGCACCTCCTCGCCCACCCAGGCCCCAGCACCCTCTCCCCTGCCAGGCCCACCCAGGCCCCAGCACCCTCTCCCCTGCCAGGCCCACCCAGGCCCCAGCACCCACTTGCCCAGGTGGCAAGGGGGAGCACAGCCGAGGACGAGGATGAAGATGGCACTGGGAGAGGCACCAGATGAAAGGTCTTGTGCCTGCTTCCCTCTCGGGGGATCTCGCGTGTCCGGTGCCCACACTGGGAGGACAGTGGCCTGCATGAGCATGCTGCCCACACTCGGCGGGGAGGACGCTGAGAGCTGGGCAGGTAGCCTGTGCTCACCTTCGGGCACCAGCACCTGCCGATGCCAAGGTCTCGGCCAGGTTCCACGGCTGCAAGATGCCCCCCAAGCCGGGGAGGTCTGAACAGAGGGGCCTGGGCAGGCGGGCCCCAAAGGAAGTCAGGCAGATGGGCCAGGAAAGCATCGCTGTGGGGATGGGCCTGGACTGGGTGGGCATGAACCGTGAGCTCAGGAATGCTGAGGAACCTTCCAGAAAGCTGTGCCCTCCCGGCCCCCTGGAAAGGAGCAGGACTCCAGGCAGAGGGAGACCTGGGCCATGAGGTGGGTGAGCACGTTAAGGATGGCAAGGGTGGCATCCATGGCTGCCGGCATTGGCCAAGGGCTCTGCTAGTGTTTGGACAGGGTCTCTCTCCCGCCTGCCCACAGGAAACCACTGGACCCGTGTCACATCCCAGCACAAGGATGCCTGCTGTGGCTTTAAGGGGATGTAAATGAATGGATGGATGGATGGATGGATGGATGGATGAGTAAATGAATGGGTTGATGGGTGGGTGGATGGATGGATGGGTGGATGGGTTGGTGGGTGGGTGGGTGGATGGTGGATACATAGATGGATGAGTGGATGGATGGGTGGATGGATGGATGGGTGGACAGGTGGATGGATGGATGGGTGGGTGGGGGGTGGGTGGATGGATGATGGATGGATGGATGGATGAATGGATGGGTGTATGGGTATATGGATGGATGGATGGGTGGATGATGAATAGATAGATGAATGGATGGATGGATAGTGGGATGGATGAATGGATGAATAGATGGGTAGATGGATGAATAGATGGGTGGATGGGTGGGTGGATGATGGATGGATGGGAGGATGGATGGGAGGATGGATGGGTGGATGGATGGGTGGTAGATGGATGTATTAATGGATGGGTGTATGGGTGTATGGATGGGTGGATGGGTCGGTGGATGGATGGTGGATGGATGGATGGTGGATGGATGGATGGATGGTGGATGGATGGATGAATGGATGGGTGGATGAGTGGGTGGATGGATGGATGGATGGGTGGATGGGTGGGTGGATGAATAGATGGGTGGATGGATGGATGGATGGGTGGATGGATGGATGGATGGATGGATGAATGGATGGGTGGGTGAATGGGTGGGTGGATGGACCAGGAGCAGCATCTGGTGTGATCCAGCTGCTCCCTCTCATCAACAGGAGCCTGGCCTGCCCCCCCACACCGCACATGATAAATATTTATGTAAGGTTTTCCCAGTTGTCAGGGTGATAAACGGACCCTTGACAAAATCAATGGATCAAGTGAGCCGAGTTAATCTACAGGAGACCCTCCGGAGGGCATGTCCCACTTTGCCTGCCACTCAGAGCTCTGTGAGGTGTTGAGGGTCAGTCCCCAATTACACTCAGAGCCGGGCACCTCGGGCTCCAGGCTGCTGGGCCAGAGACGTGAGTTCCCATCACAGGGCCAACATGGGGCAGAGGGACAGGGACCGGATGCTGCTGGGTTTGGCAGGCGTCCCCTGGGATGGAGTCCCCGGCCGCAGAGGGAGGCCTTGGACAGGCATCAACACCACCTCCCGTGGGTCAGCTCAGCCTCGTCCCACATCCTGTGGGACCCGCTGCCTGAGAAGGGGCTCCCCGCAAGGCCGTGGGGCAGGACAGAGCCCAGGGCCGGGGGAACGTCCCCAAGTGGCCCCGCTGCGTCCGGCCTCCTGCTCTGAATCTCAGAGGCCACTGTCCACTTTGGCTCCTGCCACTGGCCCTGAGGCTCCTAATTCGATGTTGCAAGTCTGCCACCAACAGCTTCCCACTGGGCAGCCGGCAGAGGGGTCGCTGTGACCAGGGGAGTGGGGCAGGGGGTGACCTCGCCCTGGACGAGGTTTTGGGGAAGGCACATGGGCCCGGTCACGGCCTGTCTCCCTCCCTGAGGCCCTCCTTCCCGGATGCTGCGAATGTGAGAGAGACGCAGAGACGGTGCCCAGCCCTGGACAACACCACACGCAGACGACACGCGGCTTGGAGGGAACACGGTGACAGCCCCGGGGCTACATTAGAGCTGAACTTCACGTCAAACACCAAGGACCCTGGAACAGGACTCCTGACGGGCGGGTCCCTCTGCGCGCCCTGTCACCTCCCACCTGGGTGGGGCTCTGCACTGGCTGCTGGGGAAGCCCTGCAGGTGCCCCATCCCAGCAGGTGAATGAGAGCAGGTGCCCCATCCCAGCAGGTGAAGGGAGAGCGGGTGTCCGCGCGTGGGCGGGGCTCTGAGGCCAGAGGGCCTCTGTGACCACATCCCAGGCTCCATTGCTACTCCTGAGACGCCTGGGGAGTGACCCACCCGTGGGCCCCGGGACAGGTGGATGGACAGATGAATAGGTGAATGGATGGATGGATGAAGAGATAGGTGGATGGATGGATGGATGGATGGATGGATGGATGGATGGATGGGGTTGGTGGGTGGATGATGGCTGGATGGATGGATGGTAGGATGGATGGGTGGGTGGATGAATGGATAGGCGAATGGATGGATGGATGGATGAATGGATGGATGGATGGATGGATGGATGGATGGATGGATGGATGGATGGGGTTGGTGGATGGATGATGGATGGATGGATGGTAGGATGGATGGGTGGGTGTATGAATGGATAGGTGAATGGATGGATGGATGAATAGATAGGTGGATGGATGGATGGATGGATGGATGGATGAATGGATGGATGGGGTTGGTGGATGGATGATGGATGGATGGATGGATGGTAGGATGGATGGGTGGGTGGATGAATGGATAGGTGAATGGATGGATGGATGAATAGATAGGTGGATGGATGGATGGATGGATGGATGGATGGATGGATGAATGGATGGATGGATGGATGAATGGATGGATGGGGTTGGTGGATGGATGATGGATGGATGGATGGATGGTAGGATGGATGGGTGGGTGGATGAATGGATAGGTGAATGGATGAATGGATGAATAGATAGGTGGATGGATGGATGGATGGGGTTGGTGGATGGATGATGGATGGATGGATGGATGGATGGATGGGGTTGGTGGATGGATGATGGATGGATGGATGGATGGATGGATGGTAGGATGGATGGGTGGGTGGATGAATGGATAGGTGAATGGATGAATGGATGAATAGATAGGTGGATGGATGGATGGATGGATGGTAGGATGGATGGGTGGGTGGATGAATGGATGGATGAATAGATAGGTGAATGGATGGATGGATGGATGGATGGATGGATGGATGGATGGGGTTGGTGGATGGATGATGGATGGATGGATGGATGGATGGATGGATGGATGGATGGTAGGATGGATGGGTGGGTGGATGAATGGATGGATGAATAGATAGGTGAATGGATGGATGGATGAATAGATAGGTGGATGGATGGATGGATGAATAGATAGGTGGACGGATGGATGGATGGATGGATGGATGGTAGGATGGAGGGGTGGATGGATGAATGGATGGATGAATAGATAGGTGAATGGATGGATGGATGAATAGATAGGTGGATGGATGGATGGATGAATAGATAGGTGGACGGATGGATGGATGGATGGATGGATGGTAGGATGGAGGGGTGGATGGATGAATGGATCGGTGAATGGATGAATGGATGAATAGATGAATAGCTCTGAGCCACGCTGCTCAGGGCTCAGGCACAGGTGGGCCGAGGGACGGCGCAGCAGGAGCGGTTTTGATCCGAGGCCCCTGCCGGGGTGGAACGTCCCCGGAAGTGCCCTGGCTGCCTTCCTGGCCCGCTCAACCGAGCCGGCTGTCTCTCCTGCATTCCGTTCCCACACCCTGATCCGACATGTGGGAATTCACAATTCCAGGCTCCCGGCAGGATCCGCGGAGACAAGCGGGGTTCCCAGGGGCCCCACCCCCTGGGCCGCGCCCTCTGCTCCCATCTGGGAGCTGACCTTTGGGGAGGCCTGCTGGGCGCAGACCTCCCTCCTTCCTTTTGGGGGCTTCTTTCCGCCGGGCCCTCAGAGGCTCCGGCCCCTCTGGGGTTGGGACGTGGGACCACGTGGAGAAGCACCTGCCTCGACGTCAGGATCACGCCCGGCACTCGCTCACTAGGGCGGGTCCTGTGGGGCCAGCACCTGAGCCTGCCCTCACCTGCCGAGGTCTCTGGACACACCAGAGCGCTGTGCCAAGCTCGGGGAGGCCCTGATGCTGGCGCATCCTCAGAGCGGGGGGAGACAGGCAGGGCCACGCGTGGGGCGGGGATGGGCAGGCAGGCGGCATAGAGGAGTCGCTACCCCCTCAGGGAGAGTGCCTGGTGGGCACCCACACAGGGTGGTGCCAGCGCCCGTCTCCTGAACCCGCTGGCCCCCAGCTCAGGGCGTTTAACTGCTCCGTCATTCAGGTCCTTCTCGGGAGAAGGGGCTCTCGGCCGTCCCTCGCGGTGTCACGGGGACGCATGAGTCACCTGGACCAGCGCCCGGAGCAGGGAGCTGTCAGGCGGCGGCTGTGGAGGGCGCATGCGCTCTCTCCCGCCCTGGCGTGGCACTGCCCTTCCACGTGTGTCCAGTCCTTACCCCGCGGCGCACACAGGGCTGCCGCCCCGCCCACTGTCAGGGCCACGGGAGTGAGGGCCAGAGATGGAGCCCAACCCAATGTCCCAGGCCTCCCTGCCCGGCCCCGCCTGGCCCGGCCCTGCCTGGCACCCGCCTGCTTAGGGGTCTCTGGAAGGGCGGTCTCCTGCGGACGGGCACATGGGAGAGGGAGGAGCCTGCTCGGCCCCCTGACCGTGGTCCTCCGAGGCGGGCAGGTCGGGACTGGCATTCGGAGAGCTCTGGGGAAAGGGACAGCAGGTGACATCTCCGGGCGCCTCGGGACCACCCCCCCGGCGCCACCCCCTCGCTACGTTTTACTTACGGAAGGGACGCCCACCGGGCCCCCACCGCCGCCCCTCGCCCGGCATCAGGATATAGAACACCCCAGGAAAGCCGTCCTCACCCCCTCCCCCCGTCCCCCGCAGGCACGTCTCAGAGGCAAAGTGATGGCGACTCCAGTGGGAGGGCTGCATGGGGGGGGGAGGGCTGAGCCCGGGGAGCTCCCCCAATGGGCCCAAACCGTGGGGCAGCTCAGGGTCCCCTGGCCCAGCGCCCTGGCGGGCAGGGGCGGGCCTCGGAGGCGGGGCAGGAAGCCGCCCGTGCCCGTGCCCTGTCGAAAGCGCCATAGCATCAGGCGCTCTGACGGCTTCTATTTTTGTGTCTCCGTCTCGGTTCTGGCCGCGCTCGCCCGGGAGCTGGGAAGCGTTTTTCTCTCCCGTCTTTAAGGTCCTTTTATTTATCAAACTTAGCGCCTCGCGTGGTGGCTGGGAACAGACTTGGACGGAGCCTGCGAAAACAAACTCCTTTCAGACAAGACAAAGACCGAGGCCGGCCAGTTGGCTCCTTGCAGCCTCGGGACGGAGCCCACGCGGTGGGAGCCGCAGCCGCCTCCTCATCCGGCGTGGCTTCCCGGGAGGACCGGGGCCGGGCGCTGGGACCGCCGCCCGCCACCGGCACCGCCGCCTGGGCCTTTCGGAACCGCAGAGAAGCGTTTGGTTGCTGGAGGTGCCGAGCGATGCCCTCCTGGTCCTGTCCCCCATCGGTCCTGGGCATCTGAGGCTCGGACGCCTGGGCAGTGCGGCCCCCCTCAGCTTCCTCCCGGTCCCCGCTCCCGCCCCTCCCTTCCTGGCCACACACATCATTTCTCACCTACTGTGCGCTGGGCTGTCTCTGGGCGTTGGGGACACAGACACCGGGTTGCTGCCCTCTTGGGGGCCACATGTAGTCACGGAGCCGTCACATGTTATCACACGTGACCGCGAGGGAGCCATGGGGGCCGCGAGGCAGGCGTTCCCGGGATACTCGGGCAAGAAGGACGAGTGGCATCAGGAAAAGATCAAGCCCTGGCTGGTGTGGCTCAGTGGGTAGAGCATCAGCTTGGGGACTGACGGGTCCCGGGTTCGATTCCGGTCCAGGGCACATGCCTGGGTTGTGCGCTCGGTCCACGGTGGGGGTCGTGCAGGCGGCAGCCAATCCTTGATTCTCTCTCATCATGGATGTTTCTCTCTCTCTCTCCCTTTCCCTTCCTCTCTGACATCAGTAAAAAATATATTTAAACATAAATAAATAAAGTGAAATTGACAATGGTGGGGAAAAAGAGACTTTCTCTTAAAAAAAATAAGAACGGTAAACCAAGGGCCCTGGGCAGCCGGGCTGTGGCCAGGACGATGGGCTTCGGGGCAGACAGCGAGGACGGCACGGTCTCAGGACTCACGGACCCTAACTCGGGAGGGAGCTGGAGGCGGCAGGTCCGCGCTTCTAGGGTCCACGTCCTGGCCCGTGGAACCGGCGGTGGGGAACGCGGTGGGGAACCGGCGGTGGGGAACGCGGTGGGGAACCGGCGGTGGGGAACGCGGTGGGGAACCGGCGGTGGGGAACGCGGTGGGGAACCGGCGGTGGGGAGTTGGCGGTGGGGAACCGGTGGTGGGGAACGCGGTGGGGAACCGGCGGTGGGGAGTTGGCGGTGGGGAACGCGGTGGTGGGGAACGCGGTGGTGAGGAACCGGCGGTGGGGAACTGGCGGTGGGGAACCGGCGGTGGGGAACGCGGTGGGGAACCGGCGGCCACCACGCCCATCACCCCTCCTGGAGAAGGCCGCTCCGAGGCCAGAGTTGTCCATTGGCGAGAAGGCCCCTGGGCCTTCCCTCTCCCCTGACCCTTAGGGGACGGGAGGGACGGTGGGGGTTCAGGACGTCGGCTCCCGCAAGCGCCCACGAGCTCTCCGCCCAGTTTTCAATAGACGCCCTCCCCACCCGCCCATCATTTGCCTGTGTCCGGCCTCGCCCCGGATTGCCATGAACACGGGACACGTAACATGTACAGCAGATGGAGATGGCGTGGGGAACAGGGTAGCAACGGGGCCCTGCTGGTGCTGAGGGGCAGGGCTGCCAGGAAGGGGGGGACCCAGGAAGCCTGGCGGCGGCGCTCCCCAAGGCCCAGCTGGGGACGGAGACCACGGGGCCTCCTGCAGAAGGCGCCCCCCGCCCCCCGGCGAGGGGAAAAGGGGAGGCCTCCCCGAAGGACAGACGGACGGAGGGACGCAGCACATCCTCAGAGCCACTGCTCGCGCTCTCCGTGAGTAACGGTGTGTGAGAACAGCAGCCGCCTCCTCGCAGCTGGTGCCTGACCCCGCCAGCCCGGAGAAGCTGGAGGCGCTAATGTCACTCACACAGTTGTCCCCGCCTGGCGCCGCCCGCTGCTGCCCATTGAAAAAATCCCCAAGTCCGCACGCAGGTCTGCACGCTTCTCCGAAGTCGGGCGGCACCTCCAGGGCCATGGGATGGAGGCGCCAAGCCCAGGCGGGTGCTGTTGGGGGGTGAGGGGGGCGCCTCCAGGTCCACAGCCAGCGGGGGCTCCATCCCGTCTCCCGGGTGAAGTGGGGGTGGCCATCGGCTCAGCTGGGAGTTCCGGGAAAGTCGCGGCAGGGCTGCCGGGGCCCCTGTGCCCACACCCAGGGGGCCGGGGCCGTGGGAAGGGCTGGAGTGGGCCTGGGACACATGGGGCTTGACCGCTGGCCCGGCCGCGTCCCGGCCTGATGTCCTGGGACGCGCCCCAGCCCGGCCCCGAGCCCAGCACCGGCCCCTCGGGGTTCCAGCTGCTGTCCCCACGGGGCTCACCACCCCGGCACCCTGGGGCCGGCGTCCCGTAAACAGCGGCCTCTAATCCTGACGATGGGAGCGGCCGCTGGGCGACAGCCCCCCGCAGGGCGAACGCCCCGCGCCTGGGCTTCCTCTAAAGCCTGGGAGATGCAGCCGCGCCCACGTCTCCGGCCGCCGGTGACTGGAGCCTGCACAGCCTCGTCCGCGAAGAGGGAGTAATCGGCGGATTATGGGATTATTCCAGCGCAGCCACTTGAGAAAGAAGGGAAGGCGGGGGGTGGGGCAGCCGGGCAGGAACAGGACACAGGGGCCCGGCAGCGCCGGGCGGGGCGCCACACACCCCTGCCCCCGGCCATCCGGCTCCGGGTGGAACTGGTCGGTTTTGCCAGAGCTGGAGGGGTCCCTGGGGGTCGAAGGCACATAGGCCTCATGGACGTGGGGGACGGCGGAATGAAAAGTCAGCGCCCTGGTCACCTCACCATGAGGTGTGCGATCTCTGGGCTCCAGGGGACCCCGGAATCGAGGCCTCTGGAGGGTAGTCTGTTGGGGGGTCAGGCAACAGCTCCTTCCGGGAGCCCCTCAGGTGTCCACAGGGCACAGGGGACGCCTGGGGCGGCGTGGAGCGTGGAGCCCGTGGCCGGGCGCCCGGAGCGGTGCATGGCTGCCCCCCGCCCCCCGCCCCCCTCCCCGTCACGGCCGCCTGCGTGCCCGCAGCTCCCCAAGGGCTCTGCCCGCTCAAAACAAACAGCCCAGGAGCCGGAGAGAGAAGCTGCCTTGACACAGGGCACTGACCTAAACGAGACTCGTCTTCAGGAAAAATCGACACAGTAATTCTGCTTCTCACCGGGGCCAACGGGGAAATCAGAAGCATTTCCTGCTGGGGAGCCAGCAGCTGCCGGTCGGGGGCAGCCGCCCGCCCGCCCGCCCACACGCAGACCCCGCCCGGGAGCCGTCCTGTCACGGCGCCGTCTCCGCCTCTGATGATCCGGCAGATAAACCCACGCGGGGCTCGCGGGGGCCTCTGGACCCTCCCGGGGCCTGGCCGCGCGGCGTGACTTCGTGTCCACGCGCGGCCTCCTCGGCGGGGGGGATTGGCGTTGTTTGCCGGGAGAGCCGGTCTGAAAGGGCCATGACGCGCCGCTCCCCGGGGTTCTCTGCGGGAGGCGCTGCTGCTCCTCGGAGGTCCCCAGGCCCGTGTGCTGCTGGGGCTCGCGGACAAGTGACCCCTGAAGACGGACGTATTCATGCCTGACCTCGTGACCCTTCTGCTACTTCATAACGCGCACGCCCCAGAGCCCGGGGGGAGGCGAGAAGCAGGCAGCAATTGCTCCCTCACGGACCCCAGGGGCGGGCCCCCCCACAGACCCCAGGGGCCAGGCCCCCCCACAGACCCCAGGGGCCGAGCTCCCCCCACAGACCCCAGGGGCCGAGCTCCCCCCACAGACCCCGGGGGCCGAGCTCCCCCCACAGACCCCGGGGGCCGAGCTCCCCACACAGACCCCAGGGGCCGAGCTCCCCCCACAGACCCCGGGGGCCGAGCTCCCCACACAGACCCCAGGGGCCGAGCTCCCCCGACAGACCCCAGGGGCCAAGCTCCCCACACAGACCCCAGGGGCCGAGCTCCCCCGACAGACCCCGGGGGCCGAGCTCCCCACACAGACCCCAGGGGCCAAGCCCCTCCGTGGACCTGGGGGCCGAGCTCCCCCCACAGACCCCAGGGGCGGGCCCCCCCACAGACCCCAGGGGCGGGCCCCTCCGTGGACCTGGGGGCCAAGCTCCCCACACAGACCCCGGGGGCCGAGCTCCCCCCACAGACCCCGGGGGCCGAGCTCCCCACACAGACCCCAGGGGCCGAGCTCCCCCGACAGACCCCAGGGGCCAAGCTCCCCACACAGACCCCAGGGGCCGAGCTCCCCCGACAGACCCCGGGGGCCGAGCTCCCCACACAGACCCCAGGGGCCAAGCCCCTCCGTGGACCTGGGGGCCGAGCTCCCCCCACAGACCCCAGGGGCCAAGCCCCTCCGTGGACCTGGGGGCCGAGCTCCCCCCACAGACCCCAGGGGCGGGCCCCTCCGTGGACCTGGGGGCCGAGCTCCCCCCACAGACCCCGGGGGCCGAGCTCCCCCCACAGACCCCGGGGGCCGAGCTCCCCACACAGACCCCAGGGGCCAGGCCCCTCCGTGGACCCGGGGGCCGAGCTCTGCGCCTCTAGGTTGTGGAAGCACAGTCAGACCGGACGCTGCCGCCCACTCCCCAGGACAGTGGGGGCTCCTCTGTCGGCCCCTCCCTGGGCCCCTCGCGGCCCCTCCGGGAGCTGGGGCTCCGAGGCCGCCTTGGCTCGCGTTGGGGCCACAACCACGCCAGAGCCCTGGCGTCTGGTCCCGGCAGAGGCACTGCCCGCTCAGGCCACACGTTCCCACTGCGTGTGCAGACACAGGTCCTCTGCCCGGAGAGGCCGCGGGAATCCGGGGGACGAAGGGGGGCGGGACGGAGCCCCTCGGGGGACAGCACAGCGAGGCTCATTCCGGCAGCGCCGACGGGCTTCCCTGGACAAGGGGCGGCTTCACCGTGGCCACAGAGCCTCCACCTCCTGCCCCGAGTCCCACCCCGGCTGCACCGGCCGCAGACGGGGAGCAGGTGGGAGGCCGGGGCCACCGGGGCAGGGTCCCCGGACCTGGGCAGCCACTTGGTCCCATTTCACGTCTGATTTCCCCAGACGCGCACTTCTGACATTCACAAAACGAAACAGAACGTTAGGACGGGCCTCATGAGGGGAGAGGTCAGGGTTAAAGGCGAAGAAGTCCCTTTAAAGAAGTTCTGAGGACACGCAGCGCTCCCTCCCTCCGCCCGGCTGGCGCTGCTGCCCTCGCTCATTTTGCTCAGGACGCGTTCAGGAAACAGCGCCAGGCGAGATCGCCGTCAGCCCGGCATCGGCCACAACGCATTCGGACAGCGTGTTTCGAGGCGGCTTCGCTGGTCCGGTGCAAGCCCCACCTCGCAGTCTTTCTGAGTCTGTTCAGAGCGCCGGCCCGAGGCGCGATCACCTCATTCTTCTCCCAACAAGACCTCCGGGCCCACAAGGCAGCGTGGGGAACACGTGGACGCACCCACGGGAGGTGGTCTCCGCCGCGGGACCAGGGAAGGGCGATGAGAGCTGGTGAGAGCCGCCCCGGGAGCTCCGGGCGCGACGGGCACTGCGCAGGCGCCGTGCGAAGCCGGCAAGCACAGACTTAAGGGGACACAGCGGCTCCGACGCCCATCCTGTCCCTCCAGGACCAGGGCCCCGGGGACGAGGGACTCTGGGGCTCCTGGGCCTTGGACGACCACGGGGCAGGGGCTGTGGGCTGCGTGGCTCCCGCACCTGCCCTCACTGTCCGTCGAGAAGGGTTTTGGAGTCGGCGGTCCAGGGGCAGTGAGGGCCCCTCGCTCCTGGCAAAGGGGGCGGGGGCGTCCCCACCCACACGTCCCTGGGCACCTGGGGGCCCTCAGGTGTGTGCCTGTGTCCCTGTCTGTACCAAGCGGCCCTGGCGCGGAGCCTCCCATCCTCCGGGGACTGGGAGCAGCACAGGAAACGCTGGTGCTGAGGCCCCGAAGTCCAAGGTCATGGTGTCGCTGGGCTGGGCCCCTGCTGCTGCTGGGGATCCGGGGGTCCTGGGCCCTGAGGGGGCAGCTTCCAACTCGGCTCTGTCCTCGCACGGGCCTCCCAGGGGGGTGTCTGAGAACCCCCCTCTTTTTAAGGTTTTTTATTGATGTCAGAGAGGAAGGGAGAGAGAAACATCCGTGATGAGAGAGAATCATGGATCGGCCGCCTCCTGCACGCCCCTCACTGGGGATCGAGCCTGCAACCCGGGCCTGTGCCCTGACCGGGGATCGAACCCTGACCTCCTGGTTCACAGGTCGACGCTCAGCCACGGAGCCGCTGGCCGGGCTGGGAACCCTGTCCTGTCCTTGTGCAGATGCAGTCCCTGCCGCAGAGCCCGCCCCGCCGGCCCTCATCGCCCCCAACCAGCCACGCCTACACAGACCCCATTTCCAAACACGGTCCCGCCCGAGGTCCCGGGTGGACATGGGTCCCCAGGGGACACTATTCAACCCAGCAACATGGTGCGGCCAGCACCCTGTTCCCGACCGGCACAGAGAGGCTGAGTGAGTGGCCCGAGCTGGCACTGCTGCCGGTGGCCGAGCCCACACTAGGGCGGCAGGAGGCCAGGTCCTGTCCCCTGGCGTCCAGAAAGGTCCCTGGAGATTTGGCTTCAGGTCACCCCGTGGGAGGCGGGCGACGCGGCTCAGGAGGTGCAGCCGGCTCGTCTGCCCCTGGGGCCCGTGTCCGGCTCGCCTGCCCCTGGGACCCGGTCCCCAGCCCGGCAGCCCTTCTGCCCGAGCCTTTGTTCCAGACGCTCCACGCCGGCCCTGGCACCGCGCGCAGCCCCGCCCCACGCCAGGGCACGGGAAGTGGATCAGGGCACGGGGAGCCGAGTTATTAAAAGTGAAAAACCTTCCAGGAGCAGGCGAGGGATTCTCGGAGCCCGTGTCTCCTACAAATGCGTAATGAAATTTAAATTGAATCTGGTTTAAAATCATTTACCTTCTGACACCGTGTATCAGTACACTCTGCGTCAGCCGGGAAAGCAAATAACCTCTCAAGCAGAATGAAAAATTACTCTGTCTCTTCTGATTTCATGTTAATTTTCAAATTTAAAGGACCCTCGAGTTCTCTGCCGGGGGTCAGCCCCTATGAGCCTGTTGACTGCATGGGGTCCAGGCCGCCCGGGGGTCCTCCCCTGCACCGCGCACTAGGCCTCCCCTCGGGGGTGCTGGGGACTGGGTGCTGGGGACCGGGTGCTAGGGACTCGGTGCTGGGGACCAGGTGCTGGGGGACCAGATGCTAGGGGACCGGGTGCTGGGGGACCAGGTGGTAGGGGACCGGGTGCTGGGGACCGGATGCCGGGGGACCGGATGCCGGGGGACCGGGAGTTGGGGTACCGGGTGCTGAGGACCGGGTGCTGGGGGACCGGGGACCGGGTGCCAGGTGCCGGGTGCCGGGGGACCGGCCTCGGTTACCATGTCCCGCTGGGGAGAAGGGCAGGGCTTTCACTGTCCTGGGCCCGCCTCCTGGGGTGCAGATGTGGCCTCCACGCCCCTAATGTTGTGTCCAGGGCAGCAGGTGAGGGCCACCTCCCATCTCAGAGTGTCCGCCCACACCGCATGGGGGACGGGGGACACTGGGCGGAACCTCCTAGCTTTCCGGGGTCGTGGGGAACACCATTTTCTTGGGGGTCGGTCCTAAGTCCTCATCTCAATAGTCGCCCCAGCGGCCGCTTTCCGCGCTCCTGGGCGGGCTGTGGGGGCATTAGATGCCTGTCGGCAGGAGGGGGGCCTGGGCCACCTGCCCACACCTGGAGCCGCTGCCGGACACAGTCCTGGGAGGCCGCCGTGGCGCCGGACAACGGTGACAGGGGCTGGGCAGCCCCAGGTGGGCAGTGCCCTGACCACGTCACTCACCTGCGTGGACCCACTGAGGCCACCAAGGAGCCCGGGGGGAGTGGCCCTCAGCTCCCCCGCCCCACACAAGGCCCGGAGGCCGCGAGGCGTCCGTGTGGAGGTCCCGCCTGTGGCAGCGAGCACGGCCCCGCCTCGGCACGCCTGGAAGACGCACTCAGCCCGTGTCCCTGTGGCCGCTGGCGGAGCCCGGAGGTGGGAGCGCTCGGGAGAAGCAGATGAGAGTGAGTGCCGTACCCGCCACCGGGACACCATTGGCGAGGGGCAGGCTGGGGCGGGGGCGGGGCGGCCGGCCTCCCTGCTGGGCACAGGCCTGCTGCTCCGCAAGGTCACGGGCAGAGGGGCGGGCACGCACTCACAGCCGCTGAGGGAGAAGCTTAGATTCTGTCCAGCCTTGCAGGGGACTGAAGGGGGGTCCCTGTGCTCGCAGGTGCCCTCAGCCGTACAGAGGGGACACGGGGACACCCCGTGGGGCCAGGGGTCGTGGATTCGGGTGCCACTTCCGACAACCCCCAGGGGGCGCAGCGCCTGTGGCCGGTGTGGGGACCTGGACAGCGACTTGCAGAGACCCTTGACGCATCGTCCGCCTGGGGCCCTCCCCCAGCAGACCAGCGGCATCCCTGCCCGTTTCACAGGTCAGAGGACTGAATCCGAGTCCATGGTGCCCGGGGCCTGTGCCCGTTCCCAGGGCCCGCCCAGCGTCGGCTCTGAGGGACGGAGGGCGGCAGCGAGCTGACGGAGGCGGGAGGCCCCGGGAGGCTCCCTGGAACCCTATTCCGCTGCTGGGCGGCTGGTACAGCCCCTGCTGGCCGTGGCCGCCGTCCAGAGGAGCCGTGGGCCTGGCCCTGCGAAGCCTGCTGCTATTTCTTAATTAGCCGCGTGGACAAAGGGGCTTTTCATGAGCGCTGCCCCCTGAGCCGTCACATGGGAGCGTCACGGGCTGCAGACAGAGTGGGCTTTGCCAGGCCTTCGCCCGCGGTGCCTGCCCAGAGGACGGGCGGGGAAGGAAGACCGAGAGGGACGCAGGGAGGGAGGTGCCCAGGCCCAGGCCCTGCGAGCAACCCGGCCCCGACCTCGCTGTCCAGGTGGCAGCAGGAGGGGCCACGTCCACGGGACTCAGGGCGAGGCCTCGGGGCCCAGCAAACCTGGGCAGAAGCCCCGATGTCCGTGCACCCCGGCAGCCACAGTGTTTCACGCAGCCACAGCGCCAGCCGGGCCATCGGAGCGGAGCCTGCACCCTCCATCCGGCCCCATCGGAGCCCAGGCCAGAGGCGGCTGGCGCTGACTGAGCTGGCATCCCAGCGGGAGGCAGGGGCAGGGCGGTGAGAGCCCGGAGGGGGGTGGGTCAAGGGGTGGGTGCTCCTCCCTCCTGCCCAGGGTCTCCCCGAAGGTCAGGCACCGGCACCCTGGGCAGCGGGGCCGGCCGGGGGCAGAGCCACCGTCTTTGTTTGCGTGCTCGGGGAGGAGGAGGAGCGCACGTCTGCGAACTGTCCAGAATCCGGGCTGGATGTGCACACGCCTGGACATGCACACGCCGGGGCGTCCACACGCCTGGACATGCACACGCCGGGGCGTCCACACGCCTGGAGTGCACACGCCAGGGCATCCACATGCCTGGACATGCACACGCCGGGGCGTCCACACGCCTGGAGTGCACACGCCGGGGCGTCCACACGCCTGGACATGCACACCAGGGTGTCCACACGCCTGGAGTGCACACGCCGGGGCGTCCACACGCCTGGAGTGCACACGCCGGGGCGTCCACACGCCTGGACATGCACACCAGGGTGTCCACACGCCTGGAGTGCACACCCCAGGGCGTCCACACGCCTGGAGTGCACACGCCGGGGCGTCCACACACCTGGGCGTGCACACGCCTGGAGTGCACACGCCGGGGTGTCCACACGCCTGGACGTGCACACGCCGGGGCGTCCACACGCCTGGGTGTCAACATGCCGGCCTTTCTGCCTTCATTCAAAAAGGCTGTGAAGCTGGAGGTCCCAGAGGGGGTCCCTGGGGTCCCAGGAAGAAGAGGTCTGGCGGTGACTGCGCACGGGTCTGGGCTTCCTGTGGGGTGAGGAACATGAGACCCTGACAGGGACCGGGTCATGGGACACCGAGCGTGCGAAACGCAGAGGAAATGCACATTTCCAAGAGGCTGACGTCCTGACGTGACTCGCACCTCCACTCACATCCTCGCAAAGCCGCGAGGCAGCCAGACTCCCAGAGCAGGCAGGTCCCACGCCCAGACCCGGCCCGCCCTCCCTGCACAGGCGCAGGGGCCTGGCCGTCCTGGCGGGCACCTCACCCCCATCCTCCATGGAGGGCAGGGCACCCTGAGGGCCAGCTCTGCCTGAGCCCCAGGCCCCAGGACACCTGGACACCCGGAGCTCCGGGCGCAGCGGGGCGCAGGGAGAGGCCGTGTCCCCGCCGCCGAGCAGGGCGGCCCCTCCTCCAGCGGTCAGCGCCACCCACGCGTGCTGACCGGATATCAGACTCGCTCACGCCGCGCCCAGGTCTCGGGGACAGGAGCGGGGAACAGCGAGAAGCGGGCGCGGTCCCAGGAAGGGCGTCAGGAAAAGCCGTTAATATGTAGTTAAAAAATTCTTAATCTCCGCGAACATATGCCGCTCCCCGCATTTTGATCAACTTAAATGTAAAGCGTCCCCACGCCTCCACGCGGGCTTTACCGCCATCTGGTTAATGAGTCCTCGGGTAGCAGCCTCCGCGCTAATGGGGACACCGCTGGGCCAATCGCAGGGCGGCTGCCACGCGCGTCTTTCTCCAAGGTTGCCACTCCTCAGACGCCGAACAAAGGTCATGCTGGAGGTTGTGAGGGGCGGCGGGCATGCGGTGGGCACCGGGTGGGCAGGGGTGGGCACGGGTGGCAGGCACCAGGTGTGAGGCAAGGGGCTGGTGGGACACCTACAGGGTGGCCCTGGGTAGGGCAGGGTCTCGGTGCTCGGACCCCAGGAGGAAGGACAGCACCCACACGGCTGAGGAGGCCTCGGGGGCCCGCTGGGGGCTGGGAGGGAGCCCCCGTGGGACCTGGACCCTTCTGCTTGACACTGTGGCTTCTTCCTTCAGACTCTGGCGCAGTGCCTGGCGGAGGGGGCGGGGGTACTGATGGGAGGCGGGGCCGACCCTCTTCTAGCCTCTGTGGTTCCCCTGTAAATGGGAAGGACAGTGCCCCCTGGCAGGTTTGGGGGGAGCCTTGTCGAGGGGCCGGCACAGCCTGTCCAGCCCCGTGAACGTTCTGAGACACGTTCTGAGTGGACAGGGAGCCACACACCCAGTGGAGGTTCCCTTGTTGCCGTGGCTGCCAGGAAGCTCACCGGGACGGAGGTGCTGACCAGCCCTGGGCACACGCTCCTCCCTCCTCGGCCCCGGAGGGCAGCGCTGGGTCCTCCTGGTGACACAGTGAGGCCGGGCCAGCAAGGGGCCCGCTCCAGGTCCCCGCTGGTGAGAGGTGGTGGGGGTCCAGCCCCTCCCCCTCTGCTGGCTCCCACCTTTCCGTGGCCTCGGAAAATGCAGCTCTCAGCTGAGAGACGCTCCCTGGTGGACGCGCGGTGTTTTCTGAGCAAAATGGAGCTGGGCCAGCACCTTCCCGTGGGTCCAGCCGGAACCAGCAGGCAAAGACTGACCACGGGGGAGCCTGGGGCTGTGCGTGAGCTCGGCTCCGCCTGCCGTGAGTGATCAGGAAGTGGCTAAGGCCCTCCTCTGCGGCCAGGCGAAAGCTGACACAGCGGGGCCTCTAAGTCAGGGTCACCAAAGGGAGCCCCGAAGTCAGCCAAACCAGCACCAGGCCATGTGCACTCACGTGTGCAAGGCTGACACCAGGAACCGGGCCTTCTCCAGTTCCCCTCACACGCGGCTCCTCAGAGCCGGGGCTTGAGAACAGCGTGAGGATCCGTGTGGCTTGGGGAGGACCGAGAGCCGGACAAAGGCTCTGCCCCGGAGGCAGGACTCGGAGGTTTCCCCCTCCCCCCCGTCCCCCGGCACCAGGCAGCGCTCCCCACCTCAGCCCCGCCCGGTCACCCAAGTGGACCGCACGCCACCCGTCCTCAAGGCGCCCCTCCTCGGGGTGACCGAGACTTTCCCGGCAACGAGAGGGCAGCGGAGCCCCTCAGCCTGCAGATGGGAAGGGCTCAGGCGAGGCGGCCTCCATCGCAGCGCAGAGGAGCACCCGGCTCCCCCCCCGCGGCTCCCCGGACAGCCCCGGGGGCCCCCCAAATGAGCCAGCGGGTAAAGGAGCCAGGAGCCTACAGGAGGGCAGGGAAAGGCGCCCTGGGCCTCCCCGTTGCGCCCAGCCCGTCACTAGCGCCAGTTAACCCGTGCGCGTCCACGCCGCCCCCAAGGCCTCGGCCTGTCCGAGTTGCCCCCGAGGACAAGCAGTACGAACGCGGCCCAAGTGGCTGCCGAAGTCCAGCCGCTCGGAAGCGCTGCCGAGGCCTCGGCCAGCCGCTCAGGCCGCGATGGAACGCGCTCGAGGCCTGCCCGGCTCCCGGAGGAAGCCCAGGCTCCGGGCCACGCAGGCCGCCAGCTTCCCCCCCGCGTTGGACACAACCATCACACATCACGTCCTGAAAGACACGCGTGTTTCTCCCGCAGCGTCCGCCAATCCCATCCCATCCGTTCACAGGAGACAGACGGGGCGCGCAGCTCCATGCCCGCTGCTCCGTGGGTCTACGAGTCCTCCCGTTACCCCAGACTTTAACCGCGAGAGTGAGGTCCCCAGGTGACTCTGGTTTGGATTTTCCCGGACCAGGCAAGACCCAGGGTGGAGACGAGAAGCCGCCCCAGGGCCGTGGCCCAGGACCCTGCAGAGCCACCGGACAGCCTGACGCCCAAGACACAGAGACGGGGGCCGGGCCAGGTCAGGGCATCTGTGTCTCTGCAGAACCCCACTCGGGAGCCATCAGTAACCTGGGTGCTGCGCTGGGGCCGGGCGCACAGCCGAGGGAGGGGGTGCCCCCCCCCAGGGACCCACCCGGTGGAGGGATCCCAACAGAGACATGACAGCCAGGGAAGGCAGCCGTCCAGCCCTTCCCCACTGGGGCCCCAGGGCAGGGAAGGGGGACCTCTGGGCGACTCACTCTGTCTGGCTCCTGTCTCCCCAGCCTGGGTCACCCCTCATGTGCACGCCCCCTTAGCCGCCCAGGTCGGGAGGGCAGGGCCTTCTAACTGCAGCCTGTGCTCAGCCACACCTCCGAAGCCACGCCCCCTGCGGGTGCACCCCCTCCCCCCAGACCCCGAGAGGACCTGTCTGCACCCCCTGCCCCCAGAGGCCTCCTGAGAAGCAGCTGCCCCCCCCCCCCCCCACACACACCCCAGCACCCCTTACCTGGAGACTCCAGCCTGGCCCAGACGGCACCCAGGCGGCCGGAGCCATCTTTACTCCAGCGCGGTCCGCGGAGCGCACCCAGCGGCGCCTCCGTGAAGGTGGGCACCGGCCGCAGGTGCAGGACCTGCAGAGACCTGCGGGCGGGGTGGGGCGGGCCGCTTACACACCAGTGAGCGTTTCCCTGGGACTCCGCACACTCTCCCGTCCCTTCCGTTTTCACCAGACGTGTGAAAACGCTGCACCTCCATTTTTCAGGGGACTCCTCTCTGGCCACGCCCTGATTACCTTTGCCCCGCCCCCAGGTTCCTGGCTCCTCCCCCAGTTAATGTCGGTCACACCCACTCAAAGCTTCAACTCCGCCCCATCCTTAGGCCCCGCCCCCAGGCCCCGCCCCTGTCACTAGCAGCCACAGGCACACCAGCTCCAGAGCTTCAGCTCCGCCCCATCCTTAGGCCCCGCCCCCGGGCCTGGCCGCTCCTCTCAGCTCAGTGGGGAGGGTGCCAGGGTCCATGAGTGTCTGTCAGCCAGTTAGTCCCCAGGAGCAATAAGCCAGGCCCAGGAGCTCAGCGCCTACAACAGCAGGAGGTGAGCCCCAGGGCACCCAGATGCACACAGCAACCCCGGGGCGGGGACCAGGCAGTGTGTGCACGGGGCTTCCTGGAGGGGCCCTAACACAGGTCAGCCTGACTGGGTCTCCCTTCCGCCTCAGCAGCACGTGAAGGCCCTGTGGGCAGAGAGGAGGTGTGACCCAGAGAGGCCGGCGTGCAGGGGGGACACCCACACAGCCCAAGCCGGTGAGGGAGGCCCTGGCCAGGCCAGGACGGAGGGATGGAGCGCCCCCCTGGGCAGGAAAGATCGGCTTCCGGACGCCCCGGCCACATGAGTGAGGGGGAGGGGAGGCTGTGCAGAGCTTCATTCTTGGGGGGCCGTGTGTGGGCTGGGGCCAGTGGGAGGCAGAGGGACCAGCAACGATGCAGATGTGTCCGGGAGGAGTGGGGCCCGGCAGGGAAAGAGAAGGGGGCTCAGGGCAGTCCTGGGCTGCCACCCACCCAGGAAGGCACCTGCCTTTCAGAGGCTGGGGCGGCTGTGACCCCAGAACGGGGTGCCTGGCCCGGCCACACGTCCCCTCCTCATTGCCTTTGCTCACCACCAGCCCCCCCAGAACGCCAGCCCGGGGCTGCCAGGGGCCCTGACTGCAGCTCTAGGAATAAGCCGGAGCCCGGCCTCCGCCTCCCGCAGACGCCACCAGCCCTGCCCCTCCCCTCCTGCCTCCTTCTCAGCTGGCCAGGGAGCCGGGTCCCCGCTGCTGGGGCCCGCCAACCCCCCACGGCAGGCAGACCCACAGGGGCACACCAGGGGCCCAGGCAGGCGCCCAGGAGAGGAGTGAGGCCCCCAGAGACACCATCAGGGGAGTCCTCCCCAGCCCAGGCCGCCATCGCGAGGCCGCCGCTGGCATGTGGGGGCGGGGGTGGGGGTTTGGAGCGGCGCCTCCCACGAGCCAGGGGACCAGGGGACCCGGGAGTCCCACTCTCGGGCTGGAGAGGAAGGGATTCCACACCGAGGCTGCCAGCCACGCTAACACATACGTAACCGTTACAGAGCCTCGGGGAGCCCCCAGCCCCCTTGCGGGGCGACAGGGAGATGAGACGTGTCCCAGAGCCTCTGCCAACTGCTCGGCCGGCCCTGGAAACGGGGCTAGCGTGACGCTGACCTGGAGGGCAGGGAGCAGGGGTGCTGGGCAGCGGGTGTGGCCCGGGGGCCCCCTGGATCTCCAGGCCAGCCCCGGGCCTCCGGGAAGTCACAGGCGCTCTGGGCGGCCCCCCCAGACCACAGCGCGGGGCCCGAGGACGTGCAGGCCGCAGTCAGCCATATCGGTTCCGTTGTTAATCCCCACCAGAGCGTCCTTTCCAGATTTTAAAGAGAGCGTGGAAGGAGAGGGAGGGAGAGAGAAACGTCGATGTGAGAGGTTGGTCGCCTCCTGAAGGGCCCTGGGGTGCGTGCCCTTGACTGGACTGGAACCCGAGACCCCGCCATCCCTGGGCCGAGGCTCTATCCACTGAGCCACACCAGCTGGGGCCAAGGCAGCGCGCGGCAAGGGAGGCGACAGCTCGCCAGCCGTGGGCCAGCGCAGCCCCGAGGGCAGCGAGACACCCCCAAACCAGTCAAACCCAGCAGCCCCGCGGCCCCTCGCTCTCCGCGTGCCCCGTCAGCCTCCACCCCCTCCCCTCGCCCACAGGTGACAGTCCTCCGCACCCGCTGTCTGTCCCCCACGCGCCCTGACAGGGGCCACTCGCAGGGTCACTGAGCGCGGAGCCGTGCGTTCCCAGGCCCAGCCGCGGAGCTATAGAAGGAAACGGGGGTTTGATGTCGCTCTTTCCCCTTTTCCAGAGCCGCATTAGCCCCGGGGTCGGCAAACTCCTTCGTCCACAGAGCCAAGCAGCAACAGCACAACGACTGGAATTGCTTCCGAGAGCCACATTTTTCCAACGTAAACGTCTTCTAACGCCCCTTCTTCAACACGGACTCGCCCGGGCCGTGGCATTTTGTGGAAGAGCCACACTCCAGGGGCCAAAGAGCCGCGTGCGGCTCGCCAGCCGCGGTTTGCCGACCGCTGACGGAGGCCACCCTCAAGTCGTCTGTCATTTCCTCGCGTGGTTCCCGCCACGGCCACGAGATTTCACTGGAAGACACGGTTCCGTGTGGATGGGATTTATCGGGGGGCGGGGGGGGAGGGATTCAGGCCCAAAGCACGGGCACCCTGCCTCCCCCCGACCCTCCAGAAACTGTATTTATTGAAAACATATTTCTATGGATGTCAGAGAGGAAGGGAGAGCGAGAGACAGAAACATCCATGATGAGAGAGAATCATTGATTGGCGGCCTCCTGCACGGCCCCTACTGGGGACCGAGCCTGAGCAGAACTGAGCCCTGGACCCTTCTGTCCACGGGGAGACGCTCTGTCCACGGGGAGACCCTTCTGTCCACGGGGAGACGCTCTGTCCATGGGGCCGCCCCAGCGAGGGCTCTCTGGACACTTGAGAACACAGCCTTTCCTCTCACTGCGTCCATGTCGGGGGCGTCTGTCCGCCCAGCCGCTCCACACAGGGGCGCGCAGTCCTCGCGGGAGCACCGTGGCTGCCCGGTTGAATGAAATACTGCGGCCAGCGTCCGCGGGGCACGGCCCCGTGGGTAAGGCGCCCACCCCGCATCATGTCCCTCGGCGTGACCACGGCCCACGGGTGGAAAGCCGGCGCGCGCGCGCCAAGACCACAGCCCAGAGCGGTCCCACGGCACCCACAGCCACGCCCAGGCCGCCCTGCTCTGGGATGTGTGTGTGTGGGGGGAGGGGGCGGGAGGGAGGAGGCGGCCTACCGCCGCGCTTTCCCAGTCCGGTCCGTGGCAGCGTCTCCCGGGCCAGGAGAAAACTTCCCCTTCTCACGCGCTCATCATGGCCCGAGCCCGCCCTGCCACGCGCCCAGCCCCGCTGCCCACGGATGTGCCCGGAGCCGGAGCAGCGTGTTAAGGAAAGGCCCCCGGCCCCCTGCCTCCGCCCTCCCTCCGCCTGCCTCTCCTGGCAAGTCCTCCCAATTGGAGAAAAATGACAAGGCTGTGTCACTATAGCAACGAACCTAATGGGCGGGCGGGCTGCAGGTCTGTCTCCAGCCAGAGGGTGGCGCCTCTGGCCTGAAACAGGGACGGGAGCCGGCTGCAAAGAAGGGCGGCCTTTCACCCGCCAAGAACGGGGAAACCAGGCCAAGAAATAATCCGGTTTCCTCGCAGCAGCGCCAGGAAGCGGCACCTTGCGTGCTGCGGCGGCGCGCGGAGACGGAACGGGCCGGGGAAACGGCATCGCGGCTAAGACGGATCGCTTTCCCTAATTAATATGATACAATGTATCTGCTCTGTAACACGGAAGCCTGGGAGCGCTGACAGTCCCGACTGATAAGGAAAACGGTTTACAAGCAAGGATGCTCACTCCTCTTCTTCACCCCAGAGGCGCTGGGAAGGGGGACGGAACTCGCAGGGCCACGGGCGCTGTTCCAGCTGCGTCTCATTGGCCTTTCCCAGTCTCAAAAGAGAGAGAGAGAGAGAGAGAGAGAGAGAGAGAGCGCGTCTCCTCTCCAGGACTGCTGTTCACATCAAGCTGTGAACTAGGATGGTGCTTGTGCTGTGTTTTAGGGAGGTGTGTTCCTCGCTCCAAGTGTGTGCCTGGGGTGTGCCGGGCGTCACCATGCTGCCAGCCACCCCGTTGCACAGACAGGGAAACACCCTGACGCTGACCGAGCTCCCTCGAGGGGTGACGCCTGCTCGTCCCGGGGCAGCTGTCCGCCAGTGCCCTGGTGCTGGGGGAGGGCCCATTCCAAAGCCGGGCGGCGCCGGAAGGCCGCTGAGCACGGGACCCTGACCTCACGGGCCCTCATCGGAGCCGCCCGCGGGCCTGCGTGGCTCTGACCCCTGACTCCCAGCAGGCGTCGGCCTGGGCCGCGTGAGTGTCAGGGTGGGTTCAGGGGCCGGGGGTGGAGCGGGCAGATCCCACACGCTGAGGAGGTGGGAGTGGGGAGGCCCCGGCCGGGCGCGGGGTGTGCGCTGGGCTGTGGAGCGGTGCAGCCACAGGGCCGGGTGTGTGCCCTGAACAGCAATTAGCAGCGGCTCCTTCCCCACTGGAGGCCTGCTCCCCGCCAGCCGTCCTCGCGGTGCTAGGCATGGCCCCAAGGCCGCCGCCAGGGCTGCCAGGGCTGGCGCCAGGGGCTCCGGACGCTACAGTCGGCTCCCCAAACCCTGCAGAAGGCACCCCCTCCCGCGGTGCCACCGGAAGGACCTCAAATGGCACCTCTTCGCGCAGCGGAGTTTATCTGCCTCGAACCCTCTCCACATCGGCAGGACGCCGAGCCAGGGGCGCTGGCGAGCGGGTGCAAACTCGCTCAGACCCCAGACTGGCTCCTGGCATCCGGCCCAGGAGCATTTTCCCAGGAGCGCCTGGCATTCCGGGCGACAGCCCCTGGCGAGGCCGCCTGCCACTCCGTGACCCCTCCCGGACGGAGGTGCCCAGCGATGGCAGGGACACTGACAGCCAGGCTGGGTCCAGCAGGACGCGTCCCACCAGGCACCGGCACCTCGGCCCGAGGGCTGGCTGTCCGTCCCGGGAGGCAGGGGCCCCGCCTGGGCCCCCGGCCCCATGGCCCCCACGGTCTCCCTGGGGAGAAAGCGAGAGATTCGGGCAGGAAGCCAGGACGCCCGGGCTGGACCGCCAGGTGGTGGCGGGGAGCACGTCTCCGCTGGCCTCTTTTAAACAAAATTTTTAAAGAATCCACGTTTCCCCACCACCTCTCCGCCCCTGGCTTGCCCAGGACAGCTGTCCCCAGCGCCCGGCCTCTCTCCCCACGGAGACGGGGCGCCAGGACCCTGCGCCACGCGCAGCCCTTGCCAACCGGCCCAGCCCGTGCCCAGCGGCTGACCCTCCCCCCCCCGCCCCCCCCCCCGCATCCAGCTGCGAGGCTGCGCCCCACTCTGACCACCCTCCTTCTCCCGGACCTGAGCCGGTGCCGGGACACAGCCCACACCCCACTCACCTGCCGATGGAGAGCCCACGACCCCCGCCCCCAGCCTGAGCCCGGCGCCCACCAGCCCGCGACACCCCAGACTCTCGCCCGCCGCTGGGTCAGCGACTCAGACCCCGGACGCCCCTGGAGGAGTGCCCGCGGCGGGGACCCTCTCCCGCCACCACCGCACTTTCTCTTTTAAGAAAGCGCCTGTCCCCCAGGGAGGGCAGACGCCCAGCCCCGTCCCAGCGAGTCCCTCCCGCCCGGGGCTCGGCCACCACGTCCCCCTTCTTCTCGGCGGGAGTGTAGCCGGCGGGAAGCGCTGGGCAGGGGGCTCTGCGGACACCCCAGACCTGCCTCCGTCCCCGGAGCGCTGAGCTCGGCCAGCAAGTCTCCGCGGGGCTCGGATGGCCGGCCTGGGCCGAGCAGCCGCGGGCATCGCCGCCCAGGGACGCGCCGCGCCACCGGGCCTGGCGCCCGGGCCCTGCTGCGAGTCGGGGGAGGGGGGCTCGGGCAGCGGCACCCGCCTCCGTCTCCCAAGTGCCCGGGCGCCAGCAGGCCGGGCGGACCCTCACCCCCCGGCCCCACGGAGGGCCGACCGGAACCGGGGGACGGTGCGCCCCGAGATCGCAACTCCATGCAGAGTCCTGGCGGCCGCGGGGCACCCGCCGGGCCCGAGCCGGCGCCGGGGGCGGGCGGAGCCGGGGACGGGCGGCCGCGGTACTCACTGCAGTAGGCGACGAGCAGGCTGGCCAGGATGACGAGCGCCCAGAAAGTTGAGGACACGCTGGGCAGGGCGGCCGCCTCCTGCCGGCTGCCGGTCCTGGGCGAGGGCGCCATTGGAGCCGCGGCGCCCGCGCGGGGGGCAGCAGCGCGTCTCAGCGGCTGGCCCGGCCCGCGCCCCCGCGCCGGCCTCCACGTGCGGGCCCCGCGCGCGCCATCCTCCGCCGCCGCCGCGCCCGGGCTCCGGCCCAGTGCGCCCCGCGCCGGCTCGCCCCGCGCGCGCGCCCGCGCCCGCACCCGCACCTGCGCCCGCACCCGCCGAGCCGGGGCCGCGGGCCGCGCTCCGGGCGTCGCTAAGTGGCCGGCTGGGCGCGCGCAGCTACCAGTGCGGGGAGCGCGCCCTGTGCGCGTGCCCGAGCCGCGAGGGGCGCTGTGGGGGCCCCGGGACTGGAGGGGAGGCGGGCGGAGGGACGCCGTGCCCCAGCCGCGCCTCTGGATGGCGACAGAGATGGCCTGGCTCGCCCCCGCCTCGGCACCTCGCGGGGAGGCTGGGCCGGGCGGCCGGAAGTTTGCGGACTTGGGATCCGTGGCCCGCAGGCCCGTGACGCCACCCATGCCACCCGGGCCCTGCCTGCTCAGCCCGGATCCCAGGTCGCGCCTGGGGTGGAGGCGCCGGAGTTACCCCAAGTCTAGGCTGCGGGGGGCCTTTCCAGGGACACCCCGTCGCCCTGTCCTTGGTTGTGCGAGGAGCCCCCAGGCCCACGGAGAGCACAGCTGGGCCCCCCCTCCCCCCCCTCCCCCGTGCAGAGTCCGCCCGCCGGGCCTGGCAGGCGCTCGTGTCCCTGTGCAGGTGTGGCGCAGCCTCTGCTCAGGGCTTGGCCGCAGGGAGCGGCTCCTTACCCATCACCCACCAGGCCGCAGGCTGCTGTCTCCAGCCTGGTCCGCCAGGCCCTCTGCGGGGGTCCCAGCGGGAGGACGGTTTACCGCCTCGCTGACTGGCTCTTGCAAACCGGCTCCTGCCTGCGAACAAGCAGAACAAGCCGGGGGCAGGATGGTGCGTCTGGTTAGGGCAGTGCCCGCGTCACTCCTGCCTCCCATGCCCCCTCCCCCCCATCACTCCTGCCTCCCATGCCCCCCATCACTCCTGCCTCTCATGGGCCCAGAAGACCCCAGGGAGCCTGGAGCCCCTCCAGGAGCCACTAGAGGCCTAAGGGTGGACGGTGTCAGGGAGGAGCCAAGACAGCCACAGCCTCCTCCCCTCCCCTCCCCCTGCCTCCCCCCAAGGGCTGCCGGCCAGCTGCTCCCGCCTGCTGAGGGCGTGTGGGGAGAGCTCCCCCCGCACTTGAACCCCCCCACACATGTGTGTACACATCTCACAGTATACCATGGCATTCACACACGTGCGTGCACATCCCCCACATACACACATGTGCGTACACACACATCACACAGCATACATATGCTACTCGCAACTATGTATAAACCATGCACATGCATCACACCCCACACATATATACATACATACCCTACACACACACCACACCCTACATATACACACACACCACACACCCTACAAATACACACACCCTACACATACACACCACACTCCTATGCGCCCACCACACATGCTGTGTACACACACAGGCTGCACACACACATAGGCCGCACGCATACACACACAGGCTGCACGCACACACACACAGGCCGTATGCACACACACACAGGCTGTATGCGCACACACACAGGCTGCACGCACACACACACAGGCTGTATGCGCACACACACAGGCCGTATGCACACACACACAGGCTGTATGCACACACACACAGGCCATATGCACACACACACACACAGGCTGCACGTGCACACACACACAGGCTGCACACACAGGCCGCACGCACACACACAGGCTGCACCACACACACACAGGCTGCACGCACACACACACAGGCCGTATGCACACACACACAGGCTGCACACACAAACACACACAGGCTGTATGCACACACACACAGGCCGTATGCACACACACACACGCTGCACACACACACACAGGCCGTATGCACACACACACACAGGCTGCACGCACACACACACAGGCCGTATGCACACACACAGGCTGTATGCACACACACACAGGCCGTATGCACACACACACACAGGCTGCATGCACACACACACAGGCCGTATGCGCACACACAGGCTGTATGCACACACACACACACAGGCCGCACGCACACACACACAGGCCGCACGCACACACACACAGGCCGCACGCACACACACACACAGGCCGCACGCACACACACACAGGCCGCACGCACACACACACAGGCCGCACGCACACACACACAGGCTGCACACACACACCGGCTGCCTGCATGCACACACAGGCCGCATTCATACACACACAGGCCTCACGCACACACACACAGGCTGCACACACACACAGGCTGTACGCACACACACACAGGCTGCATGCACACACACACAGGCTGCACGCACACACACACAGGCCGTATGCACACACACACACAGGCTGCACGCACACACACACAGGCTGCACGCACACACACACAGGCCGTATGCACACACACACACACAGGCTGCACGCACACACACACAGGCTGCACGCACACACACAGGCTGCATGCACACACACACACACACAGGCTGCAGGCACACACACACAGCCTGCATGCACACACACACACACAGGCTGCACGCACGCACACACACACACACACACACAGGCTACATGCACACACAGAGACCACAGGCCGCACGCATACCCTCCCCTGCAGGCTGAGGCCGAGGAGCAGGCTGCCGGCCAGGAGGCCCCCGCTATAGCATGCTGGCGAGCAGGCTGATTTTTCATAAATGTTCTATTTCTGTCTAATTAAAGCTGCGCTTCCCTCCCGTCGCCCTTGCTGGCAGGGAGGACTGCAGGCCCTGGGAGAGCCTCCAGGGCAGGGCTGGGCAGCACGGCCCGGGGCCTGAACCTCTCCCTCTGCTTTGATGCCCCCTTTCATCTGCTACAAGCACATTCCACACCCTTTCGTCCCGAGGCAACGCTCTGACCCACCAAGATGCTCTGGTCCATCCAAGCTCACCGAGCACCTACTGGGCGCCAAGTGCGGGGAAGGCAGTGGACACACATGCTCTCTGGCCCTGGGAAATGAGCAGGGGGGTGGGGGCGAGGAGGAAATGGGGAGATACAGTCCAGTGCGCCCATGCCCAGTGATGGGGACAAAGAGCCTATTGGGGTGGGGGTGGAAGGTAGGGAGTATTTGGGGTGGGGTGGGGGAGTATTTGGCTCCAATCAGATCAGGGTGCATGAGGGGGTGCAGGAAGCTCCCAGGGGAGTGGCTGTCACACGTGCCTGGTGGGTGCCCAGGACACAGGACTGGAACGGTAGACCCCCCTCCCCCCCCTCCCCCCCCCCCCCCTCCATGCTCCTGTTCCTCCTCACTCACTTCCTAGCAAGGCGCTGTCCCGGTCCTCTGCCCGCTGAGTGTGTGTGAGGGACCTGCTCCGAGGCCGGTCTGTCTTGACCTTGGAGAGAGGTCAGTGGAGGGTCCGGGTGGGGGGGCGCTCCGGGGCAGGGGGGGGCCATGGCGCTCACGGACTTCATCCCGGAGCCCAGACCACCAGGCCTCCTGCAGCTGCGGAGGGTGTGATGCTGAAAGAGCAAATCTTCAAGGGCCCTCAGGGCGGTGCTGGGCCCTCAGGGCGGTGCTGGGCCCTCAGGGCGGGATTCACAGTGTGGGTGGGGCTTGTGGGATCCTGCCAGGAGCAGGGGTCCCTGGAGGGACAGGAAGAGAAAGCCTCAGGGGCAGGGGGTCTGGAGGAACCACCTGACAGGATTCATGCTGAAGGCAGCCAGGTGTCAGAGGTCACAGGGGGAGTGCGGGGTCAGATATGGAAGGGGGCCTTCTGGTTACAGGAACTCAGCAGGGTTCTTGCTAAAACTGGATCTAACCAGCACGGCCACAGGTGGACCTGGGAGGAAGCTCAGGAGCCACTGGAGGCGGAGCCAGGTGAGCACAGGTGGGCACAGGGGCACAGATGGCACAGGGGGCACAGGGGCACAGGGGGCACAGGGGGCACAGGGCACAGATGGCACAGGGGCACAGGTGGGCACAGGTGGGCACAGGTAGCACAGGTGGGCAGGGGGCACAGGTGGGCACAGCGAGCACAGATGGGCACAGGGGCCACAGGTGGGCACAGGTAGCACAGGTGGGCAGGGGGCACAGGTGGGCACCGATAGGCACAGGGGGCACAGGTAGGCACAGGTAGCACAGGTGGGCACAGGGGGCACAGGTGGGCAGGGGGCACAGGTGAGCACAGGGGACACAGGGGGCACAGGTGGGCACAGATGGGCACAGGGGGGTAAAGGGGGGCCTGGGAGGAGGCGCAGGAGCCGCTGGAGGTGGACCCAGCAAAGGCTGCTGGGGAGAAGCTGGGGTGCTGGCTGCTCGCCCCGTGGACTGAACCCTCCTGCAGAGACGAGGAAGGGAAGGAGGCGGGCCCTCAGGATCCGGAAGCCAGGAGGGTGCAGGGCCTGGAACCCAGCGCGGGCGCAGAGGCGAGGAGCTGGGACCGGAAGCAAGATCGGGGCCTCCAGACAAGGGGACGGTGGACAGCCCAGGTCTCCTCGCAAAGAAGCAACCGGGACGCAGCCCCGAGGTGAGGGTGGGCTGATGGTTCCTGGGGGCTGGACAGAGACGGAAGGAAACTGGGGGGTGGGGGGAGCAGAGCACTGGGTTCTGTTGCTAGGAGACAGAAAGCCGAGTGACCACGTGTTGCTGTTGACGGCTGGTTGTGATGAGTGGCCAGGAGAAGGGCAGCACCCCCTTCGCTCCACGCCCAGCGAGCAAGGGGAGGGGCCCCGGGGGTGTCCCCCACCCGACGGTAGGCCTGGCAGCTGAGACCTGGCCCTCATGAGGGGCGTCCTCGCCTCGGACGGTTGTGGTGCCTCGGGGTGCACCAGGAATGCCGGTGGGGGGGGGGGGGAGGGGAGGTGGCGCTTCGGGGGGGGGGGGTCACCCAGGCCACATCTGGGCAGGAATCCTAGCTCACCCTCCTCAGGGCACAGCGCAGCACTGCCCTGCTCTGCCTTTATTTATTTATTTTAAATACATTTTACTGATGTCAGAGAGGAAGAGAGGGCGAGAGCGACAGATATATCAATGACAGAGAGAATCACAGGTCGGCTGCCTCCCGCACGCCCCACAGGGGCAATGAGCCGCCACCCGGGCCTGTGCCCTGCCCGGGAATTGAGCCGTGACCTCCTGGCTCCTAGGTCGATGCTCAGCCGCCGAGCCACGCCGGCTGGGCGGCCCCTGCTCGGCCTTTAGGTCCGGAGCACGGAGGTTCCTCCCGCTCCGAGCATCTCCCCGCTCCTCCGCACGGAGGTGCATGTCCTTTCCTCGTGGCTCCCAGACGAGGGCAGTGCCGCGCGCGAGGGTCCGGCTGCCTGAGGCGTGGGGTGTCTCACTGGGACAGGAGGGAGGTGGGCTTCAGGAAGGCGCTGCTGTGTAAAGCATGCCCAGGGCCAGGGGCGCAGGCCGCTAAAGGGGCGGACTGTACGGGCCTGGTCGGGGCCTCGTCTGGGAACCCCAGCGCTCAGGCGGCCGCGCGGGCGCAGCCCTGCCATCGCGGTCCTGGGGGAGCGAGCCGTCTGTGCGGACCGGCCCGGCCTCCTGGTGGCCTCCCTCAGCAGCCTGGACAGCGGCGAGGCAGCCGGCCGCCGTGCAGTTACTCCACCATTTTTTTTTTTTTTTGACATTTGGATT
>JAPDVU010000111.1:0-52466 GCA_026230045.1 Corynorhinus townsendii | reverse complement strand
GTTGAATTCCAAGTATGTACAGCGGGTTTTGCGAAATATACCAGACTTTAAATGTAACTTATTACTAATTTGAACACCAGCTTGAGTATCAATTTTATTTCTAAGGGATTTGAATACTTTTATAAAGTTATATGAGCTCTATAAAAATATTTCAGGTTCACCAACTTTCTTCTTAAAACGCCAACGCATTTTTACTGAATTCCAAAAGCAAAGGGTATCGCACTCACTTCTCTGTCTTTGAACACAACTTCCCTAGTGACTAAACAGTGTCCTTCTCACATTATGGCTCTACTAACTTGTATTCCTTTTGCTTCAGGACCCTTTCTACCTATTTCCCTAGACTTTCATTGTGAATTTGCATGTTTGATTTACTCGTGCACAGATTCAAGCTCATTCACTGAGAATTCCAAGTATGTATACAGCGTTTTACCAAAGATAGCAGATTTGAAATGTAAATTATTACCACTTTGATCCCTAGGTTGACTATCATTTTGATTCCCAAGAATTTTGAATACTTTCACGCTACTACATCAGCTCTATGCAAATGAATTTCTTTACCGACATTCTGGCTAAAAGGCCAACGCTTTTAGACCGAATTATAAAAGAGGAGTAGCGTATTGAACTCTCTCCTCTATGGACTCAATGTCCCATTGAGGAAAAAGTGTCCTTCACATATTAAGGCTCTGTGAACTTGTATTCCTCCTATTTGAGGCACCTTCACACATATTTCCCCTGCAATTCATTGTGAATTTCCGTGTTTGATGCACTTTTGTCCAGTGATTCAAGCTCATTCACTGCGAATTCAAAGCTATCTGTAGCGCGTTATCCAAATATACCAGACTTTATAAGTAAATTAGTACTACTCGGAACACTAGCTTAACTACCATTTTGATTTCTAAGAGTTTTGAGTCATTTTATAGTAGTGCATCAGCTCCACGAAAATGATGGATGTTTCAGCATATTTTCCCTAAAGATCCAACTTCCTTACTCTGAATGATAAGTGTAACCAGGGTCACACTCACTTCTCTTTCCTATGAACACAATTTCCCAGTGATAAACAAGTGACCTTCGGACACTACGTCCCTATGAACTTGTTTGTCAGGCACCTTTGTACATATTTCGGTAGTCTCTCATTGTGAATTGCAGTGTTTGGTTCACTTTTGTCCAGTGAATCAAGCTCATTCACTGTGAATTCCAAATATCTAAAGCGCATTTTGCCAAAAATACCAGACTTTAAATGTAAATTATTTCTCGTTTGAAGACTAGCTTGACCACCATTTTGATTTCTAAGAGCTTTGAATACTTTTATGGTACTACATCGGCTCTATGCAGATGAATTTATGTTTCACCAACTTTCTTGCTAAAACGCCAACTCATTTACACTGAATTACAAAAGTGAAGAGTATCACACTCACTTCTCGCCTCTTGCAACACAAGTTCCCATTGAATAAGCAGTGTCCTTTACAATTAGGGCTCTATGAACTGGTATTCCTACTGCGTCAGGCACCTTCTTAACAAATACCTCGTATTTCAACACCGCACCACAGATATTCAGTTTCTACAAACGTATTCGAAGTGTAACCAGTATCACACTCACTTCTCCGCTCTGGGAATACAACTTCCCAGTGAGGAAACAGTGTCCTTCACTTGTTAAGGCTCTGTGAACTTGTATTCCTTTTGTTTCAGGACCCTTCCTACATATTTCCCTAATCTTTCATTGTGAATGTCAATGTTTGATGATTCACTTTTGCACAGAGATTCCACCTCATTCACTGTGAATTGCAGTATGTATAGAGCGTTTTGCCAAAGATAGCAGACTTTCAATGTAAATTATTACCACTTTGATCACTAGGTTGACTATCATTTATTTTCCAGGAATTTTCAATACTTTTATGCTACTACGTCAGCTCTGTGGACATGAATTTATGTGTACCAGCATTCTGGCTAAAACGCCAACTCATTTAGACTGAATTATAAAAGTAGAGTAGCGTTTTGAATTCTCTCCAAAATGGACTCAATGTCCCCGTGAGGAAACAGTGTCCTTCACATACTAAGGCTCTGTGAACTTGTATTCCTCCTGTTTGAGGCACCTTCACACAAATTTCCCTAGTGAGTCATTGTGAATTTCCCTGTTTGATTCACTTTTGTCCAGTGATTCGAACTCATTGACGTTGAATTCCAAGCATGTACAGCGGGTTTTGCGAAATATACCAGACTTTAAATGTAACTTATTACTAATTTGAACACCAGCTTGAGTATCAATTTTATTTCTAAGGGATGTGAATACTTTTATAAAGTTATATGAGCTCTATAAAAATATTTCACGTTCACCAACTTTCTTCTTAAAACGCCAACGCATTTTTACTGAATTCCAAAAGCAAAGGGTATCGCACTCACTTCTCTGTCTTTGAACACAACTTCCCTAGTGACTAAACAGTGTCCTTCTCACATTATGGCTCTATTAACTTGTATTCCTTTTGCTTCAGGACCCTTTCTACCTATTTCCCTAGACTTTCATTGTGAATTTGCATGTTTGATTTACTCGTGCACAGATTCAAGCTCATTCACTGAGAATTCCAAGTATGTATACAGCGTTTTACCAAAGATAGCAGATTTGAAATGTAAATTATTACCACTTTGATCCCTAGGTTGACTATCATTTTGATTCCCAAGAATTTTGAATACTTTTACGCTACTACATCAGCTCTATGCAAATGAATTTCTTTACCGACATTCTGGCTAAAACGCCAACACTTTTAGACCGAATTATAAAAGAGGAGTAGCGTATTGAACTCTCTCCTCTATGGACTCAATGTCCCATTGAGGAAAAAGGGTCCTTCACATATTAAGGCTCTGTGAACTTGTATTCCTCCTATTTGAGGCACCTTCACACATATTTCCCCTGCAATTCATTGTGAATTTCCGTGTTTGATGCACTTTTGTCCAGTGATTCAAGCTCATTCACTGCGAATTCAAAGCTATCTGTAGCGCGTTATCCAAATATACCAGACTTTATAAGTAAATTAGTACTACTCGGAACACTAGCTTAACTACCATTTTGATTTCTAAGAGTTTTGAGTCATTTTATAGTAGTGCATCAGCTCCACGAAAATGATGGATGTTTCAGCATATTTTCCCTAAAGATCCAACTTCCTTACTCTGAATGATAAGTGTAACCAGGGTCACACTCACTTCTCTTTCCTATGAACACAATTTCCCAGTGATAAACAAGTGACCTTCGGACACTACGTCCCTATGAACTTGTTTGTCAGGCACCTTTGTACATATTTCGGTAGTCTCTCATTGTGAATTGCAGTGTTTGGTTCACTTTTGTCCAGTGAATCAAGCTCATTCACTGTGAATTCCAAATATCTAAAGCGCATTTTGCCAAAAATACCAGACTTTAAATGTAAATTATTTCTCGTTTGAAGACTAGCTTGACCACCATTTTGATTTCTAAGAGCTTTGAATACTTTTATGGTACTACATCGGCTCTATGCAGATGAATTTATGTTTCACCAACTTTCTTGCTAAAACGCCAACTCATTTACACGGAATTACAAAAGTGAAGAGTATCACACTCACTTCTCGCCTCTTGCAACACAAGTTCCCATTGAATAAGCAGTGTCCTTTACAATTAGGGCTCTATGAACTGGTATTCCTACTGCGTCAGGCACCTTCTTAACAAATACCTCGTATTTCAACACCGCACCACAGATATTCAGTTTCTACAAACGTATTCGAAGTGTAACCAGTATCACACTCACTTCTCCGCTCTGGGAATACAACTTCCCAGTGAGGAAACAGTGTCCTTCACATGTTAAGGCTCTGTGAACTTGTATTCCTTTTGTTTCAGGACCCTTCCTACATATTTCCCTAATCTTTCATTGTGAATGTCAATGTTTGATGATTCACTTTTGCACAGAGATTCCACCTCATTCACTGTGAATTGCAGTATGTATAGAGCGTTTTGCCAAAGATAGCAGACTTTAAATGTAAATTATTACCACTTTGATCACTAGGTTGACTATCATTTATTTTCCAGGAATTTTCAATACTTTTATGCTACTACGTCAGCTCTGTGGACATGAATTTATGTGTACCAGCATTCTGGCTAAAACGCCAACTCATTTAGACTGAATTATAAAAGTAGAGTAGCGTTTTGAATTCTCTCCAAAATGGACTCAATGTCCCCGTGAGGAAACAGTGTCCTTCACATACTAAGGCTCTGTGAACTTGTATTCCTCCTGTTTGAGGCACCTTCACACAAATTTCCCTAGTGAGTCATTGTGAATTTCCCTGTTTGATTCACTTTTGTCCAGTGATTCGAACTCATTGACGTTGAATTCCAAGCATGTACAGCGGGTTTTGCGAAATATACCAGACTTTAAATGTAACTTATTACTAATTTGAACACCAGCTTGAGTATCAATTTTATTTCTAAGGGATTTGAATACTTTTATAAAGTTATATGAGCTCTATAAAAATATTTCACGTTCACCAACTTTCTTCTTAAAACGCCAACGCATTTTTACTGAATTCCAAAAGCAAAGGGTATCGCACTCACTTCTCTGTCTTTGAACACAACTTCCCTAGTGACTAAACAGTGTCCTTCTCACATTATGGCTCTATTAACTTGTATTCCTTTTGCTTCAGGACCCTTTCTACCTATTTCCCTAGACTTTCATTGTGAATTTGCATGTTTGATTTACTCGTGCACAGATTCAAGCTCATTCACTGAGAATTCCAAGTATGTATACAGCGTTTTACCAAAGATAGCAGATTTGAAATGTAAATTATTACCACTTTGATCCCTAGGTTGACTATCATTTTGATTCCCAAGAATTTTGAATACTTTTACGCTACTACATCAGCTCTATGCAAATGAATTTCTTTACCGACATTCTGGCTAAAACGCCAACGCTTTTAGACCGAATTATAAAAGAGGAGTAGCGTATTGAACTCTCTCCTCTATGGACTCAATGTCCCATTGAGGAAAAAGGGTCCTTCACATATTAAGGCTCTGTGAACTTGTATTCCTCCTATTTGAGGCACCTTCACACATATTTCCCCTGCAATTCATTGTGAATTTCCGTGTTTGATGCACTTTTGTCCAGTGATTCAAGCTCATTCACTGCGAATTCAAAGCTATCTGTAGCGCGTTATCCAAATATACCAGACTTTATAAGTAAATTAGTACTACTCGGAACACTAGCTTAACTACCATTTTGATTTCTAAGAGTTTTGAGTCATTTTATAGTAGTGCATCAGCTCCACGAAAATGATGGATGTTTCAGCATATTTTCCCTAAAGATCCAACTTCCTTACTCTGAATGATAAGTGTAACCAGGGTCACACTCACTTCTCTTTCCTATGAACACAATTTCCCAGTGATAAACAAGTGACCTTCGGACACTACGTCCCTATGAACTTGTTTGTCAGGCACCTTTGTACATATTTCGGTAGTCTCTCATTGTGAATTGCAGTGTTTGGTTCACTTTTGTCCAGTGAATCAAGCTCATTCACTGTGAATTCCAAATATCTAAAGCGCATTTTGCCAAAGATAGCAGACTTTAAATGTAAATTATTTCTCGTTTGAAGACTAGCTTGACCACCATTTTGATTTCTAAGAGCTTTGAATACTTTTATGGTACTACATCGGCTCTATGCAGATGAATTTATGTTTCACCAACTTTCTTGCTAAAACGCCAACTCATTTACACGGAATTACAAAAGTGAAGAGTATCACACTCACTTCTCGCCTCTTGCAACACAAGTTCCCATTGAATAAGCAGTGTCCTTTACAATTAGGGCTCTATGAACTGGTATTCCTACTGCGTCAGGCACCTTCTTAACAAATACCTCGTATTTCAACACCGCACCACAGATATTCAGTTTCTACAAACGTATTCGAAGTGTAACCAGTATCACACTCACTTCTCCGCTCTGGGAATACAACTTCCCAGTGAGGAAACAGTGTCCTTCACATGTTAAGGCTCTGTGAACTTGTATTCCTTTTGTTTCAGGACCCTTCCTACATATTTCCCTAATCTTTCATTGTGAATGTCAATGTTTGATGATTCACTTTTGCACAGAGATTCCACCTCATTCACTGTGAATTGCAGTATGTATAGAGCGTTTTGCCAAAGATAGCAGACTTTAAATGTAAATTATTACCACTTTGATCACTAGGTTGACTATCATTTATTTTCCAGGAATTTTCAATACTTTTATGCTACTACGTCAGCTCTGTGGACATGAATTTATGTGTACCAGCATTCTGGCTAAAACGCCAACTCATTTAGACTGAATTATAAAAGTAGAGTAGCGTTTTGAATTCTCTCCAAAATGGACTCAATGTCCCCGTGAGGAAACAGTGTCCTTCACATACTAAGGCTCTGTGAACTTGTATTCCTCCTGTTTGAGGCACCTTCACACAAATTTCCCTAGTGAGTCATTGTGAATTTCCCTGTTTGATTCACTTTTGTCCAGTGATTCGAACTCATTGACGTTGAATTCCAAGCATGTACAGCGGGTTTTGCGAAATATACCAGACTTTAAATGTAACTTATTACTAATTTGAACACCAGCTTGAGTATCAATTTTATTTCTAAGGGATGTGAATACTTTTATAAAGTTATATGAGCTCTATAAAAATATTTCACGTTCACCAACTTTCTTCTTAAAACGCCAACGCATTTTTACTGAATTCCAAAAGCAAAGGGTATCGCACTCACTTCTCTGTCTTTGAACACAACTTCCCTAGTGACTAAACAGTGTCCTTCTCACATTATGGCTCTATTAACTTGTATTCCTTTTGCTTCAGGACCCTTTCTACCTATTTCCCTAGACTTTCATTGTGAATTTGCATGTTTGATTTACTCGTGCACAGATTCAAGCTCATTCACTGAGAATTCCAAGTATGTATACAGCGTTTTACCAAAGATAGCAGATTTGAAATGTAAATTATTACCACTTTGATCCCTAGGTTGACTATCATTTTGATTCCCAAGAATTTTGAATACTTTTACGCTACTACATCAGCTCTATGCAAATGAATTTCTTTACCGACATTCTGGCTAAAACGCCAACGCTTTTAGACCGAATTATAAAAGAGGAGTAGCGTATTGAACTCTCTCCTCTATGGACTCAATGTCCCATTGAGGAAAAAGGGTCCTTCACATATTAAGGCTCTGTGAACTTGTATTCCTCCTATTTGAGGCACCTTCACACATATTTCCCCTGCAATTCATTGTGAATTTCCGTGTTTGATGCACTTTTGTCCAGTGATTCAAGCTCATTCACTGCGAATTCAAAGCTATCTGTAGCGCGTTATCCAAATATACCAGACTTTATAAGTAAATTAGTACTACTCGGAACACTAGCTTAACTACCATTTTGATTTCTAAGAGTTTTGAGTCATTTTATAGTAGTGCATCAGCTCCACGAAAATGATGGATGTTTCAGCATATTTTCCCTAAAGATCCAACTTCCTTACTCTGAATGATAAGTGTAACCAGGGTCACACTCACTTCTCTTTCCTATGAACACAATTTCCCAGTGATAAACAAGTGACCTTCGGACACTACGTCCCTATGAACTTGTTTGTCAGGCACCTTTGTACATATTTCGGTAGTCTCTCATTGTGAATTGCAGTGTTTGGTTCACTTTTGTCCAGTGAATCAAGCTCATTCACTGTGAATTCCAAATATCTAAAGCGCATTTTGCCAAAAATACCAGACTTTAAATGTAAATTATTTCTCGTTTGAAGACTAGCTTGACCACCATTTTGATTTCTAAGAGCTTTGAATACTTTTATGGTACTACATCGGCTCTATGCAGATGAATTTATGTTTCACCAACTTTCTTGCTAAAACGCCAACTCATTTACACGGAATTACAAAAGTGAAGAGTATCACACTCACTTCTCGCCTCTTGCAACACAAGTTCCCATTGAATAAGCAGTGTCCTTTACAATTAGGGCTCTATGAACTGGTATTCCTACTGCGTCAGGCACCTTCTTAACAAATACCTCGTATTTCAACACCGCACCACAGATATTCAGTTTCTACAAACGTATTCGAAGTGTAACCAGTATCACACTCACTTCTCCGCTCTGGGAATACAACTTCCCAGTGAGGAAACAGTGTCCTTCACATGTTAAGGCTCTGTGAACTTGTATTCCTTTTGTTTCAGGACCCTTCCTACATATTTCCCTAATCTTTCATTGTGAATGTCAATGTTTGATGATTCACTTTTGCACAGAGATTCCACCTCATTCACTGTGAATTGCAGTATGTATAGAGCGTTTTGCCAAAGATAGCAGACTTTAAATGTAAATTATTACCACTTTGATCACTAGGTTGACTATCATTTATTTTCCAGGAATTTTCAATACTTTTATGCTACTACGTCAGCTCTGTGGACGTGAATTTATGTGTACCAGCATTCTGGCTAAAACGCCAACTCATTTAGACTGAATTATAAAAGTAGAGTAGCGTTTTGAATTCTCTCCAAAATGGACTCAATGTCCCCGTGAGGAAACAGTGTCCTTCACATACTAAGGCTCTGTGAACTTGTATTCCTCCTGTTTGAGGCACCTTCACACAAATTTCCCTAGTGAGTCATTGTGAATTTCCCTGTTTGATTCACTTTTGTCCAGTGATTCGAACTCATTGACGTTGAATTCCAAGCATGTACAGCGGGTTTTGCGAAATATACCAGACTTTAAATGTAACTTATTACTAATTTGAACACCAGCTTGAGTATCAATTTTATTTCTAAGGGATGTGAATACTTTTATAAAGTTATATGAGCTCTATAAAAATATTTCACGTTCACCAACTTTCTTCTTAAAACGCCAACGCATTTTTACTGAATTCCAAAAGCAAAGGGTATCGCACTCACTTCTCTGTCTTTGAACACAACTTCCCTAGTGACTAAACAGTGTCCTTCTCACATTATGGCTCTATTAACTTGTATTCCTTTTGCTTCAGGACCCTTTCTACCTATTTCCCTAGACTTTCATTGTGAATTTGCATGTTTGATTTACTCGTGCACAGATTCAAGCTCATTCACTGAGAATTCCAAGTATGTATACAGCGTTTTACCAAAGATAGCAGATTTGAAATGTAAATTATTACCACTTTGATCCCTAGGTTGACTATCATTTTGATTCCCAAGAATTTTGAATACTTTTACGCTACTACATCAGCTCTATGCAAATGAATTTCTTTACCGACATTCTGGCTAAAACGCCAACGCTTTTAGACCGAATTATAAAAGAGGAGTAGCGTATTGAACTCTCTCCTCTATGGACTCAATGGCCCATTGAGGAAAAAGGGTCCTTCACATATTAAGGCTCTGTGAACTTGTATTCCTCCTATTTGAGGCACCTTCACACATATTTCCCCTGCAATTCATTGTGAATTTCCGTGTTTGATGCACTTTTGTCCAGTGATTCAAGCTCATTCACTGCGAATTCAAAGCTATCTGTAGCGCGTTATCCAAATATACCAGACTTTATAAGTAAATTAGTACTACTCGGAACACTAGCTTAACTACCATTTTGATTTCTAAGAGTTTTGAGTCATTTTATAGTAGTGCATCAGCTCCACGAAAATGATGGATGTTTCAGCATATTTTCCCTAAAGATCCAACTTCCTTACTCTGAATGATAAGTGTAACCAGGGTCACACTCACTTCTCTTTCCTATGAACACAATTTCCCAGTGATAAACAAGTGACCTTCGGACACTACGTCCCTATGAACTTGTTTGTCAGGCACCTTTGTACATATTTCGGTAGTCTCTCATTGTGAATTGCAGTGTTTGGTTCACTTTTGTCCAGTGAATCAAGCTCATTCACTGTGAATTCCAAATATCTAAAGCGCATTTTGCCAAAAATACCAGACTTTAAATGTAAATTATTTCTCGTTTGAAGACTAGCTTGACCACCATTTTGATTTCTAAGAGCTTTGAATACTTTTATGGTACTACATCGGCTCTATGCAGATGAATTTATGTTTCACCAACTTTCTTGCTAAAACGCCAACTCATTTACACGGAATTACAAAAGTGAAGAGTATCACACTCACTTCTCGCCTCTTGCAACACAAGTTCCCATTGAATAAGCAGTGTCCTTTACAATTAGGGCTCTATGAACGGGTATTCCTACTGCGTCAGGCACCTTCTTAACAAATACCTCGTATTTCAACACCGCACCACAGATATTCAGTTTCTACAAACGTATTCGAAGTGTAACCAGTATCACACTCACTTCTCCGCTCTGGGAATACAACTTCCCAGTGAGGAAACAGTGTCCTTCACATGTTAAGGCTCTGTGAACTTGTATTCCTTTTGTTTCAGGACCCTTCCTACATATTTCCCTAATCTTTCATTGTGAATGTCAATGTTTGATGATTCACTTTTGCACAGAGATTCCACCTCATTCACTGTGAATTGCAGTATGTATAGAGCGTTTTGCCAAAGATAGCAGACTTTAAATGTAAATTATTACCACTTTGATCACTAGGTTGACTATCATTTATTTTCCAGGAATTTTCAATACTTTTATGCTACTACGTCAGCTCTGTGGACGTGAATTTATGTGTACCAGCATTCTGGCTAAAACGCCAACTCATTTAGACTGAATTATAAAAGTAGAGTAGCGTTTTGAATTCTCTCCAAAATGGACTCAATGTCCCCGTGAGGAAACAGTGTCCTTCACATACTAAGGCTCTGTGAACTTGTATTCCTCCTGTTTGAGGCACCTTCACACAAATTTCCCTAGTGAGTCATTGTGAATTTCCCTGTTTGATTCACTTTTGTCCAGTGATTCGAACTCATTGACGTTGAATTCCAAGCATGTACAGCGGGTTTTGCGAAATATACCAGACTTTAAATGTAACTTATTACTAATTTGAACACCAGCTTGAGTATCAATTTTATTTCTAAGGGATGTGAATACTTTTATAAAGTTATATGAGCTCTATAAAAATATTTCACGTTCACCAACTTTCTTCTTAAAACGCCAACGCATTTTTACTGAATTCCAAAAGCAAAGGGTATCGCACTCACTTCTCTGTCTTTGAACACAACTTCCCTAGTGACTAAACAGTGTCCTTCTCACATTATGGCTCTATTAACTTGTATTCCTTTTGCTTCAGGACCCTTTCTACCTATTTCCCTAGACTTTCATTGTGAATTTGCATGTTTGATTTACTCGTGCACAGATTCAAGCTCATTCACTGAGAATTCCAAGTATGTATACAGCGTTTTACCAAAGATAGCAGATTTGAAATGTAAATTATTACCACTTTGATCCCTAGGTTGACTATCATTTTGATTCCCAAGAATTTTGAATACTTTTACGCTACTACATCAGCTCTATGCAAATGAATTTCTTTACCGACATTCTGGCTAAAACGCCAACGCTTTTAGACCGAATTATAAAAGAGGAGTAGCGTATTGAACTCTCTCCTCTATGGACTCAATGGCCCATTGAGGAAAAAGGGTCCTTCACATATTAAGGCTCTGTGAACTTGTATTCCTCCTATTTGAGGCACCTTCACACATATTTCCCCTGCAATTCATTGTGAATTTCCGTGTTTGATGCACTTTTGTCCAGTGATTCAAGCTCATTCACTGCGAATTCAAAGCTATCTGTAGCGCGTTATCCAAATATACCAGACTTTATAAGTAAATTAGTACTACTCGGAACACTAGCTTAACTACCATTTTGATTTCTAAGAGTTTTGAGTCATTTTATAGTAGTGCATCAGCTCCACGAAAATGATGGATGTTTCAGCATATTTTCCCTAAAGATCCAACTTCCTTACTCTGAATGATAAGTGTAACCAGGGTCACACTCACTTCTCTTTCCTATGAACACAATTTCCCAGTGATAAACAAGTGACCTTCGGACACTACGTCCCTATGAACTTGTTTGTCAGGCACCTTTGTACATATTTCGGTAGTCTCTCATTGTGAATTGCAGTGTTTGGTTCACTTTTGTCCAGTGAATCAAGCTCATTCACTGTGAATTCCAAATATCTAAAGCGCATTTTGCCAAAAATACCAGACTTTAAATGTAAATTATTTCTCGTTTGAAGACTAGCTTGACCACCATTTTGATTTCTAAGAGCTTTGAATACTTTTATGGTACTACATCGGCTCTATGCAGATGAATTTATGTTTCACCAACTTTCTTGCTAAAACGCCAACTCATTTACACGGAATTACAAAAGTGAAGAGTATCACACTCACTTCTCGCCTCTTGCAACACAAGTTCCCATTGAATAAGCAGTGTCCTTTACAATTAGGGCTCTATGAACGGGTATTCCTACTGCGTCAGGCACCTTCTTAACAAATACCTCGTATTTCAACACCGCACCACAGATATTCAGTTTCTACAAACGTATTCGAAGTGTAACCAGTATCCCACTCACTTCTCCGCTCTGGGAATACAACTTCCCAGTGAGGAAACAGTGTCCTTCACATGTTAAGGCTCTGTGAACTTGTATTCCTTTTGTTTCAGGACCCTTCCTACATATTTCCCTAATCTTTCATTGTGAATGTCAATGTTTGATGATTCACTTTTGCACAGAGATTCCACCTCATTCACTGTGAATTGCAGTATGTATAGAGCGTTTTGCCAAAGATAGCAGACTTTAAATGTAAATTATTACCACTTTGATCACTAGGTTGACTATCATTTATTTTCCAGGAATTTTCAATACTTTTATGCTACTACGTCAGCTCTGTGGACGTGAATTTATGTGTACCAGCATTCTGGCTAAAACGCCAACTCATTTAGACTGAATTATAAAAGTAGAGTAGCGTTTTGAATTCTCTCCAAAATGGACTCAATGTCCCCGTGAGGAAACAGTGTCCTTCACATACTAAGGCTCTGTGAACTTGTATTCCTCCTGTTTGAGGCACCTTCACACAAATTTCCCTAGTGAGTCATTGTGAATTTCCCTGTTTGATTCACTTTTGTCCAGTGATTCGAACTCATTGACGTTGAATTCCAAGCATGTACAGCGGGTTTTGCGAAATATACCAGACTTTAAATGTAACTTATTACTAATTTGAACACCAGCTTGAGTATCAATTTTATTTCTAAGGGATTTGAATACTTTTATAAAGTTATATGAGCTCTATAAAAATATTTCACGTTCACCAACTTTCTTCTTAAAACGCCAATGCATTTTTACTGAATTCCAAAAGCAAAGGGTATCGCACTCACTTCTCTGTCTTTGAACACAACTTCCCTAGTGACTAAACAGTGTCCTTCTCACATTATGGCTCTATTAACTTGTATTCCTTTTGCTTCAGGACCCTTTCTACCTATTTCCCTAGACTTTCATTGTGAATTTGCATGTTTGATTTACTCGTGCACAGATTCAAGCTCATTCACTGAGAATTCCAAGTATGTATACAGCGTTTTACCAAAGATAGCAGATTTGAAATGTAAATTATTACCACTTTGATCCCTAGGTTGACTATCATTTTGATTCCCAAGAATTTTGAATACTTTTACGCTACTACATCAGCTCTATGCAAATGAATTTCTTTACCGACATTCTGGCTAAAACGCCAACGCTTTTAGACCGAATTATAAAAGAGGAGTAGCGTATTGAACTCTCTCCTCTATGGACTCAATGTCCCATTGAGGAAAAAGGGTCCTTCACATATTAAGGCTCTGTGAACTTGTATTCCTCCTATTTGAGGCACCTTCACACATATTTCCCCTGCAATTCATTGTGAATTTCCGTGTTTGATGCACTTTTGTCCAGTGATTCAAGCTCATTCACTGCGAATTCAAAGCTATCTGTAGCGCGTTATCCAAATATACCAGACTTTATAAGTAAATTAGTACTACTCGGAACACTAGCTTAACTACCATTTTGATTTCTAAGAGTTTTGAGTCATTTTATAGTAGTGCATCAGCTCCACGAAAATGATGGATGTTTCAGCATATTTTCCCTAAAGATCCAACTTCCTTACTCTGAATGATAAGTGTAACCAGGGTCACACTCACTTCTCTTTCCTATGAACACAATTTCCCAGTGATAAACAAGTGACCTTCGGACACTACGTCCCTATGAACTTGTTTGTCAGGCACCTTTGTACATATTTCGGTAGTCTCTCATTGTGAATTGCAGTGTTTGGTTCACTTTTGTCCAGTGAATCAAGCTCATTCACTGTGAATTCCAAATATCTAAAGCGCATTTTGCCAAAAATACCAGACTTTAAATGTAAATTATTTCTCGTTTGAAGACTAGCTTGACCACCATTTTGATTTCTAAGAGCTTTGAATACTTTTATGGTACTACATCGGCTCTATGCAGATGAATTTATGTTTCACCAACTTTCTTGCTAAAACGCCAACTCATTTACACGGAATTACAAAAGTGAAGAGTATCACACTCACTTCTCGCCTCTTGCAACACAAGTTCCCATTGAATAAGCAGTGTCCTTTACAATTAGGGCTCTATGAACTGGTATTCCTACTGCGTCAGGCACCTTCTTAACAAATACCTCGTATTTCAACACCGCACCACAGATATTCAGTTTCTACAAACGTATTCGAAGTGTAACCAGTATCACACTCACTTCTCCGCTCTGGGAATACAACTTCCCAGTGAGGAAACAGTGTCCTTCACATGTTAAGGCTCTGTGAACTTGTATTCCTTTTGTTTCAGGACCCTTCCTACATATTTCCCTAATCTTTCATTGTGAATGTCAAGGTTTGATGATTCACTTTTGCACAGAGATTCCACCTCATTCACTGTGAATTGCAGTATGTATAGAGCGTTTTGCCAAAGATAGCAGACTTTAAATGTAAATTATTACCACTTTGATCACTAGGTTGACTATCATTTATTTTCCAGGAATTTTCAATACTTTTATGCTACTACGTCAGCTCTGTGGACGTGAATTTATGTGTACCAGCATTCTGGCTAAAACGCCAACTCATTTAGACTGAATTATAAAAGTAGAGTAGCGTTTTGAATTCTCTCCAAAATGGACTCAATGTCCCCGTGAGGAAACAGTGTCCTTCACATACTAAGGCTCTGTGAACTTGTATTCCTCCTGTTTGAGGCACCTTCACACAAATTTCCCTAGTGAGTCATTGTGAATTTCCCTGTTTGATTCACTTTTGTCCAGTGATTCGAACTCATTGACGTTGAATTCCAAGCATGTACAGCGGGTTTTGCGAAATATACCAGACTTTAAATGTAACTTATTACTAATTTGAACACCAGCTTGAGTATCAATTTTATTTCTAAGGGATTTGAATACTTTTATAAAGTTATATGAGCTCTATAAAAATATTTCACGTTCACCAACTTTCTTCTTAAAACGCCAACGCATTTTTACTGAATTCCAAAAGCAAAGGGTATCGCACTCACTTCTCTGTCTTTGAACACAACTTCCCTAGTGACTAAACAGTGTCCTTCTCACATTATGGCTCTATTAACTTGTATTCCTTTTGCTTCAGGACCCTTTCTACCTATTTCCCTAGACTTTCATTGTGAATTTGCATGTTTGATTTACTCGTGCACAGATTCAAGCTCATTCACTGAGAATTCCAAGTATGTATACAGCGTTTTACCAAAGATAGCAGATTTGAAATGTAAATTATTACCACTTTGATCCCTAGGTTGACTATCATTTTGATTCCCAAGAATTTTGAATACTTTTACGCTACTACATCAGCTCTATGCAAATGAATTTCTTTACCGACATTCTGGCTAAAAGGCCAACGCTTTTAGACCGAATTATAAAAGAGGAGTAGCGTATTGAACTCTCTCCTCTATGGACTCAATGTCCCATTGAGGAAAAAGGGTCCTTCACATATTAAGGCTCTGTGAACTTGTATTCCTCCTATTTGAGGCACCTTCACACATATTTCCCCTGTAATTCATTGTGAATTTCCGTGTTTGATGCACTTTTGTCCAGTGATTCAAGCTCATTCACTGCGAATTCAAAGCTATCTGTAGCGCGTTATCCAAATATACCAGACTTTATAAGTAAATTAGTACTACTCGGAACACTAGCTTAACTACCATTTTGATTTCTAAGAGTTTTGAGTCATTTTATAGTAGTGCATAAGCTCCACGAAAATGATGGATGTTTCAGCATATTTTCCCTAAAGATCCAACTTCCTTACTCTGAATGATAAGTGTAACCAGGGTCACACTCACTTCTCTTTCCTATGAACACAATTTCCCAGTGATAAACAAGTGACCTTCGGACACTACGTCCCTATGAACTTGTTTGTCAGGCACCTTTGTACATATTTCGGTAGTCTCTCATTGTGAATTGCAGTGTTTGGTTCACTTTTGTCCAGTGAATCAAGCTCATTCACTGTGAATTCCAAATATCTAAAGCGCATTTTGCCAAAAATACCAGACTTTAAATGTAAATTATTTCTCGTTTGAAGACTAGCTTGACCACCATTTTGATTTCTAAGAGCTTTGAATACTTTCATGGTACTACATCGGCTCTATGCAGATGAATTTATGTTTCACCAACTTTCTTGCTAAAACGCCAACTCATTTACACGGAATTACAAAAGTGAAGAGTATCACACTCACTTCTCGCCTCTTGCAACACAAGTTCCCATTGAATAAGCAGTGTCCTTTACAATTAGGGCTCTATGAACTGGTATTCCTACTGCGTCAGGCACCTTCTTAACAAATACCTCGTATTTCAACACCGCACCACAGATATTCAGTTTCTACAAACGTATTCGAAGTGTAACCAGTATCCCACTCACTTCTCCGCTCTGGGAATACAACTTCCCAGTGAGGAAACAGTGTCCTTCACATGTTAAGGCTCTGTGAACTTGTATTCCTTTTGTTTCAGGACCCTTCCTACATATTTCCCTAATCTTTCATTGTGAATGTCAATGTTTGATGATTCACTTTTGCACAGAGATTCCACCTCATTCACTGTGAATTGCAGTATGTATAGAGCGTTTTGCCAAAGATAGCAGACTTTAAATGTAAATTATTACCACTTTGATCACTAGGTTGACTATCATTTATTTTCCAGGAATTTTCAATACTTTTATGCTACTACGTCAGCTCTGTGGACATGAATTTATGTGTACCAGCATTCTGGCTAAAACGCCAACTCATTTAGACTGAATTATAAAAGTAGAGTAGCGTTTTGAATTCTCTCCAAACTGGACTCAATGTCCCCGTGAGGAAACAGTGTCCTTCACATACTAAGGCTCTGTGAACTTGTATTCCTCCTGTTTGAGGCACCTTCACACAAATTTCCCTAGTGAGTCATTGTGAATTTCCCTGTTTGATTCACTTTTGTCCAGTGATTCGAACTCATTGACGTTGAATTCCAAGCATGTACAGCGGGTTTTGCGAAATATACCAGACTTTAAATGTAACTTATTACTAATTTGAACACCAGCTTGAGTATCAATTTTATTTCTAAGGGATTTGAATACTTTTATAAAGTTATATGAGCTCTATAAAAATATTTCACGTTCACCAACTTTCTTCTTAAAACGCCAACGCATTTTTACTGAATTCCAAAAGCAAAGGGTATCGCACTCAATTCTCTGTCTTTGAACACAACTTCCCTAGTGACTAAACAGTGTCCTTCTCACATTATGGCTCTATTAACTTGTATTCCTTTTGCTTCAGGACCCTTTCTACCTATTTCCCTAGACTTTCATTGTGAATTTGCATGTTTGATTTACTCGTGCACAGATTCAAGCTCATTCACTGAGAATTCCAAGTATGTATACAGCGTTTTACCAAAGATAGCAGATTTGAAATGTAAATTATTACCACTTTGATCCCTAGGTTGACTATCATTTTGATTCCCAAGAATTTTGAATACTTTTACGCTACTACATCAGCTCTATGCAAATGAATTTCTTTACCGACATTCTGGCTAAAAGGCCAACGCTTTTAGACCGAATTATAAAAGAGGAGTAGCGTATTGAACTCTCTCCTCTATGGACTCAATGTCCCATTGAGGAAAAAGGGTCCTTCACATATTAAGGCTCTGTGAACTTGTATTCCTCCTATTTGAGGCACCTTCACACATATTTCCCCTGCAATTCATTGTGAATTTCCGTGTTTGATGCACTTTTGTCCAGTGATTCAAGCTCATTCACTGCGAATTCAAAGCTATCTGTAGCGCGTTATCCAAATATACCAGACTTTATAAGTAAATTAGTACTACTCGGAACACTAGCTTAACTACCATTTTGATTTCTAAGAGTTTTGAGTCATTTTATAGTAGTGCATCAGCTCCACGAAAATGATGGATGTTTCAGCATATTTTCCCTAAAGATCCAACTTCCTTACTCTGAATGATAAGTGTAACCAGGGTCACACTCACTTCTCTTTCCTATGAACACAATTTCCCAGTGATAAACAAGTGACCTTCGGACACTACGTCCCTATGAACTTGTTTGTCAGGCACCTTTGTACATATTTCGGTAGTCTCTCATTGTGAATTGCAGTGTTTGGTTCACTTTTGTCCAGTGAATCAAGCTCATTCACTGTGAATTCCAAATATCTAAAGCGCATTTTGCCAAAAATACCAGACTTTAAATGTAAATTATTTCTCGTTTGAAGACTAGCTTGACCACCATTTTGATTTCTAAGAGCTTTGAATACTTTTATGGTACTACATCGGCTCTATGCAGATGAATTTATGTTTCACCAACTTTCTTGCTAAAACGCCAACTCATTTACACGGAATTACAAAAGTGAAGAGTATCACACTCACTTCTCGCCTCTTGCAACACAAGTTCCCATTGAATAAGCAGTGTCCTTTACAATTAGGGCTCTATGAACTGGTATTCCTACTGCGTCAGGCACCTTCTTAACAAATACCTCTTATTTCAACACCGCACCACAGATATTCAGTTTCTACAAACGTATTCGAAGTGTAACCAGTATCACACTCACTTCTCCGCTCTGGGAATACAACTTCCCAGTGAGGAAACAGTGTCCTTCACATGTTAAGGCTCTGTGAACTTGTATTCCTTTTGTTTCAGGACCCTTCCTACATATTTCCCTAATCTTTCATTGTGAATGTCAATGTTTGATGATTCACTTTTGCACAGAGATTCCACCTCATTCACTGTGAATTGCAGTATGTATAGAGCGTTTTGCCAAAGATAGCAGACTTTAAATGTAAATTATTACCACTTTGATCACTAGGTTGACTATCATTTATTTTCCAGGAATTTTCAATACTTTTATGCTACTACGTCAGCTCTGTGGACATGAATTTATGTGTACCAGCATTCTGGCTAAAACGCCAACTCATTTAGACTGAATTATAAAAGTAGAGTAGCGTTTTGAATTCTCTCCAAAATGGACTCAATGTCCCCGTGAGGAAACAGTGTCCTTCACATACTAAGGCTCTGTGAACTTGTATTCCTCCTGTTTGAGGCACCTTCACACAAATTTCCCTAGTGAGTCATTGTGAATTTCCCTGTTTGATTCACTTTTGTCCAGTGATTCGAACTCATTGACGTTGAATTCCAAGCATGTACAGCGGGTTTTGCGAAATATACCAGACTTTAAATGTAACTTATTACTAATTTGAACACCAGCTTGAGTATCAATTTTATTTCTAAGGGATTTGAATACTTTTATAAAGTTATATGAGCTCTATAAAAATATTTCACGTTCACCAACTTTCTTCTTAAAACGCCAACGCATTTTTACTGAATTCCAAAAGCAAAGGGTATCGCACTCACTTCTCTGTCTTTGAACACAACTTCCCTAGTGACTAAACAGTGTCCTTCTCACATTATGGCTCTATTAACTTGTATTCCTTTTGCTTCAGGACCCTTTCTACCTATTTCCCTAGACTTTCATTGTGAATTTGCATGTTTGATTTACTCGTGCACAGATTCAAGCTCATTCACTGAGAATTCCAAGTATGTATACAGCGTTTTACCAAAGATAGCAGATTTGAAATGTAAATTATTACCACTTTGATCCCTAGGTTGACTATCATTTTGATTCCCAAGAATTTTGAATACTTTTACGCTACTACATCAGCTCTATGCAAATGAATTTCTTTACCGACCTTCTGGCTAAAAGGCCAACGCTTTTAGACCGAATTATAAAAGAGGAGTAGCGTATTGAACTCTCTCCTCTATGGACTCAATGTCCCATTGAGGAAAAAGGGTCCTTCACATATTAAGGCTCTGTGAACTTGTATTCCTCCTATTTGAGGCACCTTCACACATATTTCCCCTGCAATTCATTGTGAATTTCCGTGTTTGATGCACTTTTGTCCAGTGATTCAAGCTCATTCACTGCGAATTCAAAGCTATCTGTAGCGCGTTATCCAAATATACCAGACTTTATAAGTAAATTAGTACTACTCGGAACACTAGCTTAACTACCATTTTGATTTCTAAGAGTTTTGAGTCATTTTATAGTAGTGCATCAGCTCCACGAAAATGATGGATGTTTCAGCATATTTTCCCTAAAGATCCAACTTCCTTACTCTGAATGATAAGTGTAACCAGGGTCACACTCACTTCTCTTTCCTATGAACACAATTTCCCAGTGATAAACAAGTGACCTTCGGACACTACGTCCCTATGAACTTGTTTGTCAGGCACCTTTGTACATATTTCGGTAGTCTCTCATTGTGAATTGCAGTGTTTGGTTCACTTTTGTCCAGTGAATCAAGCTCATTCACTGTGAATTCCAAATATCTAAAGCGCATTTTGCCAAAAATACCAGACTTTAAATGTAAATTATTTCTCGTTTGAAGACTAGCTTGACCACCATTTTGATTTCTAAGAGCTTTGAATACTTTTATGGTACTACATCGGCTCTATGCAGATGAATTTATGTTTCACCAACTTTCTTGCTAAAACGCCAACTCATTTACACGGAATTACAAAAGTGAAGAGTATCACACTCACTTCTCGCCTCTTGCAACACAAGTTCCCATTGAATAAGCAGTGTCCTTTACAATTAGGGCTCTATGAACTGGTATTCCTACTGCGTCAGGCACCTTCTTAACAAATACCTCGTATTTCAACACCGCACCACAGATATTCAGTTTCTACAAACGTATTCGAAGTGTAACCAGTATCACACTCACTTCTCCGCTCTGGGAATACAACTTCCCAGTGAGGAAACAGTGTCCTTCACATGTTAAGGCTCTGTGAACTTGTATTCCTTTTGTTTCAGGACCCTTCCTACATATTTCCCTAATCTTTCATTGTGAATGTCAATGTTTGATGATTCACTTTTGCACAGAGATTCCACCTCATTCACTGTGAATTGCAGTATGTATAGAGCGTTTTGCCAAAGATAGCAGACTTTAAATGTAAATTATTACCACTTTGATCACTAGGTTGACTATCATTTATTTTCCAGGAATTTTCAATACTTTTATGCTACTACGTCAGCTCTGTGGACGTGAATTTATGTGTACCAGCATTCTGGCTAAAACGCCAACTCATTTAGACTGAATTATAAAAGTAGAGTAGCGTTTTGAATTCTCTCCAAAATGGACTCAATGTCCCCGTGAGGAAACAGTGTCCTTCACATACTAAGGCTCTGTGAACTTGTATTCCTCCTGTTTGAGGCACCTTCACACAAATTTCCCTAGTGAGTCATTGTGAATTTCCCTGTTTGATTCACTTTTGTCCAGTGATTCGAACTCATTGACGTTGAATTCCAAGCATGTACAGCGGGTTTTGCGAAATATACCAGACTTTAAATGTAACTTATTACTAATTTGAACACCAGCTTGAGTATCAATTTTATTTCTAAGGGATTTGAATACTTTTATAAAGTTATATGAGCTCTATAAAAATATTTCACGTTCACCAATTTTCTTCTTAAAACGCCAACGCATTTTTACTGAATTCCAAAAGCAAAGGGTATCGCACTCACTTCTCTGTCTTTGAACACAACTTCCTTAGTGACTAAACAGTGTCCTTCTCACATTATGGCTCTATTAACTTGTATTCCTTTTGCTTCAGGACCCTTTCTACCTATTTCCCTAGACTTTCATTGTGAATTTGCATGTTTGATTTACTCGTGCACAGATTCAAGCTCATTCACTGAGAATTCCAAGTATGTATACAGCGTTTTACCAAAGATAGCAGATTTGAAATGTAAATTATTACCAGTTTGATCCCTAGGTTGACTATCATTTTGATTCCCAAGAATTTTGAATACTTTTACGCTACTACATCAGCTCTATGCAAATGAATTTCTTTACCGACATTCTGGCTAAAACGCCAACGCTTTTAGACCGAATTATAAAAGAGGAGTAGCGTATTGAACTCTCTCCTCTATGGACTCAATGTCCCATTGAGGAAAAAGGGTCCTTCACATATTAAGGCTCTGTGAACTTGTATTCCTCCTATTTGAGGCACCTTCACACATATTTCCCCTGCAATTCATTGTGAATTTCCGTGTTTGATGCACTTTTGTCCAGTGATTCAAGCTCATTCACTGCGAATTCAAAGCTATCTGTAGCGCGTTATCCAAATATACCAGACTTTATAAGTAAATTAGTACTACTCGGAACACTAGCTTAACTACCATTTTGATTTCTAAGAGTTTTGAGTCATTTTATAGTAGTGCATCAGCTCCACGAAAATGATGGATGTTTCAGCATATTTTCCCTAAAGATCCAACTTCCTTACTCTGAATGATAAGTGTAACCAGGGTCACACTCACTTCTCTTTCCTATGAACACAATTTCCCAGTGATAAACAAGTGACCTTCGGACACTACGTCCCTATGAACTTGTTTGTCAGGCACCTTTGTACATATTTCGGTAGTCTCTCATTGTGAATTGCAGTGTTTGGTTCACTTTTGTCCAGTGAATCAAGCTCATTCACTGTGAATTCCAAATATCTAAAGCGCATTTTGCCAAAAATACCAGACTTTAAATGTAAATTATTTCTCGTTTGAAGACTAGCTTGACCACCATTTTGATTTCTAAGAGCTTTGAATACTTTTATGGTACTACATCGGCTCTATGCAGATGAATTTATGTTTCACCAACTTTCTTGCTAAAACGCCAACTCATTTACACGGAATTACAAAAGTGAAGAGTATCACACTCACTTCTCGCCTCTTGCAACACAAGTTCCCATTGAATAAGCAGTGTCCTTTACAATTAGGGCTCTATGAACTGGTATTCCTACTGCGTCAGGCACCTTCTTAACAAATACCTCGTATTTCAACACCGCACCACAGATATTCAGTTTCTACAAACGTATTCGAAGTGTAACCAGTATCACACTCACTTCTCCGCTCTGGGAATACAACTTCCCAGTGAGGAAACAGTGTCCTTCACATGTTAAGGCTCTGTGAACTTGTATTCCTTTTGTTTCAGGACCCTTCCTACATATTTCCCTAATCTTTCATTGTGAATGTCAATGTTTGATGATTCACTTTTGCACAGAGATTCCACCTCATTCACTGTGAATTGCAGTATGTATAGAGCGTTTTGCCAAAGATAGCAGACTTTAAATGTAAATTATTACCACTTTGATCACTAGGTTGACTATCATTTATTTTCCAGGAATTTTCAATACTTTTATGCTACTACGTCAGCTCTGTGGACATGAATTTATGTGTACCAGCATTCTGGCTAAAACGCCAACTCATTTAGACTGAATTATAAAAGTAGAGTAGCGTTTTGAATTCTCTCCAAAATGGACTCAATGTCCCCGTGAGGAAACAGTGTCCTTCACATACTAAGGCTCTGTGAACTTGTATTCCTCCTGTTTGAGGCACCTTCACACAAATTTCCCTAGTGAGTCATTGTGAATTTCCCTGTTTGATTCACTTTTGTCCAGTGATTCGAACTCATTGACGTTGAATTCCAAGCATGTACAGCGGGTTTTGCGAAATATACCAGACTTTAAATGTAACTTATTACTAATTTGAACACCAGCTTGAGTATCAATTTTATTTCTAAGGGATTTGAATACTTTTATAAAGTTATATGAGCTCTATAAAAATATTTCACGTTCACCAACTTTCTTCTTAAAACGCCAACGCATTTTTACTGAATTCCAAAAGCAAAGGGTATCGCACTCACTTCTCTGTCTTTGAACACAACTTCCCTAGTGACTAAACAGTGTCCTTCTCACATTATGGCTCTATTAACTTGTATTCCTTTTGCTTCAGGACCCTTTCTACCTATTTCCCTAGACTTTCATTGTGAATTTGCATGTTTGATTTACTCGTGCACAGATTCAAGCTCATTCACTGAGAATTCCAAGTATGTATACAGCGTTTTACCAAAGATAGCAGATTTGAAATGTAAATTATTACCACTTTGATCCCTAGGTTGACTATCATTTTGATTCCCAAGAATTTTGAATACTTTTACGCTACTACATCAGCTCTATGCAAATGAATTTCTTTACCGACATTCTGGCTAAAAGGCCAACGCTTTTAGACCGAATTATAAAAGAGGAGTAGCGTATTGAACTCTCTCCTCTATGGACTCAATGTCCCATTGAGGAAAAAGGGTCCTTCACATATTAAGGCTCTGTGAACTTGTATTCCTCCTATTTGAGGCACCTTCACACATATTTCCCCTGCAATTCATTGTGAATTTCCGTGTTTGATGCACTTTTGTCCAGTGATTGAAGCTCATTCACTGCGAATTCAAAGCTATTTGTAGCGCGTTATCCAAATATACCAGACTTTATAAGTAAATTAGTACTACTCGGAACACTAGCTTAACTACCATTTTGATTTCTAAGAGTTTTGAGTCATTTTATAGTAGTGCATCAGCTCCACGAAAATGATGGATGTTTCAGCATATTTTCCCTAAAGATCCAACTTCCTTACTCTGAATGATAAGTGTAACCAGGGTCACACTCACTTCTCTTTCCTATGAACACAATTTCCCAGTGATAAACAAGTGACCTTCGGACACTACGTCCCTATGAACTTGTTTGTCAGGCACCTTTGTACATATTTCGGTAGTCTCTCATTGTGAATTGCAGTGTTTGGTTCACTTTTGTCCAGTGAATCAAGCTCATTCACTGTGAATTCCAAATATCTAAAGCGCATTTTGCCAAAAATACCAGACTTTAAATGTAAATTATTTCTCGTTTGAAGACTAGCTTGACCACCATTTTGATTTCTAAGAGCTTTGAATACTTTTATGGTACTACATCGGCTCTATGCAGATGAATTTATGTTTCACCAACTTTCTTGCTAAAACGCCAACTCATTTACACGGAATTACAAAAGTGAAGAGTATCACACTCACTTCTCGCCTCTTGCAACACAAGTTCCCATTGAATAAGCAGTGTCCTTTACAATTAGGGCTCTATGAACTGGTATTCCTACTGCGTCAGGCACCTTCTTAACAAATACCTCGTATTTCAACACCGCACCACAGATATTCAGTTTCTACAAACGTATTCGAAGTGTAACCAGTATCACACTCACTTCTCCGCTCTGGGAATACAACTTCCCAGTGAGGAAACAGTGTCCTTCACATGTTAAGGCTCTGTGAACTTGTATTCCTTTTGTTTCAGGACCCTTCCTACATATTTCCCTAATCTTTCATTGTGAATGTCAATGTTTGATGATTCACTTTTGCACAGAGATTCCACCTCATTCACTGTGAATTGCAGTATGTATAGAGCGTTTTGCCAAAGATAGCAGACTTTAAATGTAAATTATTACCACTTTGATCACTAGGTTGACTATCATTTATTTTCCAGGAATTTTCAATACTTTTATGCTACTACGTCAGCTCTGTGGACATGAATTTATGTGTACCAGCATTCTGGCTAAAACGCCAACTCATTTAGACTGAATTATAAAAGTAGAGTAGCGTTTTGAATTCTCTCCAAAATGGACTCAATGTCCCCGTGAGGAAACAGTGTCCTTCACATACTAAGGCTCTGTGAACTTGTATTCCTCCTGTTTGAGGCACCTTCACACAAATTTCCCTAGTGAGTCATTGTGAATTTCCCTGTTTGATTCACTTTTGTCCAGTGATTCGAACTCATTGACGTTGAATTCCAAGCATGTACAGCGGGTTTTGCGAAATATACCAGACTTTAAATGTAACTTATTACTAATTTGAACACCAGCTTGAGTATCAATTTTATTTCTAAGGGATTTGAATACTTTTATAAAGTTATATGAGCTCTATAAAAATATTTCACGTTCACCAACTTTCTTCTTAAAACGCCAACGCATTTTTACTGAATTCCAAAAGCAAAGGGTATCGCACTCACTTCTCTGTCTTTGAACACAACTTCCCTAGTGACTAAACAGTGTCCTTCTCACATTATGGCTCTATTAACTTGTATTCCTTTTGCTTCAGGACCCTTTCTACCTATTTCCCTAGACTTTCATTGTGAATTTGCATGTTTGATTTACTCGTGCACAGATTCAAGCTCATTCACTGAGAATTCCAAGTATGTATACAGCGTTTTACCAAAGATAGCAGATTTGAAATGTAAATTATTACCACTTTGATCCCTAGGTTGACTATCATTTTGATTCCCAAGAATTTTGAATACTTTTACGCTACTACATCAGCTCTATGCAAATGAATTTCTTTACCGACATTCTAGCTAAAACGCCAACGCTTTTAGACCGAATTATAAAAGAGGAGTAGCGTATTGAACTCTCTCCTCTATGGACTCAATGTCCCATTGAGGAAAAAGGGTCCTTCACATATTAAGGCTCTGTGAACTTGTATTCCTCCTATTTGAGGCACCTTCACACATATTTCCCCTGCAATTCATTGTGAATTTCCGTGTTTGATGCACTTTTGTCCAGTGATTCAAGCTCATTCACTGCGAATTCAAAGCTATCTGTAGCGCGTTATCCAAATATACCAGACTTTATAAGTAAATTAGTACTACTCGGAACACTAGCTTAACTACCATTTTGATTTCTAAGAGTTTTGAGTCATTTTATAGTAGTGCATCAGCTCCACGAAAATGATGGATGTTTCAGCATATTTTCCCTAAAGATCCAACTTCCTTACTCTGAATGATAAGTGTAACCAGGGTCACACTCACTTCTCTTTCCTATGAACACAATTTCCCAGTGATAAACAAGTGACCTTCGGACACTACGTCCCTATGAACTTGTTTGTCAGGCACCTTTGTACATATTTCGGTAGTCTCTCATTGTGAATTGCAGTGTTTGGTTCACTTTTGTCCAGTGAATCAAGCTCATTCACTGTGAATTCCAAATATCTAAAGCGCATTTTGCCAAAAATACCAGACTTTAAATGTAAATTATTTCTCGTTTGAAGACTAGCTTGACCACCATTTTGATTTCTAAGAGCTTTGAATACTTTTATGGTACTACATCGGCTCTATGCAGATGAATTTATGTTTCACCAACTTTCTTGCTAAAACGCCAACTCATTTACACGGAATTACAAAAGTGAAGAGTATCACACTCACTTCTCGCCTCTTGCAACACAAGTTCCCATTGAATAAGCAGTGTCCTTTACAATTAGGGCTCTATGAACTGGTATTCCTACTGCGTCAGGCACCTTCTTAACAAATACCTCGTATTTCAACACCGCACCACAGATATTCAGTTTCTACAAACGTATTCGAAGTGTAACCAGTATCACACTCACTTCTCCGCTCTGGGAATACAACTTCCCAGTGAGGAAACAGTGTCCTTCACATGTTAAGGCTCTGTGAACTTGTATTCCTTTTGTTTCAGGACCCTTCCTACATATTTCCCTAATCTTTCATTGTGAATGTCAATGTTTGATGATTCACTTTTGCACAGAGATTCCACCTCATTCACTGTGAATTGCAGTATGTATAGAGCGTTTTGCCAAAGATAGCAGACTTTAAATGTAAATTATTACCACTTTGATCACTAGGTTGACTATCATTTATTTTCCAGGAATTTTCAATACTTTTATGCTACTACGTCAGCTCTGTGGACATGAATTTATGTGTACCAGCATTCTGGCTAAAACGCCAACTCATTTAGACTGAATTATAAAAGTAGAGTAGCGTTTTGAATTCTCTCCAAAATGGACTCAATGTCCCCGTGAGGAAACAGTGTCCTTCACATACTAAGGCTCTGTGAACTTGTATTCCTCCTGTTTGAGGCACCTTCACACAAATTTCCCTAGTGAGTCATTGTGAATTTCCCTGTTTGATTCACTTTTGTCCAGTGATTGGAACTCATTGACGTTGAATTCCAAGCATGTACAGCGGGTTTTGCGAAATATACCAGACTTTAAATGTAACTTATTACTAATTTGAACACCAGCTTGAGTATCAATTTTATTTCTAAGGGATTTGAATACTTTTATAAAGTTATATGAGCTCTATAAAAATATTTCACGTTCACCAACTTTCTTCTTAAAACGCCAACGCATTTTTACTGAATTCCAAAAGCAAAGGGTATCGCACTCACTTCTCTGTCTTTGAACACAACTTCCCTAGTGACTAAACAGTGTCCTTCTCACATTATGGCTCTATTAACTTGTATTCCTTTTGCTTCAGGACCCTTTCTACCTATTTCCCTAGACTTTCATTGTGAATTTGCATGTTTGATTTACTCGTGCACAGATTCAAGCTCATTCACTGAGAATTCCAAGTATGTATACAGCGTTTTACCAAAGATAGCAGATTTGAAATGTAAATTATTACCACTTTGATCCCTAGGTTGACTATCATTTTGATTCCCAAGAATTTTGAATACTTTTACGCTACTACATCAGCTCTATGCAAATGAATTTCTTTACCGACATTCTGGCTAAAAGGCCAACGCTTTTAGACCGAATTATAAAAGAGGAGTAGCGTATTGAACTCTCTCCTCTATGGACTCAATGTCCCATTGAGGAAAAAGGGTCCTTCACATATTAAGGCTCTGTGAACTTGTATTCCTCCTATTTGAGGCACCTTCACACATATTTCCCCTGCAATTCATTGTGAATTTCCGTGTTTGATGCACTTTTGTCCAGTGATTGAAGCTCATTCACTGCGAATTCAAAGCTATCTGTAGCGCGTTATCCAAATATACCATACTTTATAAGTAAATTAGTACTACTCGGAACACTAGCTTAACTACCATTTTGATTTCTAAGAGTTTTGAGTCATTTTATAGTAGTGCATCAGCTCCACGAAAATGATGGATGTTTCAGCATATTTTCCCTAAAGATCCAACTTCCTTACTCTGAATGATAAGTGTAACCAGGGTCACACTCACTTCTCTTTCCTATGAACACAATTTCCCAGTGATAAACAAGTGACCTTCGGACACTAGGTCCCTATGAACTTGTTTGTCAGGCACCTTTGTACATATTTCGGTAGTCTCTCATTGTGAATTGCAGTGTTTGGTTCACTTTTGTCCAGTGAATCAAGCTCATTCACTGTGAATTCCAAATATCTAAAGCGCATTTTGCCAAAAATACCAGACTTTAAATGTAAATTATTTCTCGTTTGAAGACTAGCTTGACCACCATTTTGATTTCTAAGAGCTTTGAATACTTTTATGGTACTACATCGGCTCTATGCAGATGAATTTATGTTTCACCCACTTTCTTGCTAAAACGCCAACTCATTTACACTGAATTACAAAAGTGAAGAGTATCACACTCACTTCTCGCCTCTTGCAACACAAGTTCCCATTGAATAAGCAGTGTCCTTTACAATTAGGGCTCTATGAACTGGTATTCCTACTGCGTCAGGCACCTTCTTAACAAATACCTCGTATTTCAACACCGCACCACAGATATTCAGTTTCTACAAACGTATTCGAAGTGTAACCAGTATCACACTCACTTCTCCGCTCTGGGAATACAACTTCCCAGTGAGGAAACAGTGTCCTTCACATGTTAAGGCTCTGTGAACTTGTATTCCTTTTGTTTCAGGACCCTTCCTACATATTTCCCTAATCTTTCATTGTGAATGTCAATGTTTGATGATTCACTTTTGCACAGAGATTCCACCTCATTCACTGTGAATTGCAGTATGTATAGAGCGTTTTGCCAAAGATAGCAGACTTTAAATGTAAATTATTACCACTTTGATCACTAGGTTGACTATCATTTATTTTCCAGGAATTTTCAATACTTTTATGCTACTACGTCAGCTCTGTGGACATGAATTTATGTGTACCAGCATTCTGGCTAAAACGCCAACTCATTTAGACTGAATTATAAAAGTAGAGTAGCGTTTTGAATTCTCTCCAAAATGGACTCAATGTCCCCGTGAGGAAACAGTGTCCTTCACATACTAAGGCTCTGTGAACTTGTATTCCTCCTGTTTGAGGCACCTTCACACAAATTTCCCTAGTAAGTCATTGTGAATTTCCCTGTTTGATTCACTTTTGTCCAGTGATTGGAACTCATTGACGTTGAATTCCAAGCATGTACAGCGGGTTTTGCGAAATATACCAGACTTTAAATGTAACTTATTACTAATTTGAACACCAGCTTGAGTATCAATTTTATTTCTAAGGGATTTGAATACTTTTATAAAGTTATATGAGCTCTATAAAAATATTTCACGTTCACCAACTTTCTTCTTAAAACGCCAACGCATTTTTACTGAATTCCAAAAGCAAAGGGTATCGCACTCACTTCTCTGTCTTTGAACACAACTTCCCTAGTGACTAAACAGTGTCCTTCTCACATTATGGCTCTATTAACTTGTATTCCTTTTGCTTCAGGACCCTTTCTACCTATTTCCCTAGACTTTCATTGTGAATTTGCATGTTTGATTTACTCGTGCACAGATTCAAGCTCATTCACTGAGAATTCCAAGTATGTATACAGCGTTTTACCAAAGATAGCAGATTTGAAATGTAAATTATTACCACTTTGATCCCTAGGTTGACTATCATTTTGATTCCCAAGAATTTTGAATACTTTTACGCTACTACATCAGCTCTATGCAAATGAATTTCTTTACCGACATTCTGGCTAAAACGCCAACGCTTTTAGACCGAATTATAAAAGAGGAGTAGCGTATTGAACTCTCTCCTCTATGGACTCAATGTCCCATTGAGGAAAAAGGGTCCTTCACATATTAAGGCTCTGTGAACTTGTATTCCTCCTATTTGAGGCACCTTCACACATATTTCCCCTGCAATTCATTGTGAATTTCCGTGTTTGATGCACTTTTGTCCAGTGATTCAAGCTCATTCACTGCGAATTCAAAGCTATCTGTAGCGCGTTATCCAAATATACCAGACTTTATAAGTAAATTAGTACTACTCGGAACACTAGCTTAACTACCATTTTGATTTCTAAGAGTTTTGAGTCATTTTATAGTAGTGCATCAGCTCCACGAAAATGATGGATGTTTCAGCATATTTTCCCTAAAGATCCAACTTCCTTACTCTGAATGATAAGTGTAACCAGGGTCACACTCACTTCTCTTTCCTATGAACACAATTTCCCAGTGATAAACAAGTGACCTTCGGACACTAGGTCCCTATGAACTTGTTTGTCAGGCACCTTTGTACATATTTCGGTAGTCTCTCATTGTGAATTGCAGTGTTTGGTTCACTTTTGTCCAGTGAATCAAGCTCATTCACTGTGAATTCCAAATATCTAAAGCGCATTTTGCCAAAAATACCAGACTTTAAATGTAAATTATTTCTCGTTTGAAGACTAGCTTGACCACCATTTTGATTTCTAAGAGCTTTGAATACTTTTATGGTACTACATCGGCTCTATGCAGATGAATTTATGTTTCACCAACTTTCTTGCTAAAACGCCAACTCATTTACACTGAATTACAAAAGTGAAGAGTATCACACTCACTTCTCGCCTCTTGCAACACAAGTTCCCATTGAATAAGCAGTGTCCTTTACAATTAGGGCTCTATGAACGGGTATTCCTACTGCGTCAGGCACCTTCTTAACAAATACCTCGTATTTCAACACCGCACCACAGATATTCAGTTTCTACAAACGTATTCGAAGTGTAACCAGTATCACACTGACTTCTCCGCTCTGGGAATACAACTTCCCAGTGAGGAAACAGTGTCCTTCACATGTTAAGGCTCTGTGAACTTGTATTCCTTTTGTTTCAGGACCCTTCCTACATATTTCCCTAATCTTTCATTGTGAATGTCAATGTTTGATGATTCACTTTTGCACAGAGATTCCACCTCATTCACTGTGAATTGCAGTATGTATAGAGCGTTTTGCCAAAGATAGCAGACTTTCAATGTAAATTATTACCACTTTGATCACTAGGTTGACTATCATTTATTTTCCAAGAATTTTCAATACTTTTATGCTACTACGTCAGCTCTGTGGACATGAATTTATGTGTACCAGCATTCTGGCTAAAACGCCAACTCATTTAGACTGAATTATAAAAGTAGAGTAGCGTTTTGAATTCTCTCCAAAATGGACTCAATGTCCCCGTGAGGAAACAGTGTCCTTCACATACTAAGGCTCTGTGAACTTGTATTCCTCCTGTTTGAGGCACCTTCACACAAATTTCCCTAGTGAGTCATTGTGAATTTCCCTGTTTGATTCACTTTTGCCCAGTGATTCGAACTCATTGACGTTGAATTCCAAGCATGTACAGCGGGTTTTGCGAAATATACCAGACTTTAAATGTAACTTATTACTAATTTGAACACCAGCTTGAGTATCAATTTTATTTCTAAGGGATTTGAATACTTTTATAAAGTTATATGAGCTCTATAAAAATATTTCACGTTCACCAACTTTCTTCTTAAAACGCCAACGCATTTTTACTGAATTCCAAAAGCAAAGGGTATCGCACTCACTTCTCTGTCTTTGAACACAACTTCCCTAGTGACTAAACAGTGTCCTTCTCACATTATGGCTCTATTAACTTGTATTCCTTTTGCTTCAGGACCCTTTCTACCTATTTCCCTAGACTTTCATTGTGAATTTGCATGTTTGATTTACTCGTGCACAGATTCAAGCTCATTCACTGAGAATTCCAAGTATGTATACAGCGTTTTACCAAAGATAGCAGATTTGAAATGTAAATTATTACCACTTTGATCCCTAGGTTGACTATCATTTTGATTCCCAAGAATTTTGAATACTTTTACGCTACTACATCAGCTCTATGCAAATGAATTTCTTTACCGACATTCTGGCTAAAACGCCAACGCTTTTAGACCGAATTATAAAAGAGGAGTAGCGTATTGAACTCTCTCCTCTATGGACTCAATGTCCCATTGAGGAAAAAGGGTCCTTCACATATTAAGGCTCTGTGAACTTGTATTCCTCCTATTTGAGGCACCTTCACACATATTTCCCCTGCAATTCATTGTGAATTTCCGTGTTTGATGCACTTTTGTCCAGTGATTCAAGCTCATTCACTGCGAATTCAAAGCTATCTGTAGCGCGTTATCCAAATATACCAGACTTTATAAGTAAATTAGTACTACTCGGAACACTAGCTTAACTACCATTTTGATTTCTAAGAGTTTTGAGTCATTTTATAGTAGTGCATCAGCTCCACGAAAATGATGGATGTTTCAGCATATTTTCCCTAAAGATCCAACTTCCTTACTCTGAATGATAAGTGTAACCAGGGTCACACTCACTTCTCTTTCCTATGAACACAATTTCCCAGTGATAAACAAGTGACCTTCGGACACTACGTCCCTATGAACTTGTTTGTCAGGCACCTTTGTACATATTTCGGTAGTCTCTCATTGTGAATTGCAGTGTTTGGTTCACTTTTGTCCAGTGAATCAAGCTCATTCACTGTGAATTCCAAATATCTAAAGCGCATTTTGCCAAAAATACCAGACTTTAAATGTAAATTATTTCTCGTTTGAAGACTAGCTTGACCACCATTTTGATTTCTAAGAGCTTTGAATACTTTTATGGTACTACATCGGCTCTATGCAGATGAATTTATGTTTCACCAACTTTCTTGCTAAAACGCCAACTCATTTACACTGAATTACAAAAGTGAAGAGTATCACACTCACTTCTCGCCTCTTGCAACACAAGTTCCCATTGAATAAGCAGTGTCCTTTACAATTAGGGCTCTATGAACTGGTATTCCTACTGCGTCAGGCACCTTCTTAACAAATACCTCGTATTTCAACACCGCACCACAGATATTCAGTTTCTACAAACGTATTCGAAGTGTAACCAGTATCACACTCACTTCTCCGCTCTGGGAATACAACTTCCCAGTGAGGAAACAGTGTCCTTCACATGTTAAGGCTCTGTGAACTTGTATTCCTTTTGTTTCAGGACCCTTCCTACATATTTCCCTAATCTTTCATTGTGAATGTCAATGTTTGATGATTCACTTTTGCACAGAGATTCCACCTCATTCACTGTGAATTGCAGTATGTATAGAGCGTTTTGCCAAAGATAGCAGACTTTAAATGTAAATTATTACCACTTTGATCACTAGGTTGACTATCATTTATTTTCCAGGAATTTTCAATACTTTTATGCTACTACGTCAGCTCTGTGGACATGAATTTATGTGTACCAGCATTCTGGCTAAAACGCCAACTCATTTAGACTGAATTATAAAAGTAGAGTAGCGTTTTGAATTCTCTCCAAAATGGACTCAATGTCCCCGTGAGGAAACAGTGTCCTTCACATACTAAGGCTCTGTGAACTTGTATTCCTCCTGTTTGAGGCACCTTCACACAAATTTCCCTAGTAAGTCATTGTGAATTTCCCTGTTTGATTCACTTTTGTCCAGTGATTGGAACTCATTGACGTTGAATTCCAAGCATGTACAGCGGGTTTTGCGAAATATACCAGACTTTAAATGTAACTTATTACTAATTTGAACACCAGCTTGAGTATCAATTTTATTTCTAAGGGATTTGAATACTTTTATAAAGTTATATGAGCTCTATAAAAATATTTCACGTTCACCAACTTTCTTCTTAAAACGCCAACGCATTTTTACTGAATTCCAAAAGCAAAGGGTATCGCACTCACTTCTCTGTCTTTGAACACAACTTCCCTAGTGACTAAACAGTGTCCTTCTCACATTATGGCTCTATTAACTTGTATTCCTTTTGCTTCAGGACCCTTTCTACCTATTTCCCTAGACTTTCATTGTGAATTTGCATGTTTGATTTACTCGTGCACAGATTCAAGCTCATTCACTGAGAATTCCAAGTATGTATACAGCGTTTTACCAAAGATAGCAGATTTGAAATGTAAATTATTACCACTTTGATCCCTAGGTTGACTATCATTTTGATTCCCAAGAATTTTGAATACTTTTACGCTACTACATCAGCTCTATGCAAATGAATTTCTTTACCGACATTCTGGCTAAAAGGCCAACGCTTTTAGACCGAATTATAAAAGAGGAGTAGCGTATTGAACTCTCTCCTCTATGGACTCAATGTCCCATTGAGGAAAAAGGGTCCTTCACATATTAAGGCTCTGTGAACTTGTATTCCTCCTATTTGAGGCACCTTCACACATATTTCCCCTGCAATTCATTGTGAATTTCCGTGTTTGATGCACTTTTGTCCAGTGATTCAAGCTCATTCACTGCGAATTCAAAGCTATCTGTAGCGCGTTATCCAAATATACCAGACTTTATAAGTAAATTAGTACTACTCGGAACACTAGCTTAACTACCATTTTGATTTCTAAGAGTTTTGAGTCATTTTATAGTAGTGCATCAGCTCCACGAAAATGATGGATGTTTCAGCATATTTTCCCTAAAGATCCAACTTCCTTACTCTGAATGATAAGTGTAACCAGGGTCACACTCACTTCTCTTTCCTATGAACACAATTTCCCAGTGATAAACAAGTGACCTTCGGACACTAGGTCCCTATGAACTTGTTTGTCAGGCACCTTTGTACATATTTCGGTAGTCTCTCATTGTGAATTGCAGTGTTTGGTTCACTTTTGTCCAGTGAATCAAGCTCATTCACTGTGAATTCCAAATATCTAAAGCGCATTTTGCCAAAAATACCAGACTTTAAATGTAAATTATTTCTCGTTTGAAGACTAGCTTGACCACCATTTTGATTTCTAAGAGCTTTGAATACTTTTATGGTACTACATCGGCTCTATGCAGATGAATTTATGTTTCACCAACTTTCTTGCTAAAACGCCAACTCATTTACACTGAATTACAAAAGTGAAGAGTATCACACTCACTTCTCGCCTCTTGCAACACAAGTTCCCATTGAATAAGCAGTGTCCTTTACAATTAGGGCTCTATGAACGGGTATTCCTACTGCGTCAGGCACCTTCTTAACAAATACCTCGTATTTCAACACCGCACCACAGATATTCAGTTTCTACAAACGTATTCGAAGTGTAACCAGTATCACACTGACTTCTCCGCTCTGGGAATACAACTTCCCAGTGAGGAAACAGTGTCCTTCACATGTTAAGGCTCTGTGAACTTGTATTCCTTTTGTTTCAGGACCCTTCCTACATATTTCCCTAATCTTTCATTGTGAATGTCAATGTTTGATGATTCACTTTTGCACAGAGATTCCACCTCATTCACTGTGAATTGCAGTATGTATAGAGCGTTTTGCCAAAGATAGCAGACTTTCAATGTAAATTATTACCACTTTGATCACTAGGTTGACTATCATTTATTTTCCAAGAATTTTCAATACTTTTATGCTACTACGTCAGCTCTGTGGACATGAATTTATGTGTACCAGCATTCTGGCTAAAACGCCAACTCATTTAGACTGAATTATAAAAGTAGAGTAGCGTTTTGAATTCTCTCCAAAATGGACTCAATGTCCCCGTGAGGAAACAGTGTCCTTCACATACTAAGGCTCTGTGAACTTGTATTCCTCCTGTTTGAGGCACCTTCACACAAATTTCCCTAGTGAGTCATTGTGAATTTCCCTGTTTGATTCACTTTTGTCCAGTGATTCGAACTCATTGACGTTGAATTCCAAGCATGTACAGCGGGTTTTGCGAAATATACCAGACTTTAAATGTAACTTATTACTAATTTGAACACCAGCTTGAGTATCAATTTTATTTCTAAGGGATTTGAATACTTTTATAAAGTTATATGAGCTCTATAAAAATATTTCACGTTCACCAACTTTCTTCTTAAAACGCCAACGCATTTTTACTGAATTCCAAAAGCAAAGGGTATCGCACTCACTTCTCTGTCTTTGAACACAACTTCCCTAGTGACTAAACAGTGTCCTTCTCACATTATGGCTCTATTAACTTGTATTCCTTTTGCTTCAGGACCCTTTCTACCTATTTCCCTAGACTTTCATTGTGAATTTGCATGTTTGATTTACTCGTGCACAGATTCAAGCTCATTCACTGAGAATTCCAAGTATGTATACAGCGTTTTACCAAAGATAGCAGATTTGAAATGTAAATTATTACCACTTTGATCCCTAGGTTGACTATCATTTTGATTCCCAAGAATTTTGAATACTTTTACGCTACTACATCAGCTCTATGCAAATGAATTTCTTTACCGACATTCTGGCTAAAACGCCAACGCTTTTAGACCGAATTATAAAAGAGGAGTAGCGTATTGAACTCTCTCCTCTATGGACTCAATGTCCCATTGAGGAAAAAGGGTCCTTCACATATTAAGGCTCTGTGAACTTGTATTCCTCCTATTTGAGGCACCTTCACACATATTTCCCCTGCAATTCATTGTGAATTTCCGTGTTTGATGCACTTTTGTCCAGTGATTCAAGCTCATTCACTGCGAATTCAAAGCTATCTGTAGCGCGTTATCCAAATATACCAGACTTTATAAGTAAATTAGTACTACTCGGAACACTAGCTTAACTACCATTTTGATTTCTAAGAGTTTTGAGTCATTTTATAGTAGTGCATCAGCTCCACGAAAATGATGGATGTTTCAGCATATTTTCCCTAAAGATCCAACTTCCTTACTCTGAATGATAAGTGTAACCAGGGTCACACTCACTTCTCTTTCCTATGAACACAATTTCCCAGTGATAAACAAGTGACCTTCGGACACTACGTCCCTATGAACTTGTTTGTCAGGCACCTTTGTACATATTTCGGTAGTCTCTCATTGTGAATTGCAGTGTTTGGTTCACTTTTGTCCAGTGAATCAAGCTCATTCACTGTGAATTCCAAATATCTAAAGCGCATTTTGCCAAAAATACCAGACTTTAAATGTAAATTATTTCTCGTTTGAAGACTAGCTTGACCACCATTTTGATTTCTAAGAGCTTTGAATACTTTTATGGTACTACATCGGCTCTATGCAGATGAATTTATGTTTCACCCACTTTCTTGCTAAAACGCCAACTCATTTACACTGAATTACAAAAGTGAAGAGTATCACACTCACTTCTCGCCTCTTGCAACACAAGTTCCCATTGAATAAGCAGTGTCCTTTACAATTAGGGCTCTATGAACTGGTATTCCTACTGCGTCAGGCACCTTCTTAACAAATACCTCGTATTTCAACACCGCACCACAGATATTCAGTTTCTACAAACGTATTCGAAGTGTAACCAGTATCACACTCACTTCTCCGCTCTGGGAATACAACTTCCCAGTGAGGAAACAGTGTCCTTCACATGTTAAGGCTCTGTGAACTTGTATTCCTTTTGTTTCAGGACCCTTCCTACATATTTCCCTAATCTTTCATTGTGAATGTCAATGTTTGATGATTCACTTTTGCACAGAGATTCCACCTCATTCACTGTGAATTGCAGTATGTATAGAGCGTTTTGCCAAAGATAGCAGACTTTAAATGTAAATTATTACCACTTTGATCACTAGGTTGACTATCATTTATTTTCCAGGAATTTTCAATACTTTTATGCTACTACGTCAGCTCTGTGGACATGAATTTATGTGTACCAGCATTCTGGCTAAAACGCCAACTCATTTAGACTGAATTATAAAAGTAGAGTAGCGTTTTGAATTCTCTCCAAAATGGACTCAATGTCCCCGTGAGGAAACAGTGTCCTTCACATACTAAGGCTCTGTGAACTTGTATTCCTCCTGTTTGAGGCACCTTCACACAAATTTCCCTAGTAAGTCATTGTGAATTTCCCTGTTTGATTCACTTTTGTCCAGTGATTGGAACTCATTGACGTTGAATTCCAAGCATGTACAGCGGGTTTTGCGAAATATACCAGACTTTAAATGTAACTTATTACTAATTTGAACACCAGCTTGAGTATCAATTTTATTTCTAAGGGATTTGAATACTTTTATAAAGTTATATGAGCTCTATAAAAATATTTCACGTTCACCAACTTTCTTCTTAAAACGCCAACGCATTTTTACTGAATTCCAAAAGCAAAGGGTATCGCACTCACTTCTCTGTCTTTGAACACAACTTCCCTAGTGACTAAACAGTGTCCTTCTCACATTATGGCTCTATTAACTTGTATTCCTTTTGCTTCAGGACCCTTTCTACCTATTTCCCTAGACTTTCATTGTGAATTTGCATGTTTGATTTACTCGTGCACAGATTCAAGCTCATTCACTGAGAATTCCAAGTATGTATACAGCGTTTTACCAAAGATAGCAGATTTGAAATGTAAATTATTACCACTTTGATCCCTAGGTTGACTATCATTTTGATTCCCAAGAATTTTGAATACTTTTACGCTACTACATCAGCTCTATGCAAATGAATTTCTTTACCGACATTCTGGCTAAAAGGCCAACGCTTTTAGACCGAATTATAAAAGAGGAGTAGCGTATTGAACTCTCTCCTCTATGGACTCAATGTCCCATTGAGGAAAAAGGGTCCTTCACATATTAAGGCTCTGTGAACTTGTATTCCTCCTATTTGAGGCACCTTCACACATATTTCCCCTGCAATTCATTGTGAATTTCCGTGTTTGATGCACTTTTGTCCAGTGATTCAAGCTCATTCACTGCGAATTCAAAGCTATCTGTAGCGCGTTATCCAAATATACCAGACTTTATAAGTAAATTAGTACTACTCGGAACACTAGCTTAACTACCATTTTGATTTCTAAGAGTTTTGAGTCATTTTATAGTAGTGCATCAGCTCCACGAAAATGATGGATGTTTCAGCATATTTTCCCTAAAGATCCAACTTCCTTACTCTGAATGATAAGTGTAACCAGGGTCACACTCACTTCTCTTTCCTATGAACACAATTTCCCAGTGATAAACAAGTGACCTTCGGACACTAGGTCCCTATGAACTTGTTTGTCAGGCACCTTTGTACATATTTCGGTAGTCTCTCATTGTGAATTGCAGTGTTTGGTTCACTTTTGTCCAGTGAATCAAGCTCATTCACTGTGAATTCCAAATATCTAAAGCGCATTTTGCCAAAAATACCAGACTTTAAATGTAAATTATTTCTCGTTTGAAGACTAGCTTGACCACCATTTTGATTTCTAAGAGCTTTGAATACTTTTATGGTACTACATCGGCTCTATGCAGATGAATTTATGTTTCACCAACTTTCTTGCTAAAACGCCAACTCATTTACACTGAATTACAAAAGTGAAGAGTATCACACTCACTTCTCGCCTCTTGCAACACAAGTTCCCATTGAATAAGCAGTGTCCTTTACAATTAGGGCTCTATGAACGGGTATTCCTACTGCGTCAGGCACCTTCTTAACAAATACCTCGTATTTCAACACCGCACCACAGATATTCAGTTTCTACAAACGTATTCGAAGTGTAACCAGTATCACACTGACTTCTCCGCTCTGGGAATACAACTTCCCAGTGAGGAAACAGTGTCCTTCACATGTTAAGGCTCTGTGAACTTGTATTCCTTTTGTTTCAGGACCCTTCCTACATATTTCCCTAATCTTTCATTGTGAATGTCAATGTTTGATGATTCACTTTTGCACAGAGATTCCACCTCATTCACTGTGAATTGCAGTATGTATAGAGCGTTTTGCCAAAGATAGCAGACTTTCAATGTAAATTATTACCACTTTGATCACTAGGTTGACTATCATTTATTTTCCAAGAATTTTCAATACTTTTATGCTACTACGTCAGCTCTGTGGACATGAATTTATGTGTACCAGCATTCTGGCTAAAACGCCAACTCATTTAGACTGAATTATAAAAGTAGAGTAGCGTTTTGAATTCTCTCCAAAATGGACTCAATGTCCCCGTGAGGAAACAGTGTCCTTCACATACTAAGGCTCTGTGAACTTGTATTCCTCCTGTTTGAGGCACCTTCACACAAATTTCCCTAGTGAGTCATTGTGAATTTCCCTGTTTGATTCACTTTTGTCCAGTGATTCGAACTCATTGACGTTGAATTCCAAGTATGTACAGCGGGTTTTGCGAAATATACCAGACTTTAAATGTAACTTATTACTAATTTGAACACCAGCTTGAGTATCAATTTTATTTCTAAGGGATTTGAATACTTTTATAAAGTTATATGAGCTCTATAAAAATATTTCACGTTCACCAACTTTCTTCTTAAAACGCCAACGCATTTTTACTGAATTCCAAAAGCAAAGGGTATCGCACTCACTTCTCTGTCTTTGAACACAACTTCCCTAGTGACTAAACAGTGTCCTTCTCACATTATGGCTCTATTAACTTGTATTCCTTTTGCTTCAGGACCCTTTCTACCTATTTCCCTAGACTTTCATTGTGAATTTGCATGTTTGATTTACTCGTGCACAGATTCAAGCTCATTCACTGAGAATTCCAAGTATGTATACAGCGTTTTACCAAAGATAGCAGATTTGAAATGTAAATTATTACCACTTTGATCCCTAGGTTGACTATCATTTTGATTCCCAAGAATTTTGAATACTTTTACGCTACTACATCAGCTCTATGCAAATGAATTTCTTTACCGACATTCTGGCTAAAAGGCCAACGCTTTTAGACCGAATTATAAAAGAGGAGTAGCGTATTGAACTCTCTCCTCTATGGACTCAATGTCCCATTGAGGAAAAAGGGTCCTTCACATATTAAGGCTCTGTGAACTTGTATTCCTCCTATTTGAGGCACCTTCACACATATTTCCCCTGCAATTCATTGTGAATTTCCGTGTTTGATGCACTTTTGTCCAGTGATTCAAGCTCATTCACTGCGAATTCAAAGCTATCTGTAGCGCGTTATCCAAATATACCAGACTTTATAAGTAAATTAGTACTACTCGGAACACTAGCTTAACTACCATTTTGATTTCTAAGAGTTTTGAGTCATTTTATAGTAGTGCATCAGCTCCACGAAAATGATGGATGTTTCAGCATATTTTCCCTAAAGATCCAACTTCCTTACTCTGAATGATAAGTGTAACCAGGGTCACACTCACTTCTCTTTCCTATGAACACAATTTCCCAGTGATAAACAAGTGACCTTCGGACACTACGTCCCTATGAACTTGTTTGTCAGGCACCTTTGTACATATTTCGGTAGTCTCTCATTGTGAATTGCAGTGTTTGGTTCACTTTTGTCCAGTGAATCAAGCTCATTCACTGTGAATTCCAAATATCTAAAGCGCATTTTGCCAAAAATACCAGACTTTAAATGTAAATTATTTCTCGTTTGAAGACTAGCTTGACCACCATTTTGATTTCTAAGAGCTTTGAATACTTTTATGGTACTACATCGGCTCTATGCAGATGAATTTATGTTTCACCAACTTTCTTGCTAAAACGCCAACTCATTTACACTGAATTACAAAAGTGAAGAGTATCACACTCACTTCTCGCCTCTTGCAACACAAGTTCCCATTGAATAAGCAGTGTCCTTTACAATTAGGGCTCTATGAACTGGTATTCCTACTGCGTCAGGCACCTTCTTAACAAATACCTCGTATTTCAACACCGCACCACAGATATTCAGTTTCTACAAACGTATTCGAAGTGTAACCAGTATCACACTCACTTCTCCGCTCTGGGAATACAACTTCCCAGTGAGGAAACAGTGTCCTTCACATGTTAAGGCTCTGTGAACTTGTATTCCTTTTGTTTCAGGACCCTTCCTACATATTTCCCTAATCTTTCATTGTGAATGTCAATGTTTGATGATTCACTTTTGCACAGAGATTCCACCTCATTCACTGTGAATTGCAGTATGTATAGAGCGTTTTGCCAAAGATAGCAGACTTTAAATGTAAATTATTACCACTTTGATCACTAGGTTGACTATCATTTATTTTCCAGGAATTTTCAATACTTTTATGCTACTACGTCAGCTCTGTGGACATGAATTTATGTGTACCAGCATTCTGGCTAAAACGCCAACTCATTTAGACTGAATTATAAAAGTAGAGTAGCGTTTTGAATTCTCTCCAAAATGGACTCAATGTCCCCGTGAGGAAACAGTGTCCTTCACATACTAAGGCTCTGTGAACTTGTATTCCTCCTGTTTGAGGCACCTTCACACAAATTTCCCTAGTAAGTCATTGTGAATTTCCCTGTTTGATTCACTTTTGTCCAGTGATTGGAACTCATTGACGTTGAATTCCAAGCATGTACAGCGGGTTTTGCGAAATATACCAGACTTTAAATGTAACTTATTACTAATTTGAACACCAGCTTGAGTATCAATTTTATTTCTAAGGGATTTGAATACTTTTATAAAGTTATATGAGCTCTATAAAAATATTTCACGTTCACCAACTTTCTTCTTAAAACGCCAACGCATTTTTACTGAATTCCAAAAGCAAAGGGTATCGCACTCACTTCTCTGTCTTTGAACACAACTTCCCTAGTGACTAAACAGTGTCCTTCTCACATTATGGCTCTATTAACTTGTATTCCTTTTGCTTCAGGACCCTTTCTACCTATTTCCCTAGACTTTCATTGTGAATTTGCATGTTTGATTTACTCGTGCACAGATTCAAGCTCATTCACTGAGAATTCCAAGTATGTATACAGCGTTTTACCAAAGATAGCAGATTTGAAATGTAAATTATTACCACTTTGATCCCTAGGTTGACTATCATTTTGATTCCCAAGAATTTTGAATACTTTTACGCTACTACATCAGCTCTATGCAAATGAATTTCTTTACCGACATTCTGGCTAAAAGGCCAACGCTTTTAGACCGAATTATAAAAGAGGAGTAGCGTATTGAACTCTCTCCTCTATGGACTCAATGTCCCATTGAGGAAAAAGGGTCCTTCACATATTAAGGCTCTGTGAACTTGTATTCCTCCTATTTGAGGCACCTTCACACATATTTCCCCTGCAATTCATTGTGAATTTCCGTGTTTGATGCACTTTTGTCCAGTGATTGAAGCTCATTCACTGCGAATTCAAAGCTATCTGTAGCGCGTTATCCAAATATACCATACTTTATAAGTAAATTAGTACTACTCGGAACACTAGCTTAACTACCATTTTGATTTCTAAGAGTTTTGAGTCATTTTATAGTAGTGCATCAGCTCCACGAAAATGATGGATGTTTCAGCATATTTTCCCTAAAGATCCAACTTCCTTACTCTGAATGATAAGTGTAACCAGGGTCACACTCACTTCTCTTTCCTATGAACACAATTTCCCAGTGATAAACAAGTGACCTTCGGACACTAGGTCCCTATGAACTTGTTTGTCAGGCACCTTTGTACATATTTCGGTAGTCTCTCATTGTGAATTGCAGTGTTTGGTTCACTTTTGTCCAGTGAATCAAGCTCATTCACTGTGAATTCCAAATATCTAAAGCGCATTTTGCCAAAAATACCAGACTTTAAATGTAAATTATTTCTCGTTTGAAGACTAGCTTGACCACCATTTTGATTTCTAAGAGCTTTGAATACTTTTATGGTACTACATCGGCTCTATGCAGATGAATTTATGTTTCACCAACTTTCTTGCTAAAACGCCAACTCATTTACACTGAATTACAAAAGTGAAGAGTATCACACTCACTTCTCGCCTCTTGCAACACAAGTTCCCATTGAATAAGCAGTGTCCTTTACAATTAGGGCTCTATGAACGGGTATTCCTACTGCGTCAGGCACCTTCTTAACAAATACCTCGTATTTCAACACCGCACCACAGATATTCAGTTTCTACAAACGTATTCGAAGTGTAACCAGTATCACACTGACTTCTCCGCTCTGGGAATACAACTTCCCAGTGAGGAAACAGTGTCCTTCACATGTTAAGGCTCTGTGAACTTGTATTCCTTTTGTTTCAGGACCCTTCCTACATATTTCCCTAATCTTTCATTGTGAATGTCAATGTTTGATGATTCACTTTTGCACAGAGATTCCACCTCATTCACTGTGAATTGCAGTATGTATAGAGCGTTTTGCCAAAGATAGCAGACTTTCAATGTAAATTATTACCACTTTGATCACTAGGTTGACTATCATTTATTTTCCAAGAATTTTCAATACTTTTATGCTACTACGTCAGCTCTGTGGACATGAATTTATGTGTACCAGCATTCTGGCTAAAACGCCAACTCATTTAGACTGAATTATAAAAGTAGAGTAGCGTTTTGAATTCTCTCCAAAATGGACTCAATGTCCCCGTGAGGAAACAGTGTCCTTCACATACTAAGGCTCTGTGAACTTGTATTCCTCCTGTTTGAGGCACCTTCACACAAATTTCCCTAGTAAGTCATTGTGAATTTCCCTGTTTGATTCACTTTTGTCCAGTGATTCGAACTCATTGACGTTGAATTCCAAGTATGTACAGCGGGTTTTGCGAAATATACCAGACTTTAAATGTAACTTATTACTAATTTGAACACCAGCTTGAGTATCAATTTTATTTCTAAGGGATTTGAATACTTTTATAAAGTTATATGAGCTCTATAAAAATATTTCACGTTCACCAACTTTCTTCTTAAAACGCCAACGCATTTTTACTGAATTCCAAAAGCAAAGGGTATCGCACTCACTTCTCTGTCTTTGAACACAACTTCCCTAGTGACTAAACAGTGTCCTTCTCACATTATGGCTCTATTAACTTGTATTCCTTTTGCTTCAGGACCCTTTCTACCTATTTCCCTAGACTTTCATTGTGAATTTGCATGTTTGATTTACTCGTGCACAGATTCAAGCTCATTCACTGAGAATTCCAAGTATGTATACAGCGTTTTACCAAAGATAGCAGATTTGAAATGTAAATTATTACCACTTTGATCCCTAGGTTGACTATCATTTTGATTCCCAAGAATTTTGAATACTTTTACGCTACTACATCAGCTCTATGCAAATGAATTTCTTTACCGACCTTCTGGCTAAAAGGCCAACGCTTTTAGACCGAATTATAAAAGAGGAGTAGCGTATTGAACTCTCTCCTCTATGGACTCAATGTCCCATTGAGGAAAAAGTGTCCTTCACATATTAAGGCTCTGTGAACTTGTATTCCTCCTATTTGAGGCACCTTCACACATATTTCCCCTGCAATTCATTGTGAATTTCCGTGTTTGATGCACTTTTGTCCAGTGATTCAAGCTCATTCACTGCGAATTCAAAGCTATCTGTAGCGCGTTATCCAAATATACCAGACTTTATAAGTAAATTAGTACTACTCGGAACACTAGCTTAACTACCATTTTGATTTCTAAGAGTTTTGAGTCATTTTATAGTAGTGCATCAGCTCCACGAAAATGATGGATGTTTCAGCATATTTTCCCTAAAGATCCAACTTCCTTACTCTGAATGATAAGTGTAACCAGGGTCACACTCACTTCTCTTTCCTATGAACACAATTTCCCAGTGATAAACAAGTGACCTTCGGACACTACGTCCCTATGAACTTGTTTGTCAGGCACCTTTGTACATATTTCGGTAGTCTCTCATTGTGAATTGCAGTGTTTGGTTCACTTTTGTCCAGTGAATCAAGCTCATTCACTGTGAATTCCAAATATCTAAAGCGCATTTTGCCAAAAATACCAGACTTTAAATGTAAATTATTTCTCGTTTGAAGACTAGCTTGACCACCATTTTGATTTCTAAGAGCTTTGAATACTTTCATGGTACTACATCGGCTCTATGCAGATGAATTTATGTTTCACCAACTTTCTTGCTAAAACGCCAACTCATTTACACTGAATTACAAAAGTGAAGAGTATCACACTCACTTCTCGCCTCTTGCAACACAAGTTCCCATTGAATAAGCAGTGTCCTTTACAATTAGGGCTCTATGAACGGGTATTCCTACTGCGTCAGGCACCTTCTTAACAAATACCTCGTATTTCAACACCGCACCACAGATATTCAGTTTCTACAAACGTATTCGAAGTGTAACCAGTATCACACTGACTTCTCCGCTCTGGGAATACAACTTCCCAGTGAGGAAACAGTGTCCTTCACATGTTAAGGCTCTGTGAACTTGTATTCCTTTTGTTTCAGGACCCTTCCTACATATTTCCCTAATCTTTCATTGTGAATGTCAATGTTTGATGATTCACTTTTGCACAGAGATTCCACCTCATTCACTGTGAATTGCAGTATGTATAGAGCGTTTTGCCAAAGATAGCAGACTTTCAATGTAAATTATTACCACTTTGATCACTAGGTTGACTATCATTTATTTTCCAAGAATTTTCAATACTTTTATGCTACTACGTCAGCTCTGTGGACATGAATTTATGTGTACCAGCATTCTGGCTAAAACGCCAACTCATTTAGACTGAATTATAAAAGTAGAGTAGCGTTTTGAATTCTCTCCAAAATGGACTCAATGTCCCCGTGAGGAAACAGTGTCCTTCACATACTAAGGCTCTGTGAACTTGTATTCCTCCTGTTTGAGGCACCTTCACACAAATTTCCCTAGTAAGTCATTGTGAATTTCCCTGTTTGATTCACTTTTGTCCAGTGATTCGAACTCATTGACGTTGAATTCCAAGTATGTACAGCGGGTTTTGCGAAATATACCAGACTTTAAATGTAACTTATTACTAATTTGAACACCAGCTTGAGTATCAATTTTATTTCTAAGGGATTTGAATACTTTTATAAAGTTATATGAGCTCTATAAAAATATTTCACGTTCACCAACTTTCTTCTTAAAACGCCAACGCATTTTTACTGAATTCCAAAAGCAAAGGGTATCGCACTCACTTCTCTGTCTTTGAACACAACTTCCCTAGTGACTAAACAGTGTCCTTCTCACATTATGGCTCTATTAACTTGTATTCCTTTTGCTTCAGGACCCTTTGTACCTATTTCCCTAGACTTTCATTGTGAATTTGCATGTTTGATTTACTCGTGCACAGATTCAAGCTCATTCACTGAGAATTCCAAGTATGTATACAGCGTTTTACCAAAGATAGCAGATTTGAAATGTAAATTATTACCACTTTGATCCCTAGGTTGACTATCATTTTGATTCCCAAGAATTTTGAATACTTTTACGCTACTACATCAGCTCTATGCAAATGAATTTCTTTACCGACCTTCTGGCTAAAAGGCCAACGCTTTTAGACCGAATTATAAAAGAGGAGTAGCGTATTGAACTCTCTCCTCTATGGACTCAATGTCCCATTGAGGAAAAAGTGTCCTTCACATATTAAGGCTCTGTGAACTTGTATTCCTCCTATTTGAGGCACCTTCACACATATTTCCCCTGCAATTCATTGTGAATTTCCGTGTTTGATGCACTTTTGTCCAGTGATTCAAGCTCATTCACTGCGAATTCAAAGCTATCTGTAGCGCGTTATCCAAATATACCAGACTTTATAAGTAAATTAGTACTACTCGGAACACTAGCTTAACTACCATTTTGATTTCTAAGAGTTTTGAGTCATTTTATAGTAGTGCATCAGCTCCACGAAAATGATGGATGTTTCAGCATATTTTCCCTAAAGATCCAACTTCCTTACTCTGAATGATAAGTGTAACCAGGGTCACACTCACTTCTCTTTCCTATGAACACAATTTCCCAGTGATAAACAAGTGACCTTCGGACACTACGTCCCTATGAACTTGTTTGTCAGGCACCTTTGTACATATTTCGGTAGTCTCTCATTGTGAATTGCAGTGTTTGGTTCACTTTTGTCCAGTGAATCAAGCTCATTCACTGTGAATTCCAAATATCTAAAGCGCATTTTGCCAAAAATACCAGACTTTAAATGTAAATTATTTCTCGTTTGAAGACTAGCTTGACCACCATTTTGATTTCTAAGAGCTTTGAATACTTTCATGGTACTACATCGGCTCTATGCAGATGAATTTATGTTTCACCAACTTTCTTGCTAAAACGCCAACTCATTTACACTGAATTACAAAAGTGAAGAGTATCACACTCACTTCTCGCCTCTTGCAACACAAGTTCCCATTGAATAAGCAGTGTCCTTTACAATTAGGGCTCTATGAACGGGTATTCCTACTGCGTCAGGCACCTTCTTAACAAATACCTCGTATTTCAACACCGCACCACAGATATTCAGTTTCTACAAACGTATTCGAAGTGTAACCAGTATCACACTGACTTCTCCGCTCTGGGAATACAACTTCCCAGTGAGGAAACAGTGTCCTTCACATGTTAAGGCTCTGTGAACTTGTATTCCTTTTGTTTCAGGACCCTTCCTACATATTTCCCTAATCTTTCATTGTGAATGTCAATGTTTGATGATTCACTTTTGCACAGAGATTCCACCTCATTCACTGTGAATTGCAGTATGTATAGAGCGTTTTGCCAAAGATAGCAGACTTTCAATGTAAATTATTACCACTTTGATCACTAGGTTGACTATCATTTATTTTCCAAGAATTTTCAATACTTTTATGCTACTACGTCAGCTCTGTGGACATGAATTTATGTGTACCAGCATTCTGGCTAAAACGCCAACTCATTTAGACTGAATTATAAAAGTAGAGTAGCGTTTTGAATTCTCTCCAAAATGGACTCAATGTCCCCGTGAGGAAACAGTGTCCTTCACATACTAAGGCTCTGTGAACTTGTATTCCTCCTGTTTGAGGCACCTTCACACAAATTTCCCTAGTAAGTCATTGTGAATTTCCCTGTTTGATTCACTTTTGTCCAGTGATTCGAACTCATTGACGTTGAATTCCAAGTATGTACAGCGGGTTTTGCGAAATATACCAGACTTTAAATGTAACTTATTACTAATTTGAACACCAGCTTGAGTATCAATTTTATTTCTAAGGGATTTGAATACTTTTATAAAGTTATATGAGCTCTATAAAAATATTTCATGTTCACCAACTTTCTTCTTAAAACGCCAACGCATTTTTACTGAATTCCAAAAGCAAAGGGTATCGCACTCACTTCTCTGTCTTTGAACACAACTTCCCTAGTGACTAAACAGTGTCCTTCTCACATTATGGCTCTATTAACTTGTATTCCTTTTGCTTCAGGACCCTTTCTACCTATTTCCCTAGACTTTCATTGTGAATTTGCATGTTTGATTTACTCGTGCACAGATTCAAGCTCATTCACTGAGAATTCCAAGTATGTATACAGCGTTTTACCAAAGATAGCAGATTTGAAATGTAAATTATTACCACTTTGATCCCTAGGTTGACTATCATTTTGATTCCCAAGAATTTTGAATACTTTTACGCTACTACATCAGCTCTATGCAAATGAATTTCTTTACCGACATTCTGGCTAAAAGGCCAACGCTTTTAGACCGAATTATAAAAGAGGAGTAGCGTATTGAACTCTCTCCTCTATGGACTCAATGTCCCATTGAGGAAAAAGTGTCCTTCACATATTAAGGCTCTGTGAACTTGTATTCCTCCTATTTGAGGCACCTTCACACATATTTCCCCTGCAATTCATTGTGAATTTCCGTGTTTGATGCACTTTTGTCCAGTGATTCAAGCTCATTCACTGCGAATTCAAAGCTATCTGTAGCGCGTTATCCAAAGATACCAGACTTTATAAGTAAATTAGTACTACTCGGAACACTAGCTTAACTACCATTTTGATTTCTAAGAGTTTTGAGTCATTTTATAGTAGTGCATCAGCTCCACGAAAATGATGGATGTTTCAGCATATTTTCCCTAAAGATCCAACTTCCTTACTCTGAATGATAAGTGTAACCAGGGTCACACTCACTTCTCTTTCCTATGAACACAATTTCCCAGTGATAAACAAGTGACCTTCGGACACTACGTCCCTATGAACTTGTTTGTCAGGCACCTTTGTACATATTTCGGTAGTCTCTCATTGTGAATTGCAGTGTTTGGTTCACTTTTGTCCAGTGAATCAAGCTCATTCACTGTGAATTCCAAATATCTAAAGCGCATTTTGCCAAAAATACCAGACTTTAAATGTAAATTATTTCTCGTTTGAAGACTAGCTTGACCACCATTTTGATTTCTAAGAGCTTTGAATACTTTCATGGTACTACATCGGCTCTATGCAGATGAATTTATGTTTCACCAACTTTCTTGCTAAAACGCCAACTCATTTACACTGAATTACAAAAGTGAAGAGTATCACACTCACTTCTCGCCTCTTGCAACACAAGTTCCCATTGAATAAGCAGTGTCCTTTACAATTAGGGCTCTATGAACTGGTATTCCTACTGCGTCAGGCACCTTCTTAACAAATACCTCGTATTTCAACACCGCACCACAGATATTCAGTTTCTACAAACGTATTCGAAGTGTAACCAGTATCACACTCACTTCTCCGCTCTGGGAATACAACTTCCCAGTGAGGAAACAGTGTCCTTCACATGTTAAGGCTCTGTGAACTTGTATTCCTTTTGTTTCAGGACCCTTCCTACATATTTCCCTAATCTTTCATTGTGAATGTCAATGTTTGATGATTCACTTTTGCACAGAGATTCCACCTCATTCACTGTGAATTGCAGTATGTATAGAGCGTTTTGCCAAAGATAGCAGACTTTCAATGTAAATTATTACCACTTTCATCACTAGGTTGACTATCATTTATTTTCCAAGAATTTTCAATACTTTTATGCTACTACGTCAGCTCTGTGGACATGAATTTATGTGTACCAGCATTCTGGCTAAAACGCCAACTCATTTAGACTGAATTATAAAAGTAGAGTAGCGTTTTGAATTCTCTCCAAAATGGACTCAATGTCCCCGTGAGGAAACAGTGTCCTTCACATACTAAGGCTCTGTGAACTTGTATTCCTCCTGTTTGAGGCACCTTCACACAAATTTCCCTAGTAAGTCATTGTGAATTTCCCTGTTTGATTCACTTTTGTCCAGTGATTGGAACTCATTGACGTTGAATTCCAAGTATGTACAGCGGGTTTTGCGAAATATACCAGACTTTAAATGTAACTTATTACTAATTTGAACACCAGCTTGAGTATCAATTTTATTTCTAAGGGATTTGAATACTTTTATAAAGTTATATGAGCTCTATAAAAATATTTCATGTTCACCAACTTTCTTCTTAAAACGCCAACGCATTTTTACTGAATTCCAAAAGCAAAGGGTATCGCACTCACTTCTCTGTCTTTGAACACAACTTCCCTAGTGACTAAACAGTGTCCTTCTCACATTATGGCTCTATTAACTTGTATTCCTTTTGCTTCAGGACCCTTTCTACCTATTTCCCTAGACTTTCATTGTGAATTTGCATGTTTGATTTACTCGTGCACAGATTC
>JAPDVU010000110.1:0-52582 GCA_026230045.1 Corynorhinus townsendii | reverse complement strand
TATCCCAGGCAATTCATTGTGAATTTCCGTGTTTGGTGCACTTTTGTCCAGGGATTCACGCTCATTCACTGTGAATTCAAAGCTATCTATAGCGCGTTTAGCCAAATATACCAGACTGTAAGTAAATTATTACTGCTCTGAACACTAGCTTAAGTAACATTTTGATTTCTAAGGGTTTTGAGTTATTTTATAGTAGTGCATCAGCTCTACGAAAATGATGGATGTTTCACCATATTTTCCGTAAAGACCCATCTTCCTCACTCTGAATGATAAGTGTAAACCAGCATCACACTCACTTCTCTTTTTTATGAACACAATTTCCCAGTGATAAACAAGTGTCCTTCAGATACTACGTCTCTAGGAATTGTTTGTCAGGCACCTTTCTACATGTTTCCGTAGTCTTTCATTGGGAATTGCAGTGTTTGGTTCACTTTTGTCCACTGAATCACGCTCATTCACTGTGAATTCCCCGTTTCTATAGCGCATTGTGCCAAAAATACCAGACTTTTAAAATAAATTATTTCTCGTTTGAACACTAGCTTGACCATGATTTTATTTCTAAGAGCTTTGAATACTTTTATGGTACTACATCAGCTCTATGCAAATGAATTTATGAGTACCGACATTCTAGCTAAAACGCCAAAGCTTTTAGACAGAATTATAAAAGTAGAGTATTGTATTGAATACTCTCCTCTATGAACTCAATGACCCAGTGAGGAAACATCGTCTTCACTTGTATTCCTACATTTTGAGGCACCTTCACACATATTTCCCCAGCAATTCATTGTGAATTTCCGTGTTTGGTGCACTTTTGTCCAGGGATTCACGCTCATTCACTGTGAATTCAAAGCTACCTATAGCGGGGTTAGCCAAATATACCAGACTTTATAAGTAAATTATTACTGCCCAGAAAACTAGCCTAACTAACATTTTGATTTCTAAGAGTTTTGAGTTATTTTATAGTAGTGCATCAGCTCTACGAAAATGATGGATGTTTCACCATATTTTCCCTAAAGACCCATCTTCCTCACTCTGAAAGGTAAGTGTAAACCAGCATCACACTCACTTCTCTTTCCTATGAACACAATTTCCCAGTGATAAACAAGTGTCCTTCAGATACTACGTCTCTGGGAACTTGTTTGTCAGGCACCTTTCTACATGTTTTCGTAGTCTTTCATTGTGAATTGCAGTGTTTGGTTCACTTTTGTCCACTGAATCAAGCTCATTCACTGTGAATTCCAAGTATCTATAGCGCACTGTGACAAAAATACCAGACTTTAAATGTAAATTATTTCTCGTTTGAACACTAGCTTGACCATCATTTTGATTTCTAAGAGCTTTGAATACTTTTATGGTACTACTTCGGCTCTATGCAGATGAATTTAAGTTTCACCAACTTCTTGCTAAAACGCCAACTCATTTATACTGAATTACAAAAGCAAAGCGTATCGCACTCACTTCTCTGTCTTTGAACCCAACTTCCCAGTAACTAAACAGTGTCCTTCTCACCTTATGGCTCTATTAACTTGTCTTATTTAGTTTCAGGACCCTTCCTACATATTTCCCTAATCTTTCATTGTGAATTTCAATGTTTGATGTACTTGTGCACAGAGATTCAAGCTCATTCACTGTGAATTCCAAGTATGTACACAGCGTTTTACCAAAGGTAGCAGATTTTTAATGTAAATTATTACCACTTTGATCACTAGGTTGACTATCATTTATTTTCCAAGAATGTTGAATACTTTTATGCCACTACATCAGCTCTATGCAAATGAATTTATGAGTACCAACATTCTAGCTAAAACGCCAAAGCTTTTAGACAGAATTATAAAAGTAGAGTATTGTATTGAATACTCTCCTCTATGAACTCAATGACCCAGTGAGGAAACATTGTCTTCACTTGTATTCCTACAGTTTGAGGCACCCTCACACATATTTCCCCAGCAATTCATTGTGAATTTCCGTGTTTGATGCACTTTTGCCCAGGGATTCACGCTCATTGCCTGTGAATTCAAAGCTATCTATAGCGCGTTTAGCCAAATATACCAGACTGTAAGTAAATTATTACTGCTCTGAACACTAGGTTAAGTAACATTTTGATTTCTAAGGGTTTTGAGTTATTTTATAGTAGTGCATCAGCTCTACGAAAATGATGGATGTTTCACCATATTTTCCGTAAAGACCCATCTTCCTCACTCTGAATGATAAGTGTAAACCAGCATCACACTCACTTCTCTTTCCTATGAACACAATTTCCCAGTGATAAACAAGTGTCCTTCAGATACTACGTCTCTAGGAATTGTTTGTCAGGCACCTTTCTACATGTTTCCGTAGTCTTTCATTGGGAATTGCAGTGTTTGGTTCACTTTTGTCCACTGAATCACGCTCATTCACTGTGAATTCCCCGTTTCTATAGCGCATTGTGCCAAAAATACCAGACTTTTAAAATAAATTATTTCTCGTTTGAACACTAGCTTGACCATCATTTTGATTTCTAAGAGCTTTGAATACTTTTATGGTACTACTTCGGCTCTATGCAGATGAATTTAAGTTTCACCAACTTTCTTGCTAAAACGCCAACTCATTTATACTGAATTACAAAAGCAAAGCATATGGCACTCACTTCTCTGTCTTTGAACCCAACCTCCCAGTGACTAAACAGTGTCCTTCTCACCTTATGGCCCTATTAACTTGTCTTATTTAGTTTCAGGACCCTTCCTACATATTTCCCTACTATTTCATTGTGAATTTCAATGTTTGATGTACTTGTGCACAGAGATTCAAGCTCATTCACTGTGAATTCCAAGTATGTACACAGCGTTTTAGCAAAGATAGCAGATTTTAAATGTAAATTATTACCACTTTGATCACTAGGTTGACAATCAATTATTTTCAAAAATGTTGAATACTTTTATGCCACTACATCAGCTCTATGCAAATGAATTTATGAGTACGGACATTCTGGCTAAAACGCCAAAGCTTTTAGACAGAATTATAAAAGTAGAGTATTGTATTGAATACTCTCCTCTATGAACTCAATGACCCAGTGAGGAAACATTGTCTTCACTTGTATTCCTACAGTTTGAGGCACCTTCACACAGATTTCCCCAGCAATTCATTGTGAATTTCCGTGTTTGGTGCACTTTTGTCCCGGGATTCACGCTCATTCACTGTGAATTCAAAGCTACCTATAGCGGGGTTAGCCAAATATACCAGACTTTATAAGTAAATTATTACTGCCCAGAAAACTAGCCTAACTAACATTTTGATTTCTAAGAGTTTTGAGTTATTTTATAGTAGAGCATCAGCTCTACGAAAATGATGGATGTTTCACCATATTTTCCCTAAAGACCCATCTTCCTCACTCTGAAAGGTAAGTGTAAACCAGCATCACACTCACTTCTCTTTCCTATGAACACAATTTCCCAGTGATAAACAAGTGTCCTTCAGATACTACGTCTCTGGGAACTTGTTTGTCAGGCACCTTTCTACATGTTTTCGTAGTCTTTCATTGTGAATTGCAGTGTTTGGTTCACTTTTGTCCACTGAATCAAGCTCATTCACTGTGAATTCCAAGTATCTATAGCGCACTGTGACAAAAATACCAGACTTTAAATGTAAATTATTTCTCGTTTGAACACTAGCTTGACCATCATTTTGATTTCTAAGAGCTTTGAATACTTTTATGGTACTACTTCGGCTCTATGCAGATGAATTTAAGTTTCACCAACTTTCTTGCTAAAACGCCAACTCATTTATACTGAATTACAAAAGCAAAGCGTATCGCACTCACTTCTCTGTCTTTGAACCCAACTTCCCAGTAACTAAACAGTGTCCTTCTCACCTTATGGCTCTATTAACTTGTCTTATTTAGTTTCAGGACCCTTCCTACATATTTCCCTACTCTTTCATTGTGAATTTCAATGTTTGATGTACTTGTGCACAGAGATTCAAGCTCATTCACTGTGAATTCCAAGTATGTACACAGCGTTTTACCAAAGGTAGCAGATTTTTAATGTAAATTATTACCACTTTGATCACTAGGTTGACTATCATTTATTTTCCAAGAATGTTGAATACTTTTATGCCACTACATCAGCTCTATGCAAATGAATTTATGAGTACCAACATTCTAGCTAAAACGCCAAAGCTTTTAGACAGAATTATAAAAGTAGAGTATTGTATTGAATACTCTCCTCTATGAACTCAATGACCCAGTGAGGAAACATTGTCTTCACTTGTATTCCTACAGTTTGAGGCACCCTCACACATATTTCCCCAGCAATTCATTGTGAATTTCCGTGTTTGATGCACTTTTGCCCAGGGATTCACGCTCATTGCCTGTGAATTCAAAGCTATCTATAGCGCGTTTAGCCAAATATACCAGACTGTAAGTAAATTATTACTGCTCTGAACACTAGGTTAAGTAACATTTTGATTTCTAAGGGTTTTGAGTTATTTTATAGTAGTGCATCAGCTCTACGAAAATGATGGATGTTTCACCATATTTTCCGTAAAGACCCATCTTCCTCACTCTGAATGATAAGTGTAAACCAGCATCACACTCACTTCTCTTTCCTATGAACACAATTTCCCAGTGATAAACAAGTGTCCTTCAGATACTACGTCTCTAGGAATTGTTTGTCAGGCACCTTTCTACATGTTTCCGTAGTCTTTCATTGGGAATTGCAGTGTTTGGTTCACTTTTGTCCACTGAATCACGCTCATTCACTGTGAATTCCCCGTTTCTATAGCGCATTGTGCCAAAAATACCAGACTTTTAAAATAAATTATTTCTCGTTTGAACACTAGCTTGACCATCATTTTGATTTCTAAGAGCTTTGAATACTTTTATGGTACTACTTCGGCTCTATGCAGATGAATTTAAGTTTCACCAACTTTCTTGCTAAAACGCCAACTCATTTATACTGAATTACAAAAGCAAAGCATATGGCACTCACTTCTCTGTCTTTGAACCCAACCTCCCAGTGACTAAACAGTGTCCTTCTCACCTTATGGCCCTATTAACTTGTCTTATTTAGTTTCAGGACCCTTCCTACATATTTCCCTACTATTTCATTGTGAATTTCAATGTTTGATGTACTTGTGCACAGAGATTCAAGCTCATTCACTGTGAATTCCAAGTATGTACACAGCGTTTTAGCAAAGATAGCAGATTTTAAATGTAAATTATTACCACTTTGATCACTAGGTTGACAATCAATTATTTTCAAAAATGTTGAATACTTTTATGCCACTACATCAGCTCTATGCAAATGAATTTATGAGTACGGACATTCTGGCTAAAACGCCAAAGCTTTTAGACAGAATTATAAAAGTAGAGTATTGTATTGAATACTCTCCTCTATGAACTCAATGACCCAGTGAGGAAACATTGTCTTCACTTGTATTCCTACAGTTTGAGGCACCTTCACACATATTCCCCAGCAATTCATTGTGAATTTCCGTATTTGATGCACTTTTGTCCAGGGATTCACGCTCATTGCCTGTGAATTCAAAGCTATCTACAGCGGGTTTAGCCAAATATACCAGACTTTATAAGTAAATTATTACTGCTCTGAACACTAGCTTAAGTAACATTTTGATTTCTAAGGGTTTTGAGTTATTTTATAGTGGTGCATCAGCTCTACGAAAATGATGGATGTTTCACCATATTTTCCGTAAAGACCCATCTTCCTCACTCTGAATGGTAAGTGTAAACCAGCATCACACTCACTTCTCTTTCCTATGAACACAATTTCCCAGTGATAAGTGTCGTTCAGATACTACGTCTCTAGGAACTTGTTTGTCAGGCACCTTTCTACATGTTTTCGTAGTCTTTCATTGTGAATTGCAGTGTTTGGTTCACTTTTGTCCACTGAATCAAGCTCATTCACTGTGAATTCCAAGTATCTATAGCGCATTGTGACAAAAATACCAGACTTTAAATGTAAATTATTTCTCGTTTGAACACTAGCTTGACCATCATTTTGATTTCTAAGTGCTTTGAATACTTTTATGGTACTTCATCGGCTCTATGCAGATGAATTTAAGTTTCACCAACTTTCTTGCTAAAACGCCTTCTCATTTATACTGAATTACAAAAGCAAAGCGTATCGCACTCATTTCTCTATCTTTGAACCCAACTTCCCAGTGACTAAACAGTGTCCTTCTCACCTTATGGCCCTATTAACTTGTCTTATTTAGTTTCAGGACCCTTCCTACATATTTCCCTACTCTTTCATTGTGAATTTCAATGTTTGATGTACTTGTGCACAGAGATTCAAGCTCATTCACTGTGAATTCCAAGTATGTACACAGCGTTTTACCAAAGATAGCAGATTTTAAATGTAAATTATTACCACTTTGATCACTAGGTTGACTATCATTTATTTTCCAAGAATGTTGAATACTTTTATGCCACTACATCAGCTCTATGCAAATGAATTTATGAGTACCAACCTTCTGGCTAAAACGCCAAAGCTTTTAGACAGAATTATAAAAGTAGAGTATTGTATTGAATACTGTCCTCTATGAACTCAGTGACCCAGTGAGGAAACATTGTCTTCACTTGAATTCCTACAGTTTGAGGCACCTTCACACATATATCCCAGGCAATTCATTGTGAATTTCCGTGTTTGGTGCACTTTTGTCCAGGGATTCACGCTCATTCACTGTGAATTCAAAGCTATCTATAGCGCGTTTAGCCAAATATACCAGACTGTAAGTAAATTATTACTGCTCTGAACACTAGCTTAAGTAACATTTTGATTTCTAAGGGTTTTGAGTTATTTTATAGTAGTGCATCAGCTCTACGAAAATGATGGATGTTTCACCATATTTTCCGTAAAGACCCATCTTCCTCACTCTGAATGATAAGTGTAAACCAGCATCACACTCACTTCTCTTTTTTATGAACACAATTTCCCAGTGATAAACAAGTGTCCTTCAGATACTACGTCTCTAGGAATTGTTTGTCAGGCACCTTTCTACATGTTTCCGTAGTCTTTCATTGGGAATTGCAGTGTTTGGTTCACTTTTGTCCACTGAATCACGCTCATTCACTGTGAATTCCCCGTTTCTATAGCGCATTGTGCCAAAAATACCAGACTTTTAAAATAAATTATTTCTCGTTTGAACACTAGCTTGACCATCATTTTATTTCTAAGAGCTTTGAATACTTTTATGGTACTACATCAGCTCTATGCAAATGAATTTATGAGTACCGACATTCTAGCTAAAACGCCAAAGCTTTTAGACAGAATTATAAAAGTAGAGTATTGTATTGAATACTCTCCTCTATGAACTCAATGACCCAGTGAGGAAACATCGTCTTCACTTGTATTCCTACATTTTGAGGCACCTTCACACATATTTCCCCAGCAATTCATTGTGAATTTCCGTGTTTGGTGCACTTTTGCCCAGGGATTCACGCTCATTGCCTGTGAATTCAAAGCTATCTATAGCGCGTTTAGCCAAATATACCAGACTGTAAGTAAATTATTACTGCTCTGAACACTAGGTTAAGTAACATTTTGATTTCTAAGGGTTTTGAGTTATTTTATAGTAGTGCATCAGCTCTACGAAAATGATGGATGTTTCACCATATTTTCCGTAAAGACCCATCTTCCTCACTCTGAATGATAAGTGTAAACCAGCATCACACTCACTTCTCTTTCCTATGAACACAATTTCCCAGTGATAAACAAGTGTCCTTCAGATACTACGTCTCTAGGAATTGTTTGTCAGGCACCTTTCTACATGTTTCCGTAGTCTTTCATTGGGAATTGCAGTGTTTGGTTCACTTTTGTCCACTGAATCACGCTCATTCACTGTGAATTCCCCGTTTCTATAGCGCATTGTGCCAAAAATACCAGACTTTTAAAATAAATTATTTCTCGTTTGAACACTAGCTTGACCATCATTTTGATTTCTAAGAGCTTTGAATACTTTTATGGTACTACTTCGGCTCTATGCAGATGAATTTAAGTTTCACCAACTTTCTTGCTAAAACGCCAACTCATTTATACTGAATTACAAAAGCAAAGCATATGGCACTCACTTCTCTGTCTTTGAACCCAACCTCCCAGTGACTAAACAGTGTCCTTCTCACCTTATGGCCCTATTAACTTGTCTTATTTAGTTTCAGGACCCTTCCTACATATTTCCCTACTATTTCATTGTGAATTTCAATGTTTGATGTACTTGTGCACAGAGATTCAAGCTCATTCACTGTGAATTCCAAGTATGTACACAGCGTTTTAGCAAAGATAGCAGATTTTAAATGTAAATTATTACCACTTTGATCACTAGGTTGACAATCAATTATTTTCAAAAATGTTGAATACTTTTATGCCACTACATCAGCTCTATGCAAATGAATTTATGAGTACGGACATTCTGGCTAAAACGCCAAAGCTTTTAGACAGAATTATAAAAGTAGAGTATTGTATTGAATACTCTCCTCTATGAACTCAATGACCCAGTGAGGAAACATTGTCTTCACTTGTATTCCTACAGTTTGAGGCACCTTCACACAGATTTCCCCAGCAATTCATTGTGAATTTCCGTGTTTGGTGCACTTTTGTCCCGGGATTCACGCTCATTCACTGTGAATTCAAAGCTACCTATAGCGGGGTTAGCCAAATATACCAGACTTTATAAGTAAATTATTACTGCCCAGAAAACTAGCCTAACTAACATTTTGATTTCTAAGAGTTTTGAGTTATTTTATAGTAGAGCATCAGCTCTACGAAAATGATGGATGTTTCACCATATTTTCCCTAAAGACCCATCTTCCTCACTCTGAAAGGTAAGTGTAAACCAGCATCACACTCACTTCTCTTTCCTATGAACACAATTTCCCAGTGATAAACAAGTGTCCTTCAGATACTACGTCTCTGGGAACTTGTTTGTCAGGCACCTTTCTACATGTTTTCGTAGTCTTTCATTGTGAATTGCAGTGTTTGGTTCACTTTTGTCCACTGAATCAAGCTCATTCACTGTGAATTCCAAGTATCTATAGCGCACTGTGACAAAAATACCAGACTTTAAATGTAAATTATTTCTCGTTTGAACACTAGCTTGACCATCATTTTGATTTCTAAGAGCTTTGAATACTTTTATGGTACTACTTCGGCTCTATGCAGATGAATTTAAGTTTCACCAACTTTCTTGCTAAAACGCCAACTCATTTATACTGAATTACAAAAGCAAAGCGTATCGCACTCACTTCTCTGTCTTTGAACCCAACTTCCCAGTAACTAAACAGTGTCCTTCTCACCTTATGGCTCTATTAACTTGTCTTATTTAGTTTCAGGACCCTTCCTACATATTTCCCTACTCTTTCATTGTGAATTTCAATGTTTGATGTACTTGTGCACAGAGATTCAAGCTCATTCACTGTGAATTCCAAGTATGTACACAGCGTTTTACCAAAGGTAGCAGATTTTTAATGTAAATTATTACCACTTTGATCACTAGGTTGACTATCATTTATTTTCCAAGAATGTTGAATACTTTTATGCCACTACATCAGCTCTATGCAAATGAATTTATGAGTACCAACATTCTAGCTAAAACGCCAAAGCTTTTAGACAGAATTATAAAAGTAGAGTATTGTATTGAATACTCTCCTCTATGAACTCAATGACCCAGTGAGGAAACATTGTCTTCACTTGTATTCCTACAGTTTGAGGCACCCTCACACATATTTCCCCAGCAATTCATTGTGAATTTCCGTGTTTGATGCACTTTTGCCCAGGGATTCACGCTCATTGCCTGTGAATTCAAAGCTATCTATAGCGCGTTTAGCCAAATATACCAGACTGTAAGTAAATTATTACTGCTCTGAACACTAGGTTAAGTAACATTTTGATTTCTAAGGGTTTTGAGTTATTTTATAGTAGTGCATCAGCTCTACGAAAATGATGGATGTTTCACCATATTTTCCGTAAAGACCCATCTTCCTCACTCTGAATGATAAGTGTAAACCAGCATCACACTCACTTCTCTTTCCTATGAACACAATTTCCCAGTGATAAACAAGTGTCCTTCAGATACTACGTCTCTAGGAATTGTTTGTCAGGCACCTTTCTACATGTTTCCGTAGTCTTTCATTGGGAATTGCAGTGTTTGGTTCACTTTTGTCCACTGAATCACGCTCATTCACTGTGAATTCCCCGTTTCTATAGCGCATTGTGCCAAAAATACCAGACTTTTAAAATAAATTATTTCTCGTTTGAACACTAGCTTGACCATCATTTTGATTTCTAAGAGCTTTGAATACTTTTATGGTACTACTTCGGCTCTATGCAGATGAATTTAAGTTTCACCAACTTTCTTGCTAAAACGCCAACTCATTTATACTGAATTACAAAAGCAAAGCATATGGCACTCACTTCTCTGTCTTTGAACCCAACCTCCCAGTGACTAAACAGTGTCCTTCTCACCTTATGGCCCTATTAACTTGTCTTATTTAGTTTCAGGACCCTTCCTACATATTTCCCTACTATTTCATTGTGAATTTCAATGTTTGATGTACTTGTGCACAGAGATTCAAGCTCATTCACTGTGAATTCCAAGTATGTACACAGCGTTTTAGCAAAGATAGCAGATTTTAAATGTAAATTATTACCACTTTGATCACTAGGTTGACAATCAATTATTTTCAAAAATGTTGAATACTTTTATGCCACTACATCAGCTCTATGCAAATGAATTTATGAGTACGGACATTCTGGCTAAAACGCCAAAGCTTTTAGACAGAATTATAAAAGTAGAGTATTGTATTGAATACTCTCCTCTATGAACTCAATGACCCAGTGAGGAAACATTGTCTTCACTTGTATTCCTACAGTTTGAGGCACCTTCACACAGATTTCCCCAGCAATTCATTGTGAATTTCCGTGTTTGGTGCACTTTTGTCCCGGGATTCACGCTCATTCACTGTGAATTCAAAGCTATCTATAGCGCGTTTAGCCAAATATACCAGACTTTATAAGTAAATTATTACTGCTCTGAAAACTAGCCTAACTAACATTTTGATTTCTGAGGGTTTTGAGTTATTTTATAGTAGTGCATAAGCTCTACGAAAATGATGGATGTTTCACCATATTTTCCCTAAAGACCCATCTTCCTCACTCTGAATGGTAAGTGTAAACCAGCATCACACTCACTTCTCTTTCCTAGGAACACAATTTCCCAGTGATAAACAAGTGTCCTTCAGATACTACGTCTCTAGGACCTTGTTTGTCAGGCACCTTTCTACATTTTTCCGTAGTCTTTCATTGGGAATTGCAGTGTTTGGTTCACTTTTGTCCACTGAATCACGCTCATTCACTGTGAATTCCAAGTATATAGCGCATTGTGACAAAAATACCAGACTTGAAATGTAAATTATTTCTCGTTTGAACACTAGCTTGACCATCATTTTGATTTCTAAGAGCTTTGAATACTTTTATGGTACTACTTCGGCTATATGCAGATGAATTTAAGTTTCACCAACTTTCTTGCTAAAACGCCAACTCATTTATACTGAATTACAAAAGCAAAGCGTATCGCACTCATTTCTCTATCTTTGAACCCAACTTCCCAGTGACTAAACAGTGTCCTTCTCACCTTATGGCCCTATTAACTTGTCTTATTTAGTTTCAGGACCCTTCCTACATATTTCCCTACTATTTCATTGTGAATTTCAATGTTTGATGTACTTGTGCACAGAGATTCAAGCTCATTCACTGTGAATTCCAAGTATGTACACAGCGTTTTACCAAAGATAGCAGATTTTAAATGTAAGTTATTACCACTTTGATCACTAGGTTGACTATCATTTATTTTCCAAGAATGTTGAATACTTTTATGCCACTACATCAGCTCTATGCAAATGAATTGATGAGTACCGTCATTCTAGCTAAAACGCCAAAGCTTTTAGACAGAATTATAAAAGTAGAGTATTGTATTGAATACTCTCCTCTATGAACTCAATGACCCAGTGAGGAAACATTGTCTTCACTTGTATTCCTACAGTTTGAGGCACCTTCACACATATTCCCCAGCAATTCATTGTGAATTTCCGTATTTGATGCACTTTTGTCCAGGGATTCACGCTCATTGCCTGTGAATTCAAAGCTATCTACAGCGGGTTTAGCCAAATATACCAGACTTTATAAGTAAATTATTACTGCTCTGAACACTAGCTTAAGTAACATTTTGATTTCTAAGGGTTTTGAGTTATTTTATAGTGGTGCATCAGCTCTACGAAAATGATGGATGTTTCACCATATTTTCCGTAAAGACCCATCTTCCTCACTCTGAATGATAAGTGTAAACCAGCATCACACTCACTTCTCTTTTTTATGAACACAATTTCCCAGTGATAAACAAGTGTCCTTCAGATACTACGTCTCTGGGAACTTGTTTGTCAGGCACCTTTCTACATGTTTTCGCAGTCTTTCATTGTGAATTGCAGTGTTTGGTTCACTTTTGTCCACTGAATCAAGCTCATTCACTGTGAATTCCAAGTATCTATAGCGCACTGTGACAAAAATACCAGACTTTAAATGTAAATTATTTCTCGTTTGAACACTAGCTTGACCATCATTTTGATTTCTAAGAGCTTTGAATACTTTTATGGTACTACTTCGGCTCTATGCAGATGAATTTAAGTTTCACCAACTTTCTTGCTAAAACGCCAACTCATTTATACTGAATTACAAAAGCAAAGCGTATCGCACTCACTTCTCTGTCTTTGAACCCAACTTCCCAGTAACTAAACAGTGTCCTTCTCACCTTATGGCTCTATTAACTTGTCTTATTTAGTTTCAGGACCCTTCCTACATATTTCCCTAATCTTTCATTGTGAATTTCAATGTTTGATGTACTTGTGCACAGAGATTCAAGCTCATTCACTGTGAATTCCAAGTATGTACACAGCGTTTTACCAAAGGTAGCAGATTTTTAATGTAAATTATTACCACTTTGATCACTAGGTTGACTATCATTTATTTTCCAAGAATGTTGAATACTTTTATGCCACTACATCAGCTCTATGCAAATGAATTTATGAGTACCAACATTCTAGCTAAAACGCCAAAGCTTTTAGACAGAATTATAAAAGTAGAGTATTGTATTGAATACTCTCCTCTATGAACTCAATGACCCAGTGAGGAAACATTGTCTTCACTTGTATTCCTACAGTTTGAGGCACCCTCACACATATTTCCCCAGCAATTCATTGTGAATTTCCGTGTTTGATGCACTTTTGCCCAGGGATTCACGCTCATTGCCTGTGAATTCAAAGCTATCTATAGCGCGTTTAGCCAAATATACCAGACTGTAAGTAAATTATTACTGCTCTGAACACTAGCTTAAGTAACATTTTGATTTCTAAGGGTTTTGAGTTATTTTATAGTAGTGCATCAGCTCTACGAAAATGATGGATGTTTCACCATATTTTCCCTAAAGACCCATCTTCCTCACTCTGAAAGGTAAGTGTAAACCAGCATCACACTCACTTCTCTTTCCTATGAACACAATTTCCCAGTGATAAACAAGTGTCCTTCAGATACTACGTCTCTAGGAATTGTTTGTCAGGCACCTTTCTACATGTTTCCGTAGTCTTTCATTGGGAATTGCAGTGTTTGGTTCACTTTTGTCCACTGAATCACGCTCATTCACTGTGAATTCCCCGTTTCTATAGCGCATTGTGCCAAAAATACCAGACTTTTAAAATAAATTATTTCTCGTTTGAACACTAGCTTGACCATCATTTTATTTCTAAGAGCTTTGAATACTTTTATGGTACTACATCAGCTCTATGCAAATGAATTTATGAGTACCGACATTCTAGCTAAAACGCCAAAGCTTTTAGACAGAATTATAAAAGTAGAGTATTGTATTGAATACTCTCCTCTATGAACTCAATGACCCAGTGAGGAAACATCGTCTTCACTTGTATTCCTACATTTTGAGGCACCTTCACACATATTTCCCCAGCAATTCATTGTGAATTTCCGTGTTTGGTGCACTTTTGTCCAGGGATTCACGCTCATTCACTGTGAATTCAAAGCTACCTATAGCGGGGTTAGCCAAATATACCAGACTTTATAAGTAAATTATTACTGCCCAGAAAACTAGCCTAACTAACATTTTGATTTCTAAGAGTTTTGAGTTATTTTATAGTAGTGCATCAGCTCTACGAAAATGATGGATGTTTCACCATATTTTCCCTAAAGACCCATCTTCCTCACTCTGAAAGGTAAGTGTAAACCAGCATCACACTCACTTCTCTTTTCTATGAACACAATTTCCCAGTGATAAACAAGTGTCCTTCAGATACTACGTCTCTGGGAACTTGTTTGTCAGGCACCTTTCTACATGTTTTCGTAGTCTTTCATTGTGAATTGCAGTGTTTGGTTCACTTTTGTCCACTGAATCAAGCTCATTCACTGTGAATTCCAAGTATCTATAGCGCACTGTGACAAAAATACCAGACTTTAAATGTAAATTATTTCTCGTTTGAACACTAGCTTGACCATCATTTTGATTTCTAAGAGCTTTGAATACTTTTATGGTACTACTTCGGCTCTATGCAGATGAATTTAAGTTTCACCAACTTTCTTGCTAAAACGCCAACTCATTTATACTGAATTACAAAAGCAAAGCGTATCGCACTCACTTCTCTGTCTTTGAACCCAACTTCCCAGTAACTAAACAGTGTCCTTCTCACCTTATGGCTCTATTAACTTGTCTTATTTAGTTTCAGGACCCTTCCTACATATTTCCCTAATCTTTCATTGTGAATTTCAATGTTTGATGTACTTGTGCACAGAGATTCAAGCTCATTCACTGTGAATTCCAAGTATGTACACAGCGTTTTACCAAAGGTAGCAGATTTTTAATGTAAATTATTACCACTTTGATCACTAGGTTGACTATCATTTATTTTCCAAGAATGTTGAATACTTTTATGCCACTACATCAGCTCTATGCAAATGAATTTATGAGTACCAACATTCTAGCTAAAACGCCAAAGCTTTTAGACAGAATTATAAAAGTAGAGTATTGTATTGAATACTCTCCTCTATGAACTCAATGACCCAGTGAGGAAACATTGTCTTCACTTGTATTCCTACAGTTTGAGGCACCTTCACACATATTTCCCCAGCAATTCATTGTGAATTTCCGTGTTTGATGCACTTTTGCCCAGGGATTCACGCTCATTGCCTGTGAATTCAAAGCTACCTATAGCGGGGTTAGCCAAATATACCAGACTTTATAAGTAAATTATTACTGCCCAGAAAACTAGCCTAACTAACATTTTGATTTCTAAGGGTTTTGAGTTATTTTATAGTAGTGCATCAGCTCTACGAAAATGATGGATGTTTCACCATATTTTCCCTAAAGACCCATCTTCCTCACTCTGAAAGGTAAGTGTAAACCAGTATCACACTCACTTCTCTTTCCTATGAACACAATTTCCCAGTGATAAACAAGTGTCCTTCAGATACTACGTCTCTAGGAATTGTTTGTCAGGCACCTTTCTACATGTTTCCGTAGTCTTTCATTGGGAATTGCAGTGTTTGGTTCACTTTTGTCCACTGAATCACGCTCATTCACTGTGAATTCCCCGTTTCTATAGCGCATTGTGCCAAAAATACCAGACTTTTAAAATAAATTATTTCTCGTTTGAACACTAGCTTGACCATCATTTCATTTCTAAGAGCTTTGAATACTTTTATGGTACTACATCATCTCTATGCAAATGAATTTATGAGTACCGACATTCTAGCTAAAACGCCAAAGCTTTTAGACAGAATTATAAAAGTAGAGTATTGTATTGAATACTCTCCTCTATGAACTCAATGACCCAGTGAGGAAACATCGTCTTCACTTGTATTCCTACATTTTGAGGCACCTTCACACATATTTCCCCAGCAATTCATTGTGAATTTCCGTGTTTGGTGCACTTTTGTCCAGGGATTCACGCTCATTCACTGTGAATTCAAAGCTACCTATAGCGGGGTTAGCCAAATATACCAGACTTTATAAGTAAATTATTACTGCCCAGAAAACTAGCCTAACTAACATTTTGATTTCTAAGAGTTTTGAGTTATTTTATAGTAGTGCATCAGCTCTACGAAAATGATGGATGTTTCACCATATTTTCCCTAAAGACCCATCTTCCTCACTCTGAAAGGTAAGTGTAAACCAGCATCACACTCACTTCTCTTTCCTATGAACACAATTTCCCAGTGATAAACAAGTGTCCTTCAGATACTACGTCTCTGGGAACTTGTTTGTCAGGCACCTTTCTACATGTTTTCGTAGTCTTTCATTGTGAATTGCAGTGTTTGGTTCACTTTTGTCCACTGAATCAAGCTCATTCACTGTGAATTCCAAGTATCTATAGCGCACTGTGACAAAAATACCAGACTTTAAATGTAAATTATTTCTCGTTTGAACACTAGCTTGACCATCATTTTGATTTCTAAGAGCTTTGAATACTTTTATGGTACTACTTCGGCTCTATGCAGATGAATTTAAGTTTCACCAACTTTCTTGCTAAAACGCCAACTCATTTATACTGAATTACAAAAGCAAAGCGTATCGCACTCACTTCTCTGTCTTTGAACCCAACTTCCCAGTAACTAAACAGTGTCCTTCTCACCTTATGGCTCTATTAACTTGTCTTATTTAGTTTCAGGACCCTTCCTACATATTTCCCTAATCTTTCATTGTGAATTTCAATGTTTGATGTACTTGTGCACAGAGATTCAAGCTCATTCACTGTGAATTCCAAGTATGTACACAGCGTTTTACCAAAGGTAGCAGATTTTTAATGTAAATTATTACCACTTTGATCACTAGGTTGACTATCATTTATTTTCCAAGAATGTTGAATACTTTTATGCCACTACATCAGCTCTATGCAAATGAATTTATGAGTACCAACATTCTAGCTAAAACGCCAAAGCTTTTAGACAGAATTATAAAAGTAGAGTATTGTATTGAATACTCTCCTCTATGAACTCAATGACCCAGTGAGGAAACATTGTCTTCACTTGTATTCCTACAGTTTGAGGCACCCTCACACATATTTCCCCAGCAATTCATTGTGAATTTCCGTGTTTGATGCACTTTTGCCCAGGGATTCACGCTCATTGCCTGTGAATTCAAAGCTATCTATAGCGCGTTTAGCCAAATATACCAGACTGTAAGTAAATTATTACTGCTCTGAACACTAGCTTAAGTAACATTTTGATTTCTAAGGGTTTTGAGTTATTTTATAGTAGTGCATCAGCTCTACGAAAATGATGGATGTTTCACCATATTTTCCGTAAAGACCCATCTTCCTCACTCTGAATGATAAGTGTAAACCAGCATCACACTCACTTCTCTTTCCTATGAACACAATTTCCCAGTGATAAACAAGTGTCCTTCAGATACTACGTCTCTAGGAATTGTTTGTCAGGCACCTTTCTACATGTTTCCGTAGTCTTTCATTGGGAATTGCAGTGTTTGGTTCACTTTTGTCCACTGAATCACGCTCATTCACTGTGAATTCCCCGTTTCTATAGCGCATTGTGCCAAAAATACCAGACTTTTAAATTAAATTATTTCTCGTTTGAACACTAGCTTGACCATCATTTTATTTCTAAGAGCTTTGAATACTTTTATGGTACTACATCAGCTCTATGCAAATGAATTTATGAGTACCGACATTCTAGCTAAAACGCCAAAGCTTTTAGACAGAATTATAAAAGTAGAGTATTGTATTGAATACTCTCCTCTATGAACTCAATGACCCAGTGAGGAAACATTGTCTTCACTTGTATTCCTACAGTTTGAGGCACCTTCACACATATTTCCCCAGCAATTCATTGTGAATTTCCGTGTTTGATGCACTTTTGCCCAGGGATTCACGCTCATTGCCTGTGAATTCAAAGCTATCTACAGCGGGTTTAGCCAAATATACCAGACTTTGTAAGTAAATTATTACTGCTCTGAACACTAGCTTAATTAACATTTTGATTTCTAAGCGTTTTGAGTTATTTTATAGTAGTGCATCAGCTCTACAAAATGATGGATGTTTCACCATATTTTCCGTAAAGACCCATCTTCCTCACTCTGAATGATAAGTGTAAACCAGCATCACACTCACTTCTCTTTCCTATGAACACAATTTCCCAGTGATAAACAAGTGTCCTTCAGATACTACGTCTCTAGGAACTTGTTTGTCAGGCACCTTTCTACATGTTTCCGTAGTCTTTCATTGGGAATTGCAGTGTTTGGTTCACTTTTGTCCACTGAATCACGCTCATTCACTGTGAATTCCCCGTTTCTATAGCGCATTGTGCCAAAAATACCAGACTTTTAAATTAAATTATTTCTCGTTTGAACACTAGCTTGACCATCATTTTATTTCTAAGAGCTTTGAATACTTTTATGGTACTACATCAGCTCTATGCAAATGAATTTATGAGTACCGACATTCTAGCTAAAACGCCAAAGCTTTTAGACAGAATTATAAAAGTAGAGTATTGTATTGAATACTCTCCTCTATGAACTCAATGACCCAGTGAGGAAACATCGTCTTCACTTGTATTCCTACATTTTGAGGCACCTTCACACATATTTCCCCAGCAATTCATTGTGAATTTCCGTGTTTGGTGCACTTTTGTCCAGGGATTCACGCTCATTCACTGTGAATTCAAAGCTACCTATAGCGGGGTTAGCCAAATATACCAGACTTTATAAGTAAATTATTACTGCCCAGAAAACTAGCCTAACTAACATTTTGATTTCTAAGAGTTTTGAGTTATTTAATAGTAGTGCATCAGCTCTACGAAAATGATGGATGTTTCACCATATTTTCCCTAAAGACCCATCTTCCTCACTCTGAATGGTAAGTGTAAACCAGCATCACACTCACTTCTCTTTCCTATGAACACAATTTCCCAGTGATAAGTGTCCTTCAGATACTACGTCTCTAGGAACTTGTTTGTCAGGCACCTTTCTACATGTTTTCGTAGTCTTTCATTGTGAATTGCAGTGTTTGGTTCACTTTTGTCCACTGAATCAAGCTCATTCACTGTGAATTCCAAGTATATAGCGCATTGTGACAAAAATACCAGACTTGAAATGTAAATTATTTCTCGTTTGAACACTAGCTTGACCATCATTTTGATTTCTAAGTGCTTTGAATACTTTTATGGTACTTCATCGGCTCTATGCAGATGAATTTAAGTTTCACCAACTTTCTTGCTAAAACGCCAACTCATTTATACTGAATTACAAAAGCAAAGCGTATCGCACTCATTTCTCTATCTTTGAACCCAACTTCCCAGTGACTAAACAGTGTCCTTCTCACCTTATGGCCCTATTAACTTGTCTTATTTAGTTTCAGGACCCTTCCTACATATTTCCCTACTCTTTCATTGTGAATTTCAATGTTTGATGTACTTGTGCAAAGAGATTCAAGCTCATTCACTGTGAATTCCAAGTATGTACACAGCGTTTTACCAAAGATAGCAGATTTTAAATGTAAATTATTACCACTTTGATCACTAGGTTGACTATCATTTATTTTCCAAGAATGTTGAATACTTTTATGCCACTACATCAGCTCTATGCAAATGAATTTATGAGTACCAACATTCTAGCTAAAACGCCAAAGCTTTTAGACAGAATTATAAAAGTAGAGTATTGTATTGAATACTCTCCTCTATGAACTCAATGACCCAGTGAGGAAACATTGTCTTCACTTGTATTCCTACAGTTTGAGGCACCCTCACACATATTTCCCCAGCAATTCATTGTGAATTTCCGTGTTTGATGCACTTTTGCCCAGGGATTCACGCTCATTGCCTGTGAATTCAAAGCTATCTACAGCGGGTTTAGCCAAATATACCAGACTTTGTAAGTAAATTATTACTGTTCTGAACACTAGCTTAATTAACATTTTGATTTCTAAGCGTTTTGAGTTATTTTATAGTAGTGCATCAGCTCTACAAAATGATGGATGTTTCACCATATTTTCCGTAAAGACCCATCTTCCTCACTCTGAATGATAAGTGTAAACCAGCATCACACTCACTTCTCTTTCCTATGAACACAATTTCCCAGTGATAAACAAGTGTCCTTCAGATACTACGTCTCTAGGAACTTGTTTGTCAGGCACCTTTCTACATGTTTCCGTAGTCTTTCATTGGGAATTGCAGTGTTTGGTTCACTTTTGTCCACTGAATCACGCTCATTCACTGTGAATTCCCCGTTTCTATAGCGCATTGTGCCAAAAATACCAGACTTTTAAATTAAATTATTTCTCGTTTGAACACTAGCTTGACCATCATTTTATTTCTAAGAGCTTTGAATACTTTTATGGTACTACATCAGCTCTATGCAAATGAATTTATGAGTACCGACATTCTAGCTAAAACGCCAAAGCTTTTAGACAGAATTATAAAAGTAGAGTATTGTATTGAATACTCTCCTCTATGAACTCAATGACCCAGTGAGGAAACATCGTCTTCACTTGTATTCCTACATTTTGAGGCACCTTCACACATATTTCCCCAGCAATTCATTGTGAATTTCCGTGTTTGGTGCACTTTTGTCCAGGGATTCACGCTCATTCACTGTGAATTCAAAGCTACCTATAGCGGGGTTAGCCAAATATACCAGACTTTATAAGTAAATTATTACTGCCCAGAAAACTAGCCTAACTAACATTTTGATTTCTAAGAGTTTTGAGTTATTTTATAGTAGTGCATCAGCTCTACGAAAATGATGGATGTTTCACCATATTTTCCCTAAAGACCCATCTTCCTCACTCTGAAAGGTAAGTGTAAACCAGCATCACACTCACTTCTCTTTCCTATGAACACAATTTCCCAGTGATAAACAAGTGTCCTTCAGATACTACGTCTCTGGGAACTTGTTTGTCAGGCACCTTTCTACATGTTTTCGTAGTCTTTCATTGTGAATTGCAGTGTTTGGTTCACTTTTGTCCACTGAATCAAGCTCATTCACTGTGAATTCCAAGTATCTATAGCGCACTGTGACAAAAATACCAGACTTTAAATGTAAATTATTTCTCGTTTGAACACTAGCTTGACCATCATTTTGATTTCTAAGAGCTTTGAATACTTTTATGGTACTACTTCGGCTCTATGCAGATGAATTTAAGTTTCACCAACTTTCTTGCTAAAACGCCAACTCATTTATACTGAATTACAAAAGCAAAGCGTATCGCACTCACTTCTCTGTCTTTGAACCCAACTTCCCAGTAACTAAACAGTGTCCTTCTCACCTTATGGCTCTATTAACTTGTCTTATTTAGTTTCAGGACCCTTCCTACATATTTCCCTAATCTTTCATTGTGAATTTCAATGTTTGATGTACTTGTGCACAGAGATTCAAGCTCATTCACTGTGAATTCCAAGTATGTACACAGCGTTTTACCAAAGGTAGCAGATTTTTAATGTAAATTATTACCACTTTGATCACTAGGTTGACTATCATTTATTTTCCAAGAATGTTGAATACTTTTATGCCACTACATCAGCTCTATGCAAATGAATTTATGAGTACCAACATTCTAGCTAAAACGCCAAAGCTTTTAGACAGAATTATAAAAGTAGAGTATTGTATTGAATACTCTCCTCTATGAACTCAATGACCCAGTGAGGAAACATTGTCTTCACTTGTATTCCTACAGTTTGAGGCACCTTCACACATATTTCCCCAGCAATTCATTGTGAATTTCCGTGTTTGATGCACTTTTGCCCAGGGATTCACGCTCATTGCCTGTGAATTCAAAGCTACCTATAGCGGGGTTAGCCAAATATACCAGACTTTATAAGTAAATTATTACTGCCCAGAAAACTAGCCTAACTAACATTTTGATTTCTAAGAGTTTTGAGTTATTTTATAGTAGTGCATCAGCTCTACGAAAATGATGGATGTTTCACCATATTTTCCCTAAAGACCCATCTTCCTCACTCTGAAAGGTAAGTGTAAACCAGCATCACACTCACTTCTCTTTCCTATGAACACAATTTCCCAGTGATAAACAAGTGTCCTTCAGATACTACGTCTCTGGGAACTTGTTTGTCAGGCACCTTTCTACATGTTTTCGTAGTCTTTCATTGTGAATTGCAGTGTTTGGTTCACTTTTGTCCACTGAATCAAGCTCATTCACTGTGAATTCCAAGTATCTATAGCGCACTGTGACAAAAATACCAGACTTTAAATGTAAATTATTTCTCGTTTGAACACTAGCTTGACCATCATTTTGATTTCTAAGAGCTTTGAATACTTTTATGGTACTACTTCGGCTCTATGCAGATGAATTTAAGTTTCACCAACTTTCTTGCTAAAACGCCAACTCATTTATACTGAATTACAAAAGCAAAGCGTATCGCACTCACTTCTCTGTCTTTGAACCCAACTTCCCAGTAACTAAACAGTGTCCTTCTCACCTTATGGCTCTATTAACTTGTCTTATTTAGTTTCAGGACCCTTCCTACATATTTCCCTAATCTTTCATTGTGAATTTCAATGTTTGATGTACTTGTGCACAGAGATTCAAGCTCATTCACTGTGAATTCCAAGTATGTACACAGCGTTTTACCAAAGGTAGCAGATTTTTAATGTAAATTATTACCACTTTGATCACTAGGTTGACTATCATTTATTTTCCAAGAATGTTGAATACTTTTATGCCACTACATCAGCTCTATGCAAATGAATTTATGAGTACCAAGATTCTAGCTAAAACGCCAAAGCTTTTAGACAGAATTATAAAAGTAGAGTATTGTATTGAATACTCTCCTCTATGAACTCAATGACCCAGTGAGGAAACATTGTCTTCACTTGTATTCCTACAGTTTGAGGCACCTTCACACATATTTCCCCAGCAATTCATTGTGAATTTCCGTGTTTGATGCACTTTTGCCCAGGGATTCACGCTCATTGCCTGTGAATTCAAAGCTACCTATAGCGGGGTTAGCCAAATATACCAGACTTTATAAGTAAATTATTACTGCCCAGAAAACTAGCCTAACTAACATTTTGATTTCTAAGAGTTTTGAGTTATTTTATAGTAGTGCATCAGCTCTACGAAAATGATGGATGTTTCACCATATTTTCCCTAAAGACCCATCTTCCTCACTCTGAAAGGTAAGTGTAAACCAGCATCACACTCACTTCTCTTTCCTATGAACACAATTTCCCAGTGATAAACAAGTGTCCTTCAGATACTACGTCTCTGGGAACTTGTTTGTCAGGCACCTTTCTACATGTTTTCGTAGTCTTTCATTGTGAATTGCAGTGTTTGGTTCACTTTTGTCCACTGAATCAAGCTCATTCACTGTGAATTCCAAGTATCTATAGCGCACTGTGACAAAAATACCAGACTTTAAATGTAAATTATTTCTCGTTTGAACACTAGCTTGACCATCATTTTGATTTCTAAGAGCTTTGAATACTTTTATGGTACTACTTCGGCTCTATGCAGATGAATTTAAGTTTCACCAACTTTCTTGCTAAAACGCCAACTCATTTATACTGAATTACAAAAGCAAAGCGTATCGCACTCACTTCTCTGTCTTTGAACCCAACTTCCCAGTAACTAAACAGTGTCCTTCTCACCTTATGGCTCTATTAACTTGTCTTATTTAGTTTCAGGACCCTTCCTACATATTTCCCTAATCTTTCATTGTGAATTTCAATGTTTGATGTACTTGTGCACAGAGATTCAAGCTCATTCACTGTGAATTCCAAGTATGTACACAGCGTTTTACCAAAGGTAGCAGATTTTTAATGTAAATTATTACCACTTTGATCACTAGGTTGACTATCATTTATTTTCCAAGAATGTTGAATACTTTTATGCCACTACATCAGCTCTATGCAAATGAATTTATGAGTACCAACATTCTAGCTAAAACGCCAAAGCTTTTAGACAGAATTATAAAAGTAGAGTATTGTATTGAATACTCTCCTCTATGAACTCAATGACCCAGTGAGGAAACATTGTCTTCACTTGTATTCCTACAGTTTGAGGCACCCTCACACATATTTCCCCAGCAATTCATTGTGAATTTCCGTGTTTGATGCACTTTTGCCCAGGGATTCACGCTCATTGCCTGTGAATTCAAAGCTATCTATAGCGCGTTTAGCCAAATATACCAGACTGTAAGTAAATTATTACTGCTCTGAACACTAGCTTAAGTAACATTTTGATTTCTAAGGGTTTTGAGTTATTTTATAGTAGTGCATCAGCTCTACGAAAATGATGGATGTTTCACCATATTTTCCGTAAAGACCCATCTTCCTCACTCTGAATGATAAGTGTAAACCAGCATCACACTCACTTCTCTTTCCTATGAACACAATTTCCCAGTGATAAACAAGTGTCCTTCAGATACTACGTCTCTAGGAATTGTTTGTCAGGCACCTTTCTACATGTTTCCGTAGTCTTTCATTGGGAATTGCAGTGTTTGGTTCACTTTTGTCCACTGAATCACGCTCATTCACTGTGAATTCCCCGTTTCTATAGCGCATTGTGCCAAAAATACCAGACTTTTAAAATAAATTATTTCTCGTTTGAACACTAGCTTGACCATCATTTTATTTCTAAGAGCTTTGAATACTTTTATGGTACTACATCAGCTCTATGCAAATGAATTTATGAGTACCGACATTCTAGCTAAAACGCCAAAGCTTTTAGACAGAATTATAAAAGTAGAGTATTGTATTGAATACTCTCCTCTATGAACTCAATGACCCAGTGAGGAAACATCGTCTTCACTTGTATTCCTACATTTTGAGGCACCTTCACACATATTTCCCCAGCAATTCATTGTGAATTTCCGTGTTTGGTGCACTTTTGTCCAGGGATTCACGCTCATTCACTGTGAATTCAAAGCTACCTATAGCGGGGTTAGCCAAATATACCAGACTTTATAAGTAAATTATTACTGCCCAGAAAACTAGCCTAACTAACATTTTGATTTCTAAGAGTTTTGAGTTATTTTATAGTAGTGCATCAGCTCTACGAAAATGATGGATGTTTCACCATATTTTCCCTAAAGACCCATCTTCCTCACTCTGAAAGGTAAGTGTAAACCAGCATCACACTCACTTCTCTTTCCTATGAACACAATTTCCCAGTGATAAACAAGTGTCCTTCAGATACTACGTCTCTGGGAACTTGTTTGTCAGGCACCTTTCTACATGTTTTCATAGTCTTTCATTGTGAATTGCAGTGTTTGGTTCACTTTTGTCCACTGAATCAAGCTCATTCACTGTGAATTCCAAGTATCTATAGCGCACTGTGAGAAAAATACCAGACTTTAAATGTAAATTATTTCTCGTTTGAACACTAGCTTGACCATCATTTTGATTTCTAAGAGCTTTGAATACTTTTATGGTACTACTTCGGCTCTATGCAGATGAATTTAAGTTTCACCAACTTTCTTGCTAAAACGCCAACTCATTTATACTGAATTACAAAAGCAAAGCGTATCGCACTCACTTCTCTGTCTTTGAACCCAACTTCCCAGTAACTAAACAGTGTCCTTCTCACCTTATGGCTCTATTAACTTGTCTTATTTAGTTTCAGGACCCTTCCTACATATTTCCCTAATCTTTCATTGTGAATTTCAATGTTTGATGTACTTGTGCACAGAGATTCAAGCTCATTCACTGTGAATTCCAAGTATGTACACAGCGTTTTACCAAAGGTAGCAGATTTTTAATGTAAATTATTACCACTTTGATCACTAGGTTGACTATCATTTATTTTCCAAGAATGTTGAATACTTTTATGCCACTACATCAGCTCTATGCAAATGAATTTATGAGTACCAACATTCTAGCTAAAACGCCAAAGCTTTTAGACAGAATTATAAAAGTAGAGTATTGTATTGAATACTCTCCTCTATGAACTCAATGACCCAGTGAGGAAACATTGTCTTCACTTGTATTCCTACAGTTTGAGGCACCCTCACACATATTTCCCCAGCAATTCATTGTGAATTTCCGTGTTTGATGCACTTTTGCCCAGGGATTCACGCTCATTGCCTGTGAATTCAAAGCTATCTATAGCGCGTTTAGCCAAATATACCAGACTGTAAGTAAATTATTACTGCTCTGAACACTAGCTTAAGTAACATTTTGATTTCTAAGGGTTTTGAGTTATTTTATAGTAGTGCATCAGCTCTACGAAAATGATGGATGTTTCACCATATTTTCCGTAAAGACCCATCTTCCTCACTCTGAATGATAAGTGTAAACCAGCATCACACTCACTTCTCTTTCCTATGAACACAATTTCCCAGTGATAAACAAGTGTCCTTCAGATACTACGTCTCTAGGAATTGTTTGTCAGGCACCTTTCTACATGTTTCCGTAGTCTTTCATTGGGAATTGCAGTGTTTGGTTCACTTTTGTCCACTGAATCACGCTCATTCACTGTGAATTCCCCGTTTCTATAGCGCATTGTGCCAAAAATACCAGACTTTTAAAATAAATTATTTCTCGTTTGAACACTAGCTTGACCATCATTTTATTTCTAAGAGCTTTGAATACTTTTATGGTACTACATCAGCTCTATGCAAATGAATTTATGAGTACCGACATTCTAGCTAAAACGCCAAAGCTTTTAGACAGAATTATAAAAGTAGAGTATTGTATTGAATACTCTCCTCTATGAACTCAATGACCCAGTGAGGAAACATCGTCTTCACTTGTATTCCTACATTTTGAGGCACCTTCACACATATTTCCCCAGCAATTCATTGTGAATTTCCGTGTTTGGTGCACTTTTGTCCAGGGATTCACGCTCATTCACTGTGAATTCAAAGCTACCTATAGCGGGGTTAGCCAAATATACCAGACTTTATAAGTAAATTATTACTGCCCAGAAAACTAGCCTAACTAACATTTTGATTTCTAAGAGTTTTGAGTTATTTTATAGTAGTGCATCAGCTCTACGAAAATGATGGATGTTTCACCATATTTTCCCTAAAGACCCATCTTCCTCACTCTGAAAGGTAAGTGTAAACCAGCATCACACTCACTTCTCTTTCCTATGAACACAATTTCCCAGTGATAAACAAGTGTCCTTCAGATACTACGTCTCTGGGAACTTGTTTGTCAGGCACCTTTCTACATGTTTTCATAGTCTTTCATTGTGAATTGCAGTGTTTGGTTCACTTTTGTCCACTGAATCAAGCTCATTCACTGTGAATTCCAAGTATCTATAGCGCACTGTGAGAAAAATACCAGACTTTAAATGTAAATTATTTCTCGTTTGAACACTAGCTTGACCATCATTTTGATTTCTAAGAGCTTTGAATACTTTTATGGTACTACTTCGGCTCTATGCAGATGAATTTAAGTTTCACCAACTTTCTTGCTAAAACGCCAACTCATTTATACTGAATTACAAAAGCAAAGCGTATCGCACTCACTTCTCTGTCTTTGAACCCAACTTCCCAGTAACTAAACAGTGTCCTTCTCACCTTATGGCTCTATTAACTTGTCTTATTTAGTTTCAGGACCCTTCCTACATATTTCCCTAATCTTTCATTGTGAATTTCAATGTTTGATGTACTTGTGCACAGAGATTCAAGCTCATTCACTGTGAATTCCAAGTATGTACACAGCGTTTTACCAAAGGTAGCAGATTTTTAATGTAAATTATTACCACTTTGATCACTAGGTTGACTATCATTTATTTTCCAAGAATGTTGAATACTTTTATGCCACTACATCAGCTCTATGCAAATGAATTTATGAGTACCAACATTCTAGCTAAAACGCCAAAGCTTTTAGACAGAATTATAAAAGTAGAGTATTGTATTGAATACTCTCCTCTATGAACTCAATGACCCAGTGAGGAAACATTGTCTTCACTTGTATTCCTACAGTTTGAGGCACCCTCACACATATTTCCCCAGCAATTCATTGTGAATTTCCGTGTTTGATGCACTTTTGCCCAGGGATTCACGCTCATTGCCTGTGAATTCAAAGCTATCTATAGCGCGTTTAGCCAAATATACCAGACTGTAAGTAAATTATTACTGCTCTGAACACTAGCTTAAGTAACATTTTGATTTCTAAGGGTTTTGAGTTATTTTATAGTAGTGCATCAGCTCTACGAAAATGATGGATGTTTCACCATATTTTCCGTAAAGACCCATCTTCCTCACTCTGAATGATAAGTGTAAACCAGCATCACACTCACTTCTCTTTCCTATGAACACAATTTCCCAGTGATAAATAAGTGTCCTTCAGATACTACGTCTCTAGGAATTGTTTGTCAGGCACCTTTCTACATGTTTCCGTAGTCTTTCATTGGGAATTGCAGTGTTTGGTTCACTTTTGTCCACTGAATCACGCTCATTCACTGTGAATTCCCCGTTTCTATAGCGCATTGTGCCAAAAATACCAGACTTTTAAATTAAATTATTTCTCGTTTGAACACTAGCTTGACCATCATTTTATTTCTAAGAGCTTTGAATACTTTTATGGTACTACATCAGCTCTATGCAAATGAATTTATGAGTACCGACATTCTAGCTAAAACGCCAAAGCTTTTAGACAGAATTATAAAAGTAGAGTATTGTATTGAATACTCTCCTCTATGAACTCAATGACCCAGTGAGGAAACATCGTCTTCACTTGTATTCCTACATTTTGAGGCACCTTCACACATATTTCCCCAGCAATTCATTGTGAATTTCCGTGTTTGGTGCACTTTTGTCCAGGGATTCACGCTCATTCACTGTGAATTCAAAGCTACCTATAGCGGGGTTAGCCAAATATACCAGACTTTATAAGTAAATTATTACTGCCCAGAAAACTAGCCTAACTAACATTTTGATTTCTAAGAGTTTTGAGTTATTTTATAGTAGTGCATCAGCTCTACGAAAATGATGGATGTTTCACCATATTTTCCCTAAAGACCCATCTTCCTCACTCTGAAAGGTAAGTGTAAACCAGCATCACACTCACTTCTCTTTCCTATGAACACAATTTCCCAGTGATAAACAAGTGTCCTTCAGATACTACGTCTCTGGGAACTTGTTTGTCAGGCACCTTTCTACATGTTTTCGTAGTCTTTCATTGTGAATTGCAGTGTTTGGTTCACTTTTGTCCACTGAATCAAGCTCATTCACTGTGAATTCCAAGTATCTATAGCGCATTGTGACAAAAATACCAGACTTTAAATGTAAATTATTTCTCGTTTGAACACTAGCTTGACCATCATTTTGATTTCTAAGAGCTTTGAATACTTTTATGGTACTACTTCGGCTCTATGCAGATGAATTTAAGTTTCACCAACTTTCTTGCTAAAACGCCAACTCATTTATACTGAATTACAAAAGCAAAGCGTATCGCACTCACTTCTCTGTCTTTGAACCCAACTTCCCAGTAACTAAACAGTGTCCTTCTCACCTTATGGCTCTATTAACTTGTCTTATTTAGTTTCAGGACCCTTCCTACATATTTCCCTAATCTTTCATTGTGAATTTCAATGTTTGATGTACTTGTGCACAGAGATTCAAGCTCATTCACTGTGAATTCCAAGTATGTACACAGCGTTTTACCAAAGATAGCAGATTTTTAATGTAAATTATTACCACTTTGATCACTAGGTTGACTATCATTTATTTTCCAAGAATGTTGAATACTTTTATGCCACTACATCAGCTCTATGCAAATGAATTTATGAGTACCAACATTCTAGCTAAAACGCCAAAGCTTTTAGACAGAATTATAAAAGTAGAGTATTGTATTGAATACTCTCCTCTATGAACTCAATGACCCAGTGAGGAAACATTGTCTTCACTTGTATTCCTACAGTTTGAGGCACCTTCACACATATTTCCCCAGCAATTCATTGTGAATTTCCGTGTTTGATACACTTTTGCCCAGGGATTCACGCTCATTGCCTGTGAATTCAAAGCTACCTATAGCGGGGTTAGCCAAATATACCAGACTTTATAAGTAAATTATTACTGCCCAGAAAACTAGCCTAACTAACATTTTGATTTCTAAGAGTTTTGAGTTATTTTATAGTAGTGCATCAGCTCTACGAAAATGATGGATGTTTCACCATATTTTCCCTAAAGACCCATCTTCCTCACTCTGAAAGGTAAGTGTAAACCAGTATCACACTCACTTCTCTTTCCTATGAACACAATTTCCCAGTGATAAACAAGTGTCCTTCAGATACTACGTCTCTGGGAACTTGTTTGTCAGGCACCTTTCTACATGTTTTCGTAGTCTTTCATTGTGAATTGCAGTGTTTGGTTCACTTTTGTCCACTGAATCAAGCTCATTCACTGTGAATTCCAAGTATCTATAGCGCATTGTGACAAAAATACCAGACTTTAAATGTAAATTATTTCTCGTTTGAACACTAGCTTGACCATCATTTTGATTTCTAAGAGCTTTGAATACTTTTATGGTACTACTTCGGCTCTATGCAGATGAATTTAAGTTTCACCAACTTTCTTGCTAAAACGCCAACTCATTTATACTGAATTACAAAAGCAAAGCGTATCGCACTCACTTCTCTGTCTTTGAACCCAACTTCCCAGTAACTAAACAGTGTCCTTCTCACCTTATGGCTCTATTAACTTGTCTTATTTAGTTTCAGGACCCTTCCTACATATTTCCCTAATCTTTCATTGTGAATTTCAATGTTTCATGTACTTGTGCACAGAGATTCAAGCTCATTCACTGTGAATTCCAAGTATGTACACAGCGTTTTACCAAAGATAGCAGATTTTTAATGTAAATTATTACCACTTTGATCACTAGGTTGACTATCATTTATTTTCCAAGAATGTTGAATACTTTTATGCCACTACATCAGCTCTATGCAAATGAATTTATGAGTACCAACATTCTAGCTAAAACGCCAAAGCTGTTAGACAGAATTATAAAAGTAGAGTATTGTATTGAATACTCTCCTCTATGAACTCAATGACCCAGTGAGGAAACATTGTCTTCACTTGTATTCCTACAGTTTGAGGCACCTTCACACATATTTCCCCAGCAATTCATTGTGAATTTCCGTGTTTGATGCACTTTTGCCCAGGGATTCACGCTCATTGCCTGTGAATTCAAAGCTATCTACAGCGGGTTTAGCCAAATATACCAGACTTTGTAAGTAAATTATTACTGCTCTGAACACTAGCTTAATTAACATTTTGATTTCTAAGCGTTTTGAGTTATTTTATAGTAGAGCATCAGCTCTACAAAATGATGGATGTTTCACCATATTTTCCGTAAAGACCCATCTTCCTCACTCTGAATGATAAGTGTAAACCAGCATCACACTCACTTCTCTTTCCTATGAACACAATTTCCCAGTGATAAACAAGTGTCCTTCAGATACTACGTCTCTAGGAACTTGTTTGTCAGGCACCTTTCTACATGTTTCCGTAGTCTTTCATTGGGAATTGCAGTGTTTGGTTCACTTTTGTCCACTGAATCACGCTCATTCACTGTGAATTCCCCGTTTCTATAGCGCATTGTGCCAAAAATACCAGACTTTTAAATTAAATTATTTCTCGTTTGAACACTAGCTTGACCATCATTTTATTTCTAAGAGCTTTGAATACTTTTATGGTACTACATCAGCTCTATGCAAATGAATTTATGAGTACCGACATTCTAGCTAAAACGCAAAAGCTTTTAGACAGAATTATAAAAGTAGAGTATTGTATTGAATACTCTCCTCTATGAACTCAATGACCCAGTGAGGAAACATCGTCTTCACTTGTATTCCTACATTTTGAGGCACCTTCACACATATTTCCCCAGCAATTCATTGTGAATTTCCGTGTTTGGTGCACTTTTGTCCAGGGATTCACGCTCATTCACTGTGAATTCAAAGCTACCTATAGCGGGGTTAGCCAAATATACCAGACTTTATAAGTAAATTATTACTGCCCAGAAAACTAGCCTAACTAACATTTTGATTTCTAAGAGTTTTGAGTTATTTTATAGTAGTGCATCAGCTCTACGAAAATGATGGATGTTTCACCATATTTTCCCTAAAGACCCATCTTCCTCACTCTGAATGGTAAGTGTAAACCAGCATCACACTCACTTCTCTTTCCTATGAACACAATTTCCCAGTGATAAGTGTCCTTCAGATACTACGTCTCTAGGAACTTGTTTGTCAGGCACCTTTCTACATGTTTTCGTAGTCTTTCATTGTGAATTGCAGTGTTTGGTTCACTTTTGTCCACTGAATCAAGCTCATTCACTGTGAATTCCAAGTATATAGCGCATTGTGACAAAAATACCAGACTTGAAATGTAAATTATTTCTCGTTTGAACACTAGCTTGACCATCATTTTGATTTCTAAGTGCTTTGAATACTTTTATGGTACTTCATCGGCTCTATGCAGATGAATTTAAGTTTCACCAACTTTCTTGCTAAAACGCCAACTCATTTATACTGAATTACAAAAGCAAAGCGTATCGCACTCATTTCTCTATCTTTGAACCCAACTTCCCAGTGACTAAACAGTGTCCTTCTCACCTTATGGCCCTATTAACTTGTCTTATTTAGTTTCAGGACCCTTCCTACATATTTCCCTACTCTTTCATTGTGAATTTCAATGTTTGATGTACTTGTGCACAGAGATTCAAGCTCATTCACTGTGAATTCCAAGTATGTACACAGCGTTTTACCAAAGATAGCAGATTTTAAATGTAAATTATTACCACTTTGATCACTAGGTTGACTATCATTTATTTTCCAAGAATGTTGAATACTTTTATGCCACTACATCAGCTCTATGCAAATGAATTTATGAGTACCAACATTCTGGCTAAAACGCCAAAGCTTTTAGACAGAATTATAAAAGTAGAGTATTGTATTGAATACTGTCCTCTATGAACTCAGTGACCCAGTGAGGAAACATTGTCTTCACTTGTATTCCTACAGTTTGAGGCACCTTCACACATATTTCCCCAGCAATTCATTGTGAATTTCCGTGTTTGATGCACTTTTGCCCAGGGATTCACGCTCATTGCCTGTGAATTCAAAGCTATCTATAGCGGGTTTAGCCAAATATACCAGACTTTGTAAGTAAATTATTACTGCTCTGAACACTAGCTTAATTAACATTTTGATTTCTAAGCGTTTTGAGTTATTTTATAGTAGTGCATCAGCTCTACAAAATGATGGATGTTTCACCATATTTTCCGTAAAGACCCATCTTCCTCACTCTGAATGATAAGTGTAAACCAGCATCACACTCACTTCTCTTTCCTATGAACACAATTTCCCAGTGATAAACAAGTGTCCTTCAGATACTACGTCTCTAGGAACTTGTTTGTCAGGCACCTTTCTACATGTTTCCGTAGTCTTTCATTGGGAATTGCAGTGTTTGGTTCACTTTTGTCCACTGAATCACGCTCATTCACTGTGAATTCCCCGTTTCTATAGCGCATTGTGCCAAAAATACCAGACTTTTAAATTAAATTATTTCTCGTTTGAACACTAGCTTGACCATCATTTTATTTCTAAGAGCTTTGAATACTTTTATGGTACTACATCAGCTCTATGCAAATGAATTTATGAGTACCGACATTCTAGCTAAAACGCCAAAGCTTTTAGACAGAATTATAAAAGTAGAGTATTGTATTGAATACTCTCCTCTATGAACTCAATGACCCAGTGAGGAAACATTGTCTTCACTTGTATTCCTACAGTTTGAGGCACCTTCACACATATTTCCCCAGCAATTCATTGTGAATTTCCGTGTTTGGTGCACTTTTGTCCAGGGATTCACGCTCATTCACTGTGAATTCAAAGCTACCTATAGCGGGGTTAGCCAAATATACCAGACTTTATAAGTAAATTATTACTGCCCAGAAAACTAGCCTAACTAACATTTTGATTTCTAAGAGTTTTGAGTTATTTTATAGTAGTGCATCAGCTCTACGAAAATGATGGATGTTTCACCATATTTTCCCTAAAGACCCATCTTCCTCACTCTGAAAGGTAAGTGTAAACCAGCATCACACTCACTTCTCTTTCCTATGAACAAAATTTCCCAGTGATAAACAAGTGTCCTTCAGATACTACGTCTCTGGGAACTTGTTTGTCAGGCACCTTTCTACATGTTTTCGTAGTCTTTCATTGTGAATTGCAGTGTTTGGTTCACTTTTGTCCACTGAATCAAGCTCATTCACTGTGAATTCCAAGTATCTATAGCGCATTGTGACAAAAATACCAGACTTTAAATGTAAATTATTTCTCGTTTGAACACTAGCTTGACCATCATTTTGATTTCTAAGAGCTTTGAATACTTTTATGGTACTACTTCAGCTCTATGCAGATGAATTTAAGTTTCACCAACTTTCTTGCTAAAACGCCAACTCATTTATACTGAATTACAAAAGCAAAGCATATGGCACTCACTTCTCTGTCTTTGAACCCAACCTCCCAGTGACTAAACAGTGTCCTTCTCACCTTATGGCCCTATTAACTTGTCTTATTTAGTTTCAGGACCCTTCCTACATATTTCCCTACTCTTTCATTGTGAATTTCAATGTTTGATGTACTTGTGCACAGAGATTCAAGCTCATTCACTGTGAATTCCAAGTATGTACACAGAGTTTTACCAAAGATAGCAGATTTTTAATGTAAATTATTACCACTTTGATCACTAGGTTGACTATCATTTATTTTCCAAGAATGTTGAATACTTTTATGCCACTACATCAGCTCTATGCAAATGAATTTATGAGTACCAACATTCTAGCTAAAACGCCAAAGCTTTTAGACAGAATTATAAAAGTAGAGTATTGTATTGAATACTCTCCTCTATGAACTCAATGACCCAGTGAGGAAACATTGTCTTCACTTGTATTCCTACAGTTTGAGGCACCCTCACACATATTTCCCCAGCAATTCATTGTGAATTTCCGTGTTTGATGCACTTTTGCCCAGGGATTCACGCTCATTGCCTGTGAATTCAAAGCTATCTACAGCGGGTTTAGCCAAATATACCAGACTTTGTAAGTAAATTATTACTGTTCTGAACACTAGCTTAATTAACATTTTGATTTCTAAGCGTTTTGAGTTATTTTATAGTAGTGCATCAGCTCTACAAAATGATGGATGTTTCACCATATTTTCCGTAAAGACCCATCTTCCTCACTCTGAATGATAAGTGTAAACCAGCATCACACTCACTTCTCTTTCCTATGAACACAATTTCCCAGTGATAAACAAGTGTCCTTCAGATACTACGTCTCTAGGAATTGTTTGTCAGGCACCTTTCTACATGTTTCCGTAGTCTTTCATTGGGAATTGCAGTGTTTGGTTCACTTTTGTCCACTGAATCACGCTCATTCACTGTGAATTCCCCGTTTCTATAGCGCATTGTGCCAAAAATACCAGACTTTTAAATTAAATTATTTCTCGTTTGAACACTAGCTTGACCATCATTTTATTTCTAAGAGCTTTGAATACTTTTATGGTACTACTTCGGCTCTATGCAGATGAATTTAAGTTTCACCAACTTTCTTGCTAAAACGCCAACTCATTTATACTGAATTACAAAAGCAAAGCGTATCGCACTCACTTCTCTGTCTTTGAACCCAACTTCCCAGTAACTAAACAGTGTCCTTCTCACCTTATGGCTCTATTAACTTGTCTTATTTAGTTTCAGGACCCTTCCTACATATTTCCCTAATCTTTCATTGTGAATTTCAATGTTTGATGTACTTGTGCACAGAGATTCAAGCTCATTCACTGTGAATTCCAAGTATGTACACAGCGTTTTACCAAAGATAGCAGATTTTTAATGTAAATTATTACCACTTTGATCACTAGGTTGACTATCATTTATTTTCCAAGAATGTTGAATACTTTTATGCCACTACATCAGCTCTATGCAAATGAATTTATGAGTACCAACATTCTAGCTAAAACGCCAAAGCTTTTAGACAGAATTATAAAAGTAGAGTATTGTATTGAATACTCTCCTCTATGAACTCAATGACCCAGTGAGGAAACATTGTCTTCACTTGTATTCCTACAGTTTGAGGCACCTTCACACATATTTCCCCAGCAATTCATTGTGAATTTCCGTGTTTGATGCACTTTTGCCCAGGGATTCACGCTCATTGCCTGTGAATTCAAAGCTATCTACAGCGGGTTTAGCCAAATATACCAGACTTTGTAAGTAAATTATTACTGCTCTGAACACTAGCTTAATTAACATTTTGATTTCTAAGCGTTTTGAGTTATTTTATAGTAGTGCATCAGCTCTACAAAATGATGGATGTTTCACCATATTTTCCGTAAAGACCCATCTTCCTCACTCTGAATGATAAGTGTAAACCAGCATCACACTCACTTCTCTTTCCTATGAACACAATTTCCCAGTGATAAACAAGTGTCCTTCAGATACTACGTCTCTAGGAACTTGTTTGTCAGGCACCTTTCTACATGTTTCCGTAGTCTTTCATTGGGAATTGCAGTGTTTGGTTCACTTTTGTCCACTGAATCACGCTCATTCACTGTGAATTCCCCGTTTCTATAGCGCATTGTGCCAAAAATACCAGACTTTTAAATTAAATTATTTCTCGTTTGAACACTAGCTTGACCATCATTTTATTTCTAAGAGCTTTGAATACTTTTATGGTACTACATCAGCTCTATGCAAATGAATTTATGAGTACCGACATTCTAGCTAAACGCAAAAGCTTTTAGACAGAATTATAAAAGTAGAGTATTGTATTGAATACTCTCCTCTATGAACTCAATGACCCAGTGAGGAAACATCGTCTTCACTTGTATTCCTACATTTTGAGGCACCTTCACACATATTTCCCCAGCAATTCATTGTGAATTTCCGTGTTTGGTGCACTTTTGTCCAGGGATTCACGCTCATTCACTGTGAATTCAAAGCTACCTATAGCGGGGTTAGCCAAATATACCAGACTTTATAAGTAAATTATTACTGCCCAGAAAACTAGCCTAACTAACATTTTGATTTCTAAGAGTTTTGAGTTATTTTATAGTAGTGCATCAGCTCTACGAAAATGATGGATGTTTCACCATATTTTCCCTAAAGACCCATCTTCCTCACTCTGAATGGTAAGTGTAAACCAGCATCACACTCACTTCTCTTTCCTATGAACACAATTTCCCAGTGATAAGTGTCCTTCAGATACTACGTCTCTAGGAACTTGTTTGTCAGGCACCTTTCTACATGTTTTCGTAGTCTTTCATTGTGAATTGCAGTGTTTGGTTCACTTTTGTCCACTGAATCAAGCTCATTCACTGTGAATTCCAAGTATATAGCGCATTGTGACAAAAATACCAGACTTGAAATGTAAATTATTTCTCGTTTGAACACTAGCTTGACCATCATTTTGATTTCTAAGTGCTTTGAATACTTTTATGGTACTTCATCGGCTCTATGCAGATGAATTTAAGTTTCACCAACTTTCTTGCTAAAACGCCAACTCATTTATACTGAATTACAAAAGCAAAGCGTATCGCACTCATTTCTCTATCTTTGAACCCAACTTCCCAGTGACTAAACAGTGTCCTTCTCACCTTATGGCCCTATTAACTTGTCTTATTTAGTTTCAGGACCCTTCCTACATATTTCCCTACTCTTTCATTGTGAATTTCAATGTTTGATGTACTTGTGCACAGAGATTCAAGCTCATTCACTGTGAATTCCAAGTATGTACACAGCGTTTTACCAAAGATAGCAGATTTTAAATGTAAATTATTACCACTTTGATCACTAGGTTGACTATCATTTATTTTCCAAGAATGTTGAATACTTTTATGCCACTACATCAGCTCTATGCAAATGAATTTATGAGTACCAACATTCTGGCTAAAACGCCAAAGCTTTTAGACAGAATTATAAAAGTAGAGTATTGTATTGAATACTGTCCTCTATGAACTCAGTGACCCAGTGAGGAAACATTGTCTTCACTTGTATTCCTACAGTTTGAGGCACCTTCACACATATTTCCCCAGCAATTCATTGTGAATTTCCGTGTTTGATGCACTTTTGCCCAGGGATTCACGCTCATTGCCTGTGAATTCAAAGCTATCTATAGCGGGTTTAGCCAAATATACCAGACTTTGTAAGTAAATTATTACTGCTCTGAACACTAGCTTAATTAACATTTTGATTTCTAAGCGTTTTGAGTTATTTTATAGTAGTGCATCAGCTCTACAAAATGATGGATGTTTCACCATATTTTCCGTAAAGACCCATCTTCCTCACTCTGAATGATAAGTGTAAACCAGCATCACACTCACTTCTCTTTCCTATGAACACAATTTCCCAGTGATAAACAAGTGTCCTTCAGATACTACGTCTCTAGGAACTTGTTTGTCAGGCACCTTTCTACATGTTTCCGTAGTCTTTCATTGGGAATTGCAGTGTTTGGTTCACTTTTGTCCACTGAATCACGCTCATTCACTGTGAATTCCCCGTTTCTATAGCGCATTGTGCCAAAAATACCAGACTTTTAAATTAAATTATTTCTCGTTTGAACACTAGCTTGACCATCATTTTATTTCTAAGAGCTTTGAATACTTTTATGGTACTACATCAGCTCTATGCAAATGAATTTATGAGTACCGACATTCTAGCTAAAACGCCAAAGCTTTTAGACAGAATTATAAAAGTAGAGTATTGTATTGAATACTCTCCTCTATGAACTCAATGACCCAGTGAGGAAACATTGTCTTCACTTGTATTCCTACAGTTTGAGGCACCTTCACACATATTTCCCCAGCAATTCATTGTGAATTTCCGTGTTTGGTGCACTTTTGTCCAGGGATTCACGCTCATTCACTGTGAATTCAAAGCTACCTATAGCGGGGTTAGCCAAATATACCAGACTTTATAAGTAAATTATTACTGCCCAGAAAACTAGCCTAACTAACATTTTGATTTCTAAGAGTTTTGAGTTATTTTATAGTAGTGCATCAGCTCTACGAAAATGATGGATGTTTCACCATATTTTCCCTAAAGACCCATCTTCCTCACTCTGAAAGGTAAGTGTAAACCAGCATCACACTCACTTCTCTTTCCTATGAACACAATTTCCCAGTGATAAACAAGTGTCCTTCAGATACTACGTCTCTGGGAACTTGTTTGTCAGGCACCTTTCTACATGTTTTCGTAGTCTTTCATTGTGAATTGCAGTGTTTGGTTCACTTTTGTCCACTGAATCAAGCTCATTCACTGTGAATTCCAAGTATCTATAGCGCATTGTGACAAAAATACCAGACTTTAAATGTAAATTATTTCTCGTTTGAACACTAGCTTGACCATCATTTTGATTTCTAAGAGCTTTGAATACTTTTATGGTACTACTTCAGCTCTATGCAGATGAATTTAAGTTTCACCAACTTTCTTGCTAAAACGCCAACTCATTTATACTGAATTACAAAAGGAAAGCGTATCGCACTCACTTCTCTGTCTCTTGAACCCAACTTCCCAGTAACTAAACAGTGTCCTTCTCACCTTATGGCTCTATTAACTTGTCTTATTTAGTTTCAGGACCCTTCCTACATATTTCCCTACTCTTTCATTGTGAATTTCAATGTTTGATGTACTTGTGCACAGAGATTCAAGCTCATTCACTGTGAATTCCAAGTATGTACACAGAGTTTTACCAAAGATAGCAGATTTTTAATGTAAATTATTACCACTTTGATCACTAGGTTGACTATCATTTATTTTCCAAGAATGTTGAATACTTTTATGCCACTACATCAGCTCTATGCAAATGAATTTATGAGTACCAACATTCTAGCTAAAACGCCAAAGCTTTTAGACAGAATTATAAAAGTAGAGTATTGTATTGAATACTCTCCTCTATGAACTCAATGACCCAGTGAGGAAACATTGTCTTCACTTGTATTCCTACAGTTTGAGGCACCCTCACACATATTTCCCCAGCAATTCATTGTGAATTTCCGTGTTTGATGCACTTTTGCCCAGGGATTCACGCTCATTGCCTGTGAATTCAAAGCTATCTACAGCGGGTTTAGCCAAATATACCAGACTTTGTAAGTAAATTATTACTGTTCTGAACACTAGCTTAATTAACATTTTGATTTCTAAGCGTTTTGAGTTATTTTATAGTAGTGCATCAGCTCTACAAAATGATGGATGTTTCACCATATTTTCCGTAAAGACCCATCTTCCTCACTCTGAATGATAGTGTAAACCAGCATCACACTCACTTCTCTTTCCTATGAACACAATTTCCCAGTGATAAACAAGTGTCCTTCAGATACTACGTCTCTAGGAATTGTTTGTCAGGCACCTTTCTACATGTTTCCGTAGTCTTTCATTGGGAATTGCAGTGTTTGGTTCACTTTTGTCCACTGAATCACGCTCATTCACTGTGAATTCCCCGTTTCTATAGCGCATTGTGCCAAAAATACCAGACTTTTAAATTAAATTATTTCTCGTTTGAACACTAGCTTGACCATCATTTTATTTCTAAGAGCTTTGAATACTTTTATGGTACTACATCAGCTCTATGCAAATGAATTTATGAGTACCGACATTCTAGCTAAAACGCCAAAGCTTTTAGACAGAATTATAAAAGTAGAGTATTGTATTGAATACTCTCCTCTATGAACTCAATGACCCAGTGAGGAAACATCGTCTTCACTTGTATTCCTACATTTTGAGGCACCTTCACACATATTTCCCCAGCAATTCATTGTGAATTTCCGTGTTTGGTGCACTTTTGTCCAGGGATTCACGCTCATTCACTGTGAATTCAAAGCTACCTATAGCGGGGTTAGCCAAATATACCAGACTTTATAAGTAAATTATTACTGCCCAGAAAACTAGCCTAACTAACATTTTGATTTCTAAGAGTTTTGAGTTATTTTATAGTAGTGCATCAGCTCTACGAAAATGATGGATGTTTCACCATATTTTCCCTAAAGACCCATCTTCCTCACTCTGAAAGGTAAGTGTAAACCAGCATCACACTCACTTCTCTTTCCTATGAACACAATTTCCCAGTGATAAACAAGTGTCCTTCAGATACTACGTCTCTGGGAACTTGTTTGTCAGGCACCTTTCTACATGTTTTCGTAGTCTTTCATTGTGAATTGCAGTGTTTGGTTCACTTTTGTCCACTGAATCAAGCTCATTCACTGTGAATTCCAAGTATCTATAGCGCATTGTGACAAAAATACCAGACTTTAAATGTAAATTATTTCTCGTTTGAACACTAGCTTGACCATCATTTTGATTTCTAAGATCTTTGAATACTTTTATGGTACTACTTCGGCTCTATGCAGATGAATTTAAGTTTCACCAACTTTCTTGCTAAAACGCCAACTCATTTATACTGAATTACAAAAGCAAAGCATCGCACTCACTTCTCTGTCTTTGAACCCAACTTCCCAGTAACTAAACAGTGTCCTTCTCACCTTATGGCTCTATTAACTTGTCTTATTTAGTTTCAGGACCCTTCCTACATATTTCCCTAATCTTTCATTGTGAATTTCAATGTTTGATGTACTTGTGCACAGAGATTCAAGCTCATTCACTGTGAATTCCAAGTATGTACACAGCGTTTTACCAAAGATAGCAGATTTTTAATGTAAATTATTACCACTTTGATCACTAGGTTGACTATCATTTATTTTCCAAGAATGTTGAATACTTTTATGCCACTACATCAGCTCTATGCAAATGAATTTATGAGTACCAACATTCTAGCTAAAACGCCAAAGCTTTTAGACAGAATTATAAAAGTAGAGTATTGTATTGAATACTCTCCTCTATGAACTCAATGACCCACTGAGGAAACATTGTCTTCACTTGTATTCCTACAGTTTGAGGCACCTTCACACATATTTCCCCAGCAATTCATTGTGAATTTCCGTGTTTGATGCACTTTTGCCCAGGGATTCACGCTCATTGCCTGTGAATTCAAAGCTACCTATAGCGGGGTTAGCCAAATATACCAGACTTTATAAGTAAATTATTACTGCCCAGAAAACTAGCCTAACTAACATTTGATTTCTAAGAGTTTTGAGTTATTTTATAGTAGTGCATCAGCTCTACGAAAATGATGGATGTTTCACCATATTTTCCCTAAAGACCCATCTTCCTCACTCTGAAAGGTAAGTGTAAACCAGTATCACACTCACTTCTCTTTCCTATGAACACAATTTCCCAGTGATAAACAAGTGTCCTTCAGATACTACGTCTCTGGGAACTTGTTTGTCAGGCACCTTTCTACATGTTTTCGTAGTCTTTCATTGTGAATTGCAGTGTTTGGTTCACTTTTGTCCACTGAATCAAGCTCATTCACTGTGAATTCCAAGTATCTATAGCGCATTGTGACAAAAATACCAGACTTTAAATGTAAATTATTTCTCGTTTGAACACTAGCTTGACCATCATTTTGATTTCTAAGAGCTTTGAATACTTTTATGGTACTACTTCGGCTCTATGCAGATGAATTTAAGTTTCACCAACTTTCTTGCTAAAACGCCAACTCATTTATACTGAATTACAAAAGCAAAGCGTATCGCACTCACTTCTCTGTCTTTGAACCCAACTTCCCAGTAACTAAACAGTGTCCTTCTCACCTTATGGCTCTATTAACTTGTCTTATTTAGTTTCAGGACCCTTCCTACATATTTCCCTAATCTTTCATTGTGAATTTCAATGTTTGATGTACTTGTGCACAGAGATTCAAGCTCATTCACTGTGAATTCCAAGTATGTACACAGCGTTTTACCAAAGATAGCAGATTTTTAATGTAAATTATTACCACTTTGATCACTAGGTTGACTATCATTTATTTTCCAAGAATGTTGAATACTTTTATGCCACTACATCAGCTCTATGCAAATGAATTTATGAGTACCAACATTCTAGCTAAAACGCCAAAGCTTTTAGACAGAATTATAAAAGTAGAGTATTGTATTGAATACTCTCCTCTATGAACTCAATGACCCAGTGAGGAAACATTGTCTTCACTTGTATTCCTACAGTTTGAGGCACCTTCACACATATTTCCCCAGCAATTCATTGTGAATTTCCGTGTTTGATGCACTTTTGCCCAGGGATTCACGCTCATTGCCTGTGAATTCAAAGCTATCTACAGCGGTTTAGCCAAATATACCAGACTTTGTAAGTAAATTATTACTGCTCTGAACACTAGCTTAATTAACATTTTGATTTCTAAGCGTTTTGAGTTATTTTATAGTAGTGCATCAGCTCTACAAAATGATGGATGTTTCACCATATTTTCCGTAAAGACCCATCTTCCTCACTCTGAATGATAAGTGTAAACCAGCATCACACTCACTTCTCTTTCCTATGAACACAATTTCCCAGTGATAAACAAGTGTCCTTCAGATACTACGTCTCTAGGAATTGTTTGTCAGGCACCTTTCTACATGTTTCCGTAGTCTTTCATTGGGAATTGCAGTGTTTGGTTCACTTTTTGTCCACTGAATCACGCTCATTCACTGTGAATTCCCCGTTTCTATAGCGCATTGTGCCAAAAATACCAGACTTTTAAATTAAATTATTTCTCGTTTGAACACTAGCTTGACCATCATTTTATTTCTAAGAGCTTTGAATACTTTTATGGTACTACATCAGCTCTATGCAAATGAATTTATGAGTACCGACATTCTAGCTAAAACGCAAAAGCTTTTAGACAGAATTATAAAAGTAGAGTATTGTATTGAATACTCTCCTCTATGAACTCAATGACCCAGTGAGGAAACATCGTCTTCACTTGTATTCCTACATTTTGAGGCACCTTCACACATATTTCCCCAGCAATTCATTGTGAATTTCCGTGTTTGGTGCACTTTTGTCCAGGGATTTCACGCTCATTCACTGTGAATTCAAAGCTACCTATAGCGGGGTTAGCCAAATATACCAGACTTTATAAGTAAATTATTACTGCCCAGAAAACTAGCCTAACTAACATTTTGATTTCTAAGAGTTTTGAGTTATTTTATAGTAGTGCATCAGCTCTACGAAAATGATGGATGTTTCACCATATTTTCCCTAAAGACCCATCTTCCTCACTCTGAATGGTAAGTGTAAACCAGCATCACACTCACTTCTCTTTCCTATGAACACAATTTCCCAGTGATAAGTGTCCTTCAGATACTACGTCTCTAGGAACTTGTTTGTCAGGCACCTTTCTACATGTTTTCGTAGTCTTTCATTGTGAATTGCAGTGTTTGGTTCACTTTTGTCCACTGAATCAAGCTCATTCACTGTGAATTCCAAGTATATAGCGCATTGTGACAAAAATACCAGACTTGAAATGTAAATTATTTCTCGTTTGAACACTAGCTTGACCATCATTTTGATTTCTAAGTGCTTTGAATACTTTTATGGTACTTCATCGGCTCTATGCAGATGAATTTAAGTTTCACCAACTTTCTTGCTAAAACGCCAACTCATTTATACTGAATTACAAAGCAAAGCGTATCGCACTCACTTCTCTGTCTTTGAACCCCAACTTCCCAGTAACTAAACAGTGTCCTTCTCACCTTATGGCTCTATTAACTTGTCTTATTTAGTTTCAGGACCCTTCCTACATATTTCCCTAATCTTTCATTGTGAATTTCAATGTTTGATGTACTTGTGCACAGAGATTCAAGCTCATTCACTGTGAATTCCAAGTATGTACACAGCGTTTTACCAAAGATAGCAGATTTTTAATGTAAATTATTACCACTTTGATCACTAGGTTGACTATCATTTATTTTCCAAGAATGTTGAATACTTTTATGCCACTACATCAGCTCTATGCAAATGAATTTATGAGTACCAACATTCTAGCTAAAACGCCAAAGCTTTTAGACAGAATTATAAAAGTAGAGTATTGTATTGAATACTCTCCTCTATGAACTCAATGACCCAGTGAGGAAACATTGTCTTCACTTGTATTCCTACAGTTTGAGGCACCCTCACACATATTTCCCCAGCAATTCATTGTGAATTTCCGTGTTTGATGCACTTTTGCCCAGGGATTCACGCTCATTGCCTGTGAATTCAAAGCTATCTACAGCGGGTTAGCCAAATATACCAGACTTTGTAAGTAAATTATTACTGTTCTGAACACTAGCTTAATTAACATTTTGATTTCTAAGCGTTTTGAGTTATTTTATAGTAGTGCATCAGCTCTACAAAATGATGGATGTTTCACCATATTTTCCGTAAAGACCCATCTTCCTCACTCTGAATGATAAGTGTAAACCAGCATCACACTCACTTCTCTTTCCTATGAACACAATTTCCCAGTGATAAACAAGTGTCCTTCAGATACTACGTCTCTAGGAATTGTTTGTCAGGCACCTTTCTACATGTTTCCGTAGTCTTTCATTGGGAATTGCAGTGTTTGGTTCACTTTTGTCCACTGAATCACGCTCATTCACTGTGAATTCCCCGTTTCTATAGCGCATTGTGCCAAAAATACCAGACTTTTAAATTAAATTATTTCTCGTTTGAACACTAGCTTGACCATCATTTTATTTCTAAGAGCTTTGAATACTTTTATGGTACTACATCAGCTCTATGCAAATGAATTTATGAGTACCGACATTCTAGCTAAAACGCCAAAGCTTTTAGACAGAATTATAAAAGTAGAGTATTGTATTGAATACTCTCCTCTATGAACTCAATGACCCAGTGAGGAAACATCGTCTTCACTTGTATTCCTACATTTTGAGGCACCTTCACACATATTTCCCCAGCAATTCATTGTGAATTTCCGTGTTTGGTGCACTTTTGTCCAGGGATTCACGCTCATTCACTGTGAATTCAAAGCTACCTATAGCGGGGTTAGCCAAATATACCAGACTTTATAAGTAAATTATTACTGCCCAGAAAACTAGCCTAACTAACATTTTGATTTCTAAGAGTTTTGAGTTATTTTATAGTAGTGCATCAGCTCTACGAAAATGATGGATGTTTCACCATATTTTCCCTAAAGACCCATCTTCCTCACTCTGAAAGGTAAGTGTAAACCAGCATCACACTCACTTCTCTTTCCTATGAACACAATTTCCCAGTGATAAACAAGTGTCCTTCAGATACTACGTCTCTGGGAACTTGTTTGTCAGGCACCTTTCTACATGTTTTCGTAGTCTTTCATTGTGAATTGCAGTGTTTGGTTCACTTTTGTCCACTGAATCAAGCTCATTCACTGTGAATTCCAAGTATCTATAGCGCATTGTGACAAAAATACCAGACTTTAAATGTAAATTATTTCTCGTTTGAACACTAGCTTGACCATCATTTTGATTTCTAAGATCTTTGAATACTTTTATGGTACTACTTCGGCTCTATGCAGATGAATTTAAGTTTCACCAACTTTCTTGCTAAAACGCCAACTCATTTATACTGAATTACAAAAGCAAAGCGTATCGCACTCACTTCTCTGTCTTTGAACCCAACTTCCCAGTAACTAAACAGTGTCCTTCTCACCTTATGGCTCTATTAACTTGTCTTATTTAGTTTCAGGACCCTTCCTACATATTTCCCTAATCTTTCATTGTGAATTTCAATGTTTGATGTACTTGTGCACAGAGATTCAAGCTCATTCACTGTGAATTCCAAGTATGTACACAGCGTTTTACCAAGATAGCAGATTTTTAATGTAAATTATTACCACTTTGATCACTAGGTTGACTATCATTTATTTTCCAAGAATGTTGAATACTTTTATGCCACTACATCAGCTCTATGCAAATGAATTTATGAGTACCAACATTCTAGCTAAAACGCCAAAGCTTTTAGACAGAATTATAAAAGTAGAGTATTGTATTGAATACTCTCCTCTATGAACTCAATGACCACTGAGGAAACATTGTCTTCACTTGTATTCCTACAGTTTGAGGCACCTTCACACATATTTCCCCAGCAATTCATTGTGAATTTCCGTGTTTGATGCACTTTTGCCCAGGGATTCACGCTCATTGCCTGTGAATTCAAAGCTACCTATAGCGGGGTTAGCCAAATATACCAGACTTTATAAGTAAATTATTACTGCCCAGAAAACTAGCCTAACTAACATTTTGATTTCTAAGAGTTTTGAGTTATTTTATAGTAGTGCATCAGCTCTACGAAAATGATGGATGTTTCACCATATTTTCCCTAAAGACCCATCTTCCTCACTCTGAAAGGTAAGTGTAAACCAGTATCACACTCACTTCTCTTTCCTATGAACACAATTTCCCAGTGATAAACAAGTGTCCTTCAGATACTACGTCTCTGGGAACTTGTTTGTCAGGCACCTTTCTACATGTTTTCGTAGTCTTTCATTGTGAATTGCAGTGTTTGGTTCACTTTTGTCCACTGAATCAAGCTCATTCACTGTGAATTCCAAGTATCTATAGCGCATTGTGACAAAAATACCAGACTTTAAATGTAAATTATTTCTCGTTTGAACACTAGCTTGACCATCATTTTGATTTCTAAGAGCTTTGAATACTTTTATGGTACTACTTCGGCTCTATGCAGATGAATTTAAGTTTCACCAACTTTCTTGCTAAAACGCCAACTCATTTATACTGAATTACAAAAGCAAAGCGTATCGCACTCACTTCTCTGTCTTTGAACCCAACTTCCCAGTAACTAAACAGTGTCCTTCTCACCTTATGGCTCTATTAACTTGTCTTATTTAGTTTCAGGACCCTTCCTACATATTTCCCTAATCTTTCATTGTGAATTTCAATGTTTGATGTACTTGTGCACAGAGATTCAAGCTCATTCACTGTGAATTCCAAGTATGTACACAGCGTTTTACCAAAGATAGCAGATTTTTAATGTAAATTATTACCACTTTGATCACTAGGTTGACTATCATTTATTTTCCAAGAATGTTGAATACTTTTATGCCACTACATCAGCTCTATGCAAATGAATTTATGAGTACCAACATTCTAGCTAAAACGCCAAAGCTTTTAGACAGAATTATAAAAGTAGAGTATTGTATTGAATACTCTCCTCTATGAACTCAATGACCCAGTGAGGAAACATTGTCTTCACTTGTATTCCTACAGTTTGAGGCACCTTCACACATATTTCCCCAGCAATTCATTGTGAATTTCCGTGTTTGATGCACTTTTGCCCAGGGATTCACGCTCATTGCCTGTGAATTCAAAGCTATCTACAGCGGGTTTAGCCAAATATACCAGACTTTGTAAGTAAATTATTACTGCTCTGAACACTAGCTTAATTAACATTTTGATTTCTAAGCGTTTTGAGTTATTTTATAGTAGTGCATCAGCTCTACAAAATGATGGATGTTTCACCATATTTTCCGTAAAGACCCATCTTCCTCACTCTGAATGATAAGTGTAAACCAGCATCACACTCACTTCTCTTTCCTATGAACACAATTTCCCAGTGATAAACAAGTGTCCTTCAGATACTACGTCTCTAGGAATTGTTTGTCAGGCACCTTTCTACATGTTTCCGTAGTCTTTCATTGGGATTGCAGTGTTTGGTTCACTTTTGTCCACTGATCACGCTCATTCACTGTGAATTCCCCGTTTCTATAGCGCATTGGTGCCAAAAATACCAGACTTTTAAATTAAATTATTTCTCGTTTGAACACTAGCTTGACCATCATTTTATTTCTAAGAGCTTTGAATACTTTTATGGTACTACATCAGCTCTATGCAAATGAATTTATGAGTACCGACATTCTAGCTAAAACGCAAAAGCTTTTAGACAGAATTATAAAAGTAGAGTATTGTATTGAATACTCTCCTCTATGAACTCAATGACCCAGTGAGGAAACATCGTCTTCACTTGTATTCCTACATTTTGAGGCACCTTCACACATATTTCCCCAGCAATTCATTGTGAATTTCCGTGTTTGGTGCACTTTTGTCCAGGGATTCACGCTCATTCACTGTGAATTCAAAGCTACCTATAGCGGGGTTAGCCAAATATACCAGACTTTATAAGTAAATTATTACTGCCCAGAAAACTAGCCTAACTAACATTTTGATTTCTAAGAGTTTTGAGTTATTTTATAGTAGTGCATCAGCTCTACGAAAATGATGGATGTTTCACCATATTTTCCCTAAAGACCCATCTTCCTCACTCTGAATGGTAAGTGTAAACCAGCATCACACTCACTTCTCTTTCCTATGAACACAATTTCCCAGTGATAAGTGTCCTTCAGATACTACGTCTCTAGGAACTTGTTTGTCAGGCACCTTTCTACATGTTTTCGTAGTCTTTCATTGTGAATTGCAGTGTTTGGTTCACTTTTGTCCACTGAATCAAGCTCATTCACTGTGAATTCCAAGTATATAGCGCATTGTGACAAAAATACCAGACTTGAAATGTAAATTATTTCTCGTTTGAACACTAGCTTGACCATCATTTTGATTTCTAAGTGCTTTGAATACTTTTATGGTACTATCATCGGCTCTATGCAGATGAATTTAAGTTTCACCAACTTTCTTGCTAAAACGCCAACTCATTTATACTGAATTACAAAAGCAAAGCGTATCGCACTCATTTCTCTATCTTTGAACCCAACTTCCCAGTGACTAAACAGTGTCCTTCTCACCTTATGGCCCTATTAACTTGTCTTATTTAGTTTCAGGACCCTTCCTACATATTTCCCTACTCTTTCATTGTGAATTTCAATGTTTGATGTACTTGTGCACAGAGATTCAAGCTCATTCACTGTGAATTCCAAGTATGTACACAGCGTTTTACCAAAGATAGCAGATTTTAAATGTAAATTATTACCACTTTGATCACTAGGTTGACTATCATTTATTTTCCAAGAATGTTGAATACTTTTATGCCACTACATCAGCTCTATGCAAATGAATTTATGAGTACCAACATTCTGGCTAAAACGCCAAAGCTTTTAGACAGAATTATAAAAGTAGAGTATTGTATTGAATACTGTCCTCTATGAACTCAGTGACCCAGTGAGGAAACATTGTCTTCACTTGTATTCCTACAGTTTGAGGCACCTTCACACATATTTCCCCAGCAATTCATTGTGAATTTCCGTGTTTGATGCACTTTTGCCCAGGGATTCACGCTCATTGCCTGTGAATTCAAAGCTATCTATAGCGGGTTTAGCCAAATATACCAGACTTTGTAAGTAAATTATTACTGCTCTGAACACTAGCTTAATTAACATTTTGATTTCTAAGCGTTTTGAGTTATTTTATAGTAGTGCATCAGCTCTACAAAATGATGGATGTTTCACCATATTTTCCGTAAAGACCCATCTTCCTCACTCTGAATGATAAGTGTAAACCAGCATCACACTCACTTCTCTTTCCTATGAACACAATTTCCCAGTGATAAACAAGTGTCCTTCAGATACTACGTCTCTAGGAACTTGTTTGTCAGGCACCTTTCTACATGTTTCCGTAGTCTTTCATTGGGAATTGCAGTGTTTGGTTCACTTTTGTCCACTGAATCACGCTCATTCACTGTGAATTCCCCGTTTCTATAGCGCATTGTGCCAAAAATACCAGACTTTTAAATTAAATTATTTCTCGTTTGAACACTAGCTTGACCATCATTTTATTTCTAAGAGCTTTGAATACTTTTATGGTACTACATCAGCTCTATGCAATGAATTTATGAGTACCGACATTCTAGCTAAAACGCCAAAGCTTTTAGACAGAATTATAAAAGTAGAGTATTGTATTGAATACTCTCCTCTATGAACTCAATGACCCAGTGAGGAAACATCGTCTTCACTTATATTCCTACATTTTCAGGCACCTTCACACATATTTCCCCAGCAATTCATTGTGAATTTCCGTGTTTGGTGCACTTTTGTCCAGGGATTCACGCTCATTCACTGTGAATTCAAAGCTACCTATAGCGGGGTTAGCCAAATATACCAGACTTTATAAGTAAATTATTACTGCCCAGAAAACTAGCCTAACTAACATTTTGATTTCTAAGAGTTTTGAGTTATTTTATAGTAGTGCATCAGCTCTACGAAAATGATGGATGTTTCACCATATTTTCCCTAAAGACCCATCTTCCTCACTCTGAAAGGTAAGTGTAAACCAGCATCACACTCACTTCTCTTTCCTATGAACACAATTTCCCAGTGATAAACAAGTGTCCTTCAGATACTACGTCTCTGGGAACTTGTTTGTCAGGCACCTTTCTACATGTTTTCGTAGTCTTTCATTGTGAATTGCAGTGTTTGGTTCACTTTTGTCCACTGAATCAAGCTCATTCACTGTGAATTCCAAGTATCTATAGCGCATTGTGACAAAAATACCAGACTTTAAATGTAAATTATTTCTCGTTTGAACACTAGCTTGACCATCATTTTGATTTCTAAGAGCTTTGAATACTTTTATGGTACTACTTCGGCTCTATGCAGATGAATTTAAGTTTCACCAACTTTCTTGCTAAAACGCCAACTCATTTATACTGAATTACAAAAGGAAAGCGTATCGCACTCACTTCTCTGTCTTTGAACCCAACTTCCCAGTAACTAAACAGTGTCCTTCTCACCTTATGGCTCTATTAACTTGTCTTATTTAGTTTCAGGACCCTTCCTACATATTTCCCTACTCTTTCATTGTGAATTTCAATGTTTGATGTACTTGTGCACAGAGATTCAAGCTCATTCACTGTGAATTCCAAGTATGTACACAGAGTTTTACCAAAGATAGCAGGTTTTTAATGTAAATTATTACCACTTTGATCACTAGGTTGACTATCATTTATTTTCCAAGAATGTTGAATACTTTTATGCCACTACATCAGCTCTATGCAAATGAATTTATGAGTACCAACATTCTAGCTAAAACGCCAAAGCTTTTAGACAGAATTATAAAAGTAGAGTATTGTATTGAATACTCTCCTCTATGAACTCAATGACCCAGTGAGGAAACATTGTCTTCACTTGTATTCCTACAGTTTGAGGCACCCTCACACATATTTCCCCAGCAATTCATTGTGAATTTCCGTGTTTGATGCACTTTTGCCCAGGGATTCACGCTCATTGCCTGTGAATTCAAAGCTATCTACAGCGGGTTTAGCCAAATATACCAGACTTTGTAAGTAAATTATTACTGTTCTGAACACTAGCTTAATTAACATTTTGATTTCTAAGCGTTTTGAGTTATTTTATAGTAGTGCATCAGCTCTACAAAATGATGGATGTTTCACCATATTTTCCGTAAAGACCCATCTTCCTCACTCTGAATGATAAGTGTAAACCAGCATCACACTCACTTCTCTTTCCTATGAACACAATTTCCCAGTGATAAACAGTGTCCTTCAGATACTACGTCTCTAGGAATTGTTTGTCAGGCACCTTTCTACATGTTTCCGTAGTCTTTCATTGGGAATTGCAGTGTTTGGTTCACTTTTGTCCACTGAATCACGCTCATTCACTGTGAATTCCCCGTTTCTATAGCGCATTGTGCCAAAAATACCAGACTTTTAAATTAAATTATTTCTCGTTTGAACACTAGCTTGACCATCATTTTATTTCTAAG
>JAPDVU010000011.1:56358444-56506513 GCA_026230045.1 Corynorhinus townsendii | reverse complement strand
GAGGGGACAATTTGCATATCAGCCTTTTATTCTGTAGGATGGACACCGAGTGGCCAGGTGATGATGCGTTCAGAGACCATCCTCATCTGGCCGCTCCGTGTACATTTTAAGCTGTTCTCTCTCTGGGAGCACACCAGCCCCCTGCCCCCCCCCCTCCCCCAGGTGTGCATCTCCTAAACCAAGGGACCCAGGAGACTTGCACCAGGCAGCTCGCTCAGGCTAACCCCCTGGGCCGCTCTCCTAGGCCCCTTTCCTGTGACTTTCCAAGGAGCCGAAGAGCCACACAGCAGCCCCGCCCAGGCTCGCTCCTGTTGCTGCTTCTGTCCTAAGCCCTTCCTTGTTTCGGGGTCCCAGCTTTAGTAAACAGTCTCTCAAAATAAAAACAGATACGTCGCTGTGGCTGGGTGGCTCAGCTGGCTGGAGCGCCCTCCCGCACACCAGAAAGGTTTCAGGTTGCATCCCCAGTCAGGGTGTGTACGGGGTACAACTGGTCGGCGTTTCTCTCTCACACCCATGTTTCCTTCTCCTCCTCTCTCTCTAAAACCAATACACATATATCCTCAGGTGAGGGTTCACAAATAATAGAGGGGGATAAATGGTGGTAAAAAAAATAAAATAATCACACATTTATAGGACATTAGCAAGTCAGTCTACAGAAAGTACAAAAGAGAATAAAACATAACTAATTCAGAAGAGTTGTCATCACATCGAAGGAGGAAGGTCCGACAGGTGAGCAGAGCTCTGAGACCTGCGTGGGGACATGTGGGGAAGTTACTAGCCGCGGCGGTTAGGGGGCTGTGTGGTGGGCCAGGCTAGGAAGTAGCTCCTCGCTGTTTCAGGTTCCATGTCAGCCATGGCATCACCCGCCAGGTGTCACGGAAGTCTGGTTGGTAGGGTCCGTAGGTCCACGGGTCTGAGGTTGAAACATAGCCGAAGTCAGGACGTTATCTCAGCTCTGTTCCTGTGGTGAGCAGACCTCCGTCGTTGTCCCTAAGACTGCGCGGTGCGGCTCAGAACCTAGTCATCAGGAGGTGGGCACAGTCCGTGTGGGCAAAGGGGGAAGGATAAGACAGAAAGGAGGCAGGTGGTGCTGAGGCCGTCGGACTGGACAAGGCCAGTGTGAAAGCAAGACAGGAGAGGCCCGCTGCGGAGGGGAGTTTCTTTGCAGTTACATGACCTTTATTATGTTTTTGTCGCAAAAGGCCAATTTTTTATTTTTTGCTTTTTAGGACAATTTTGTTTTTTAGATCCTCACCCAAGGATATTCATTGATTTTAGAGAGAGGAGGGAAGGGAGACAGAAAGAGAGACAGATACATCAATGTGAGAGAGCAACATCCATCAGCTGCCTCCCGTTTACACCCCAATAAGGATCGAACCTGAAACCTTTTGGTGTACAAGACGATACTCCAACCAACTGAGCCAGCCAGCCAGGGCTAGGCCAATTTAAATATCTATATTGAACAGAGGATGAAGTGCAGATGGTGTTTTTTCTATTTTTAAACAGTTTAAGAAAATTAGCTGATGCTCACAATGAAAACACAAGCCTAATGAAACCTCAGAAAACATTTCCCAATCCTCCTTGGTCTGTCCTTTGATTACTCTCTGATTCAGAATTCTGTATCCCTCTAAGAATCTCCAGATTTTGAAACAATTACCAACCCAAACTGATTTCTCACCCGGCCAGTGTGGCTCAGCGATTGAGCATCGACCTATGAACCATGAGGTCACAGTTCGATTCCCGGTCACGTCACATGCCCAGGTTGCGGGCTCGATCCCTGGTGTGGGGCGTGCAGGAGGCAGCTAATCCATGATTCTCTCTCATCGTGGATGTTTCTGTCTCTCTCTCCCTTCCTCTCTGAAACATTATTTATATGATTTCTCACCATCTTTTAGTTAAACCTTCTTGGGTGGCCTTCAGAGTGGAACCGAATAAACATCAGAAGGTGAGTATTCCCCAAATCCTGTTGAAAAGAAAATCTTCCTCCTCGATGCAAATGCAGGGAAGAGGAGGAAAAATCAGAGTGCACCCTGGGAACTGCCACCTGCCTTTCCTGACCGCTTCAGCCAAATGCCCAATATCATCTTAGGAGTTAATGCAACAGCAGCAATAGTACCTACCCCTGGTTTTATCTTCGCAACGCTTCAGACTCTAAGAGTTCTGCCTGAATAAACTCACGCACACCTTACCACAGCCCTGTGAGGTAGGTCCTGTAACTACCACCATTTCTGATGAGGACACTGAGGTTTCAGCCATACGGAAGTGTTTGATTATAGGTCTGCGATCAAGTATTGGTGGTCGTGCAATCTAAGCCATACCTTCTTCTCTAAACCACTTACAAGCCCAGTAAAATTTCCCTAGTTTTATGCAGTTTCCACTGTCTTATCCATACATCATTCACTGACTGTTGATTCCCAACGCAGCTCTTCTCTGCTCTGCTGCAGTGAGCGATGCACTAAGACTTCCGACTCCCGGAAGCTCACTGACATATAGGCAGTTTGCACGGTGGACGGTCCCAGATGAAGAAGGGTATGGGAACCACAGCATATAAGCCTCCAGGCAAATAAAAGAAAGTGTCCTTCAACTCTGGGGAGCTTCCGCTTTGACGACTGAGAAACAATAAACAATAGTGACTTAAGGGCTTCATAGAGGTGACACACTACTCAATAGAAGCTCATCCACCTGGAACTGGTTTCGAATGCCCATTCCAGTAAGAAGAAGTATGGCTTCTTTCTCTGAGCTCTCATTAGGGCGGTGTCATCTTGTTTGAATCATTTGCTCGGCCTGCCTACCTCTGCATTGTAAGCTCTCTGGTTCATACGTGATTCTTCTCAGAAGTCCCAGGCCCAGCTCAGGGTCCCTGAACATTTGCTGAATGAGTGCTTTCAATTTTACAAATTAAACTGGAAGACGGTCAATGAATAATGAAGATAATTTACATGCGATTTCAGATATAGAGATGGCTAAGAGGTAAATTGATAGCAGGACTGTAATCTCACATTCAAAGAGCTCACAAAACACTGGCGAACATAATTATATTTCATGTTTATTATGACATTAAGAATTAGCATGTTATAGGTCAGGAAACTGAAGAGAACTAGCTAGTACCACAACCTTATTAAAACAGAATTGCTGGGAACCAACTGATTACAAATATTCTTTCCATGATATAGTAATTTGCACATTTTAGGGTAATTTTCTTTATTGTCATGATAACGTCTGCCAGCAATTTCTTTTTAAAGATGTGTTTTTGCTGGTTAGAGAGAGAGAGGAAGGGAGAGGGAGAGAAGCATCAGTGAGAGAGAAAAACATGGATCGGTTGCCTCCTACACAGACCCCAACCTGGGATCTAACCCATAACGGGGACATGTGACCTGCCTGGGAATGGAATCGACATCCCTTCAGTTCAACCACCTGAGCCCACCAGCCAGGTCTCTTCGAACTCTTCCTTCCTTCCTTCCTTTCTTTCTTCCTTTCTTTCTTCCTTCCTTCCTTTCTTTCTTTCTTTCTTTCTTTCTTTCTTTCTTCCTTTCTTTCTTCCTTTCTTTCTTTCTTTCTTTCTTCCTTCCTTTCTTTCTTTCTTTCTTCCTTCCTTCCTTTCTTTCTTTCTTTCTTTCTTTCTTTCTTTCTTTCTTCCTTCCTTCCTTCCTTCCTTCCTTCCTTCCTTTCTTCCTTCCTTCCTTTCTTTCTTTCTTTCTTTCTTTCTTTCTTCCTTTCTTTCTTCCTTCCTTTCTTTCTTTCTTTCTTCCTTCCTTTCTTTCTTTCTTTCTTCCTTTCTTTCTTTCTTTCTTTCTTTCTTTCTTTCTTCCTTTCTTCCTTTCTTTCTTTCTTTCTTTCTTTCTTTCTTTCTTTCTTTCTTTCTGTCTTTCTTCCTTTCTTTCTTCCTTTCTTCCTTCCTTTCTTTCTTTCTTTCTTCCTTCCTTTCTTTCTTTCTTTCTTTCTTTCTTTCTTTCTTTCTTTCTTTCTTTCTTTCTTTCTCTTTCTCTCTTAATCCTCACCCAAGGATATTTTCTCGTTGATTTTTAGGGAGAATAGAAGAGAGAGGGGGAGACAGAAATATTAATGTGAGAGAGACACATTGATTGGTTGCCTCCTGCATAAGCCCAGACCAGGGCCCAGGCCAGGGAGAAGGAGCCTGCAACCAAGGCACTCGCCGTTTACCGGAATCGAACTCAGGACCCTTCAGTCCGCAGGCCGACACTCTATCCACTGAGCCACACTGGTTAGGGCCCAACTATTTCTTATTCTCTTCCCAGTCACTCTCACTGTTCTATAAAAGAAAGAGCCTTAAGGCATGGGTTCTAGTCTTGGATTCACAACCCACAGTGGCCATTTCTTTTTCCTCTAATATTCATACTTCCCAGGTATTTCAGAGTTGTGGAAGTGTTAATTAAAGTCATGTATGTGAAAATATATCCTAAGCCCTACATAATTAAATAAATGCATGTTACCTTTTAATATGTGACTTTCACATTGAAGGCCAAGTCCAGGGCGCCGTTAAGTAATGAGTCTAGTCTGAAGGAATTGTCAGGAACAGCAAATTTGTTGATGGCAAGTGGCTCAGAGCAGACCCAGAAACCAGTGTCCCATTCTGGAGAAGCAAGTACCTCCGGACAGCACCCTAGACCGAAATCGGGTAAGATAAAGTAATTTGGAGACTCCAGTTCCACTCATTCCTCTAGAAAGGCTGATCAGTATGGCGAGGTATGTGGAGTGGACTGGGCATAGGCCTGGATTTGAAACTGGAGTTAACACTGGAGCTTCGAGCAAATCTTACCAACTCAGGTCCTGAATGCTAATGTGTAAAGTGAACAGAAGGAGACATGGGTCACATACAGTTTGAAAGCATTAAATTCAATTTAAAACAATTGACACATGCAAGGTGTCCAACAGATCCATCTGTGATAATAGCAACCCTAGTCTCTTGGTGTTGTGTGCCCAGGTCTTTACTCAGTGCCTAACACATGATGTGCCCTCAACACATATTCTATGAATGACTAAAGGTGGGGAGGTTGAACCTGATAATGGGATCATCCAGAAACTAAAATTGAAACAGCCATCGGTAGTCAGTGTGGAGTGCTACTCTTTTAGTTAACGGAGGAAAATACCAGAGAATATAGAAGAACAGGTGATCATTTGATGGGAGGATATTGTGTGTTTTCTGACAAGACAGGGACTAACGGTCCAGACCTCACCCCCTCGTTCACCTGCTCTTCCCCCACGTAGACACCAGGAGAAAGGAGATGGAAGTGAAGATGTATAGCCTACGAGAGAGAAAGGGCCGTGTCTACCAAGAGGTCAGCGAGCCCCAGGACGATGACTACCTCTGTAAGCTGACCCTCAACAAGGAGCATGTTCTGTCTTCATGCAATAATTTCACCAGGTCATGGGGTGCCCCAGTCATTCCCCTCCTCTCATAACCGGGAGTACAGGATTGAGGCTCACCGATGTGAGCTCTTTCCGAAGCTCTTCGTGTCCAGGGACATGCACTGCACCCTCCCTAATCCCTGCCTCTTTTGCCTCCAGATTGCGAGAAGTGTCAGAACTTCTTCATCGACAGCTGTGCGGTGCACGGGCCCCCTACGTTTGTAAAAGACAATGCCGTGGACAAGGGGCATGCCAACCGCTCAGCCCTCACTCTGCCCCCTGGGTTGAGAATCGGACCGTCAGGCATCCCTGCGGCTGGGCTTGGCGTGTGGAATGAGGAGTGTGATCTGCCGGTGGGCCTGCACTTTGGCCCTTATGAGGGCCAGATCACAGAAGAGGAAGTCGCAGCCAACAGCGGCTACTCCTGGCTGGTGAGAAGTTCACCTCTTCTCTGTCCTCTGGCTTCCCACACCCCTCCTGTGGCTTGGTGGGCCCCCACCTCCTACATGCTTGGACATGGATGGGGATAATATGGTTAGCTCTGCGTACTGAGCGGACTTTGCATGAACATGGAGCTCCTCTCTAAGGGTCAGAGGGTAAATGGGAGCAAAGTGGTACAGACTCCTCCCTTGTGGGGTTCCTGCTTAGTGGACAAACCAACTCAGATGTGCAGATGATGAGTAAGAAAAATATCCTGTGATCCCCACTGGCGGTTGAATCTCCATGCAGGCTTAAAGAAAATTGATGACAACAGAGTAAAATACTTATTCTATCATGTACACACACACACACACACACACACACCGCCTTTCACTTCGTTTCCTGACATGCAGATCACCAGAGGGAGGAACTGCTATGAGTATGTGGACGGGAAGGATGAGTCGCAGGCCAACTGGATGAGGTAAGGGGACTAGGCCCCTGGGTGCCAGAGCGGACACTCATGCCTCACAGCCCACATGTCTTTCCTTCCCATCATGCAATGGTCTCCTGATCCTCTGTTCCCCTGTCTTCTCCACACAGTGATCTTTCACATCAGGAGACATTTAGGGAAAGAGTAGGTCAAGTATAGCATATGTCCTCAGAATACAAGTCTCCAATTTGGGCACTGGGGGAAACCCTGAGGACCCTGGATTGCTCAGTGATTTCTCTAATGGACATTAATGAAACACTTACTATGTTCCAGTTTAGAAAACGGAATTCATTACTTAGGCAGATCACACCACCCATGTTCCTATGGAGGACTTATTGCACACAGACATGAAAAAAATATTCCATAAATACTTAACTACAATTTTCCTGTTTTCCAAGAAGTGCCCAGTGCCCAGATAGCCTTAAACCAAGGATCGTCTAAGCCTTGAGGGCAGCTCATCAACCCAGCCTCGGCTCTAACTGGAACTGGGTGCTGGAGCCGCAGAGTAATGGTCACGGCCCCTTTCCTGAGGGGCTCTCTATCAGGGGATACAGATGATGAACAAACGACTATTGTTCTGTGCTATTTTTCTGAGACAAAGAGACCTCCAAGTTTCTGGGGGAACCTGGGGGAGGCAACGGAATGGTGCCTCCAATAAAGTGCGGGGAGACGCGAGAAAGGTCTCTCAAGAGCAGGCAGGCTCGGGCTGAGCGCTGCATGAGGCGCGCGAATCCAGAAGCAGAGCCCTCAGTCAAGCACCGCATTCGGTGGCGCGACACAGAACCTGTCAGGAGCTCAGAGACGCTAGAGGTCACCGGGCTTGACGGGGAAGTGTGGAATCAGGCTTTGGAAAGGGCGTTAGGCAGGGTGAGCACTCACTGTGAGCAGGACTTAGAGCAGGAATTCACATGACCTGTGACGGAGGCTCGGACATGGAACAGAAGCTCCCCCAGGAGCCCTGGGGGACTGGGTGACATCAGAGCTGAGGGCCTTGAGCATCGGGGAGGAGCTGGACACGGATATGACAGGGAGTGGGAACTCGTCGCCTGTGGTTTTCTTTCCTTTCACCTGCCTCCATCCAGGTACGTGAACTGCGCCCGGAATGACGAAGAGCAGAACCTGGTGGCCTTTCAATATCACGGGCAGATTTTCTACCGGACCTGCCGGGTCGTGACGTCGGGCTGTGAGCTGCTGGTCTGGTACGGAGAAGAGTACGGCCAGGAGCTGGGCATCAAGTGGGGCAGCAAGTGGAAGACAGAGCTGGTGGCCGGGAGAGGTGGGCACCACTCTTCTTCAACACGGAAAGGAAGCATTCTGGGAAATTTTCATGCCCCAACTCTCATGTAGAGTGAAATCCACTCTAGAGTCAGTAAAGCTTCAAATCAGGTGCTTCGGAAATTGATGATTCCTTACATAGGTCTTTGATTCTTAGGAACAATTTTAATATTTTTATTTTTGTTCTAATTTTTAAAAACATGCTTCTATTTGTTTTAGAGACAGAGATGAAGGGAGAGGGAAAGAAACATCAATCTGCTGCCTTCTGCATGCCCCCTACGGGGCGGGGGGGTTCAGGTCCACCACCCAGACATGTGCCCTGACCAGGAATCAAACTGGCTACCTCTGGGTGAATGGGAAAATGCTCAACCAACTGAGCCACACTGGCCAGGGCTAATCTTTGTTCTAATTTTTAAAATACTTCAGGCACAAAGTACACAGCATCATATAGTGCTGAAGGGGTTAGAGGCAAAAAAAGTTTTCAGGCACCTACCAGCTCTCTCATCAAGGCGGATTTTTCTGACCTTTTAGCTGTTTCTTCTTCATTTACTGCATATTTCTAAATGAAATGTGTGTGTTAACATGCAATCAGTCATTATTTCAGTGACTTGTCATGTGAGTTCCTACTCGGTGCCACACAGGGTTCCCGGGAGCTGGAAATGCAGAGTAATACGGTGATCAGAATCACTGCTCCTGAGCAGCTGGCTGGTGAAGGAGGGAAGCCCAGGCATACGTGCGTGCATGTGCTGAATATTACACAGTGATTAGCGCTTCGGAGAAAACGGGCCCAGGACAAGTGCCTAGGGATCAGTGCGAGGGGAGGGTGGGTGTGTCCGATTCCGAAGCTCAGGGAGGTCTTTCTCAGGAGATAACATTTACAACACCTGTGACCCAGGGTCCCTCCGGGGAAAGGGAGCAGCTAACGCAGGGAAGGAAAGAGGTGGGCGCTGAGTGGCTGGGAGGCACTCGGGTCTCAGTCTCGGTACAGAGGGTAAGGACGGAGGTTGGACAGATGCCTAGCAGCCGGGACATACAGTGCCTGTGGTCCAAGCTAAGACACTGGGGACTTTCCTGGGTGAGACGTGACAATTGCGCAGTTTTCAGAGTGGCATGTTCTCTGTTCTAAACTTATGCTTTGTTAATTTTTTGGAAAATAAACTTCAGTGGGGAATCCCCTCCGAGATGATTTCAACACCAAGTAAGAGAGGATGGCGGCTTGGCTGGAGAGGGGCGGGAGGGAGTCAGGAGTGTAAGAAGCATGGCGGGGAAATATTTTTGTTGTTGTTGATCCTCACCCGAGGATATTTTTCCACTGTTTTTTTTTTTTTTTAAGGCAGTAAGTGGGAGGAGGAGAGACAGAGAGAGAGAGAAACATCAATTGCTTGCCTCCCACACGTACCCCAATGAGGGCTTGGGATTGAGCTTGCAACCAAGGTACGTTAGAATCGAACCCAGGACCCTGGAGTCCCCAAGGCAACGCTCTATCCACTGAGCCAGACTAGGTAGGCCTGATCGGGGAGCTATTTTGAAACAGGGCTTCCTGTTGTATTTGAAATGGGCTAACACTGAATGAAACCAAGTAGGAACACTGCGTGAGGAAGGACATATTTCCATTTTAAGATTTGTGGAAAACTGAGAGAGAAGCACTTGCTAGTTGGGGTCTGTGGTTTCTCTCTCTACTTTTAAATATTTTTATTGATTTTAGAGAGAGAGGAAGGGAAAGGAAGAGAGAGAGAGAAATATCAACATGGACCAGCTGGCTCCTGCTGAGATCAAGCACAAAGCCTGGGCATGGGCCCTGACCAGGAATCGCACTGGTGACCTCCTGATTCACGGGTTGATGCTCAACCACTGAGCAACCCAGCCAGGCCTGTGGTTTTTCTCTTTAACATGACTTAGAAGACACAGGTATATGGAAAGGTCACTATAGTCCCACCCATATACGGAGTGAAATGGCCTCTGATGGTCCCTTTTCAAATGTCCCTAGTCTGCAATCTGTAAGACCTTTTTTCTTTTTAATCCTCACCCCAGGATATTTTTCCGTAGATTTTTTTTAAAGTTGATCTGTTTAAAAATATATATATTTCTTTATTGATTTCAGAGAGGAAGGAAGAGGAAAAGAGAGATAGAAACATCAATAATGAGAGAGAATCATTGATCAGCTGCCTCCTGCACACCCCCCACCGGGGATGGAGCCCACAACCCAGGCATGTGCCCTTGGCCGGAATCGAACCCGGGACCCTTCAGTCTGCAGGCCAACGCTCCATCCACTGAGCCAAACTGGCCATTGATTTTTAGAGAGAGTGGAAGAGAGAGTGAAAGACAGAGAAAAACATATCGATTGGCTGCCTCCTGCACACGCCCTGACCAGGGCCCGGGCCGGGGAGAAGCCTGCAACCAGGACACGTGCCCTTGACTGGAATCGAACCCAGCACCCTTCGGTCTGCAGGCTGATGCTCTATCCACTGCCAGGGCTGCAGAAAAGACGTGATAGGGGGTCTCTGGACTTCTGAAGATGTAGTGCAAACAAAGAAACAAACGTAGACTGTGAGGGAACACTGTGGAGGCAGAGCTTGCACTGTCAACACCATGAGACTGACTCCTGGGTCAGGTCTCACCAGGGGACAGAGTGTATGTCCACACCTGCCCTGACCAAACCTTTCTCCTTCAGCAGAACCAAAGCTGGAGATCCACCCATGTCCCTCCTGCTCTGTGGCCTTCTCCAGTCAGACATTCCTCAGCCAACATGTGAAACGCTATCACCCCTCTGAGAGTCTGCCAGGAGCATCTGCAGGAAAACACCTCCAGTCCCAGGAACCCGGCCCAGAGCGTCAGGATCAGCAGCAACAGCAGCAGACTGGAACGCATGCCTGGAATGACAAAGCTGAAGGTCAAGAGGCCAAAGCAAGGTCCAAACCTTTGCTTAAAAGGATCAGACAGAGGAGAATTTCAAGGGCCTCTTTCAAGCCTCCCAATGGACAAACGGGGAGCTCCAGTGAGCGTGAGAGAATAATGGAGGAAGAGCCCAGCACAGGCCAGAACGTGAATCCAAAGAGCACAGGCAAATTATCTGTGGGAGTAAGAATGTCAAAAATTGTAACAATCAAGCATGGAGGGTGTGGGCAAAGCTTCGATGATGGGTCACATATCAACACACACCAGAGGACACACTCAGGGGAGAAGCCCCATGTGTGCAGGGAGTGTGGGCGAGGCTTTACACGGAAGTCACATCTCATCACACACCAGAGGACACACTCAGGGGAGAAGCCCCATGTGTGCAGGGAGTGTGGGCGAGGCTTTGCACATAAGTCAGCTCTCATCACACACCAGAGGACACACTCAGGGGAGAAGCCTTACGTGTGCAGGGAGTGTGGGCGAGGCTTTACAGATAAGTCAGCTCTCATCAGACACCAGAGGACACACTCAGGGGAGAAGCCTTACGTGTGCAGGGAGTGTGGGCGAGGCTTTGCACATAAGTCAGCTCTCATCAGACACCAGAGGACACACTCAGGGGAGAAGCCTTACGTGTGCAGGGAGTGTGGGCGAGGCTTTGCACATAAGTCAGCTCTCATCAGACACCAGAGGACACACTCAGGGGAGAAGCCTTACGTGTGCAGGGAGTGTGGGCGAGGCTTTGCACATAAGTCAGCTCTCATCACACACCAGAGGACACACTCAGGGGAGAAGCCTTACGTGTGCAGGGAGTGTGGGCGAGGCTTTACACGGAAGTCACATCTCATCATACACCAGAGGACACACTCAGGGGAGAAGCCCTATGTGTGCAGGGAGTGTGGGCGAGGCTTTACAGATAAGTCAGCTCTCATCACACACCAGAGGACACACTCAGGGGAGAAGCCTTACGTGTGCAGGGAGTGTGGGCGAGGCTTTACACGGAAGTCACATCTCATCATACACCAGAGGACACACTCAGGGGAGAAGCCTTACGTTTGCAGGGAGTGTGGGCGAGGCTTTACACAGAAGTCACATCTCATCACACACCAGAGGACACACTCAGGGGAGAAGCCCCATGTGTGCAGGGAGTGTGGGCGAGGCTTTACACGGAAGTCACATCTCATCACACACCAGAGGACACACTCAGGGGAGAAGCCCGGGGTTTGCAGGGAGAGTGAGTGAGTCATTAGCCCTAAATCGCACCTCAGCAGCCGCAGGGCGAGTGTAGGCACCACATAACTCATACCCCAGCTCTGAGGGGGCTTCAGAGGAAGTCTGGGGGCCCCTTTCCCTCCCCAAGAGTGTAGTTAGTACAGAAGTAACTGGTCAAACAAATCCTCCACTTTCATGTCGAGAGGCAATAGACAAGCAGTGCCGTAAGTGCTCCAGGATTTCAGCACCAACGTCACCCATGGTGCTTTGGCCTCGTTTTAATAAAGTTTGTGTCAAGACAAACCTGAAGCCTGCGTACCTCATTCCCCTTATCACTGAAAGCAGTTCCAGGGGGGCTACAGAGAACCCTCAGCCACAGAAACTCAACCCCGGAAGGCGGAAATCTGGGGTCAGTCCAGTGAGGTTCCTGCCAGGGAGAGGGATTGAGACAGACTCACCAGGAACAGGAACAGCCCCCCCCAACCCCTGGGCTTCTCCTGGCTCCTCCCGGATTCCTCCGACCTCTGTAGCCTCAGAGGTGAAAGCCAGGAAGGGCGTGTGCGTGTGTGTGCATGTGTGTGTGTGTGTGTGCTCGTGTGCCCGTGCACGCACGGGTGCTGCCTCAGTCTGGGCACTGGTCGCCCTCACCCCTCTTGCTGCCGCTGCAGCGTCGGCATCTCACATGGGGCACAGCACGTGGGCGCTCTGCCCTCACAACTGTGTGGCCTAAGGCAAGACCCCCATGTCTCCGAGCCTCTTTCCAACCTGTAAAGTGGGAGGGAGGGTGACCCAGCCTTTGGTGTGTCACTCGGAGTTGGGTCAGCACTGGCGCCTCGGGCACAGGGTGGCTAGAACGCGCGTCTCTCGGTGAGCAGCGTGTGCCAGGCCTCGAGGTGGACACGGGAGGCAGAGGGAGGGGGCCCGGGGGCCAGGTCAGAGCTGAGCAGCCCACTGCTCTCTGCATGGACTCGGCTGCCTGAGCAGGAGGCGTGGGGTCAGGCATGTGCCCCCCCTGCAGGCCACCCTCCCACTGAGCTGCGCAGCGGCACTGAGAGTGACCCGACAAAGGCCCTCGCCACCCTGCCGAGAACTGCTGGGTGCACCTCGCCTCACAGTGTGTGAAGCCCACCTCGCAGCAGCTCCCGCGGTGCCTGGCCTTGTACCTGGGTCCGCGGGTCCAGCCCCTTGACGCGTCTGAAATCCTTAACGACACGTTTCTACGTGCAGTCTGGCGGGCCATGGACCCGCGTGAGCAGAGCAGGCATGCCGGTGTTGGTCATTCCTGGCCACCGGTTCACAGGTAACGTCCACCGAGGCCCAGAGCACACACCCTCGTGGGCCATGGGGGCGTCCAGCGAGACTCGGGGCAGGTCAGCATCGGCCTGGGGAGGGGAGGGGGCCACAGCAACCAGAGCCGAGCGGATGTCAGTGCAGGGGGCAGGCACACACGGTGAGGGCCCGTCCCCTCTCCTGCCTGAGGGACCTAGCACAGCACCTTGTTCCCGCGAGGAGCGTTCCTGAAGGGGCAGCCAAACCCACGACCTGGAATCATGACCTTCCCTCTCCTGCCTGGCAGGCGTGGCTCTGTGGTTGAGCATCGACCTATGGGGAAAACACCACGAACTTTCCATGTTCTGTGGCTTCAAAGATGGGCATGGGGGGGGTGCGGATCCTGGCGTCGCGGGTGAGAAGCTGGGACTGAGACACAGTGGGGAGAGGACCACACACCACCGGAGCTGCTCACGCCCCCGCCAGCACCAGCCCTGGAGCGCTCCAAGGCGGCTGAGCCGTTCAAGACGAATGGAGTCTGTTTTCTCTCCTCCCTCCAGCAGCAGCCCACCTCCCCGGTGTGGCCGCCTGCCTCCACGGTGGCCCCCACTCCACCTCGTCTCCCAGGCCCTGGCAGGGTCCCTCCTTCACGCAGGGCTGACCTGTGCTGTGCCAATGGCATGCGGCTCCCAGAGCAACTCACAAAAAGGCGCTTTGCCTCAGCCCTGCTCACAGGGTCTCAGGGCCCCATGAGCAGGGAGCTGGGGGTGTGCATCCCTCCCGCCCACCTGGCAGCTTCTGGACTGAGCCCTCGTCTCGACAGGGAGCTGAGGTGACCCTGCTGCCTCCAGGCCACCCCAGTGACACCTGGTGGCTCCGCAGCTCCTGCACCTGACGCTGTGCTGGCCCTTGATGGGGCAGGTGACAGTCTTGGGGCAGAAAGGACATCAGCCGCCGAGGCAACAGGATGTCCTGGCCAGCTGCCTCCATCACCCCCGCCCCCCACACACACTCTGTGACCCCAGGGCTGCCACGGGTGCTGCCGGCACCACCTGCTTTTGCTCAGCTCCTCTGCCCCCAGGTAAGGGCACAGCCAGCTTGGTTGGGGAGCATAGCTGGGCAGGTGAGGGGGGTCACTCGCCAGAACAGTCAGCCAAGAACCCAGACCAGCTGACTGCCCTCCACAGCCGGGTCACATGAGCCTGCTCTGAAACTTGGCCAACTGGTCTGGACTCCCAGACCTGCCGGCTTCTGGCTGAGCGGCGCTCTCCCTGCATGAGCGTTGGCTCCCTGGTAGTCAGTGTGTGTCATAGCGACTGGTCGTTCGGTCCATTTGCATATTACCCTTTTATTTATAGGACTAGGGGCCCGGTGCACGAAATTCATGCATGGGGAGTGGGTCCCTCAGCCCAATCTGCACCCTCTCCCATCTGGGAGCCCTCAGGGGAGCCTTCTCCAATCCAGGAGTTTCTGTCTGTCTTTGCAATCATATGAGCGAATTGTCTGAGACCCAGCCCAGTCTGGTTTGGTGCTCACAGAACAATAGAGCTCTTTTTTTTTCCTTTGCTCCATTGGTGGAGATGTCCTAGAAGCTGCAGGATATCTTCCCTTTAATTTTTCCTCGACACTCTGACTTTGCTTCTGTCTCTCACCTTTGCTTTCCCTCCATCCCCCACCCACACAGTAACTTGTTCCAGGCTCACTTTGCTCGAGTGTCTAGGAGATCCGTCTGCCACTAGAGCTACGATTCCCAGCATTCCTGGTGCTCCTGCACTCTGGGCTTCCGCTTCCAGTCCAGAGGCTGCAGAAACCAAAAGGACTGGGAACTTCAGCTGCCCCCAGGCTGGGCTGGCAGGACCGGACACTCCAGTGGCATCCCCTGGGCCCCAGCTGCTCAGGCCTGCATGCATGGCTGCTGCCCACAGGCCCACCATCTTTGTTGGGTTAATCTGCATACTCACTCGTAATTGGCCGTGGGTGTCGTGGAGGGATGGTCAATTTACATATTTGTCTATTATTAGTATATAGTATAGATTAACTCTATTTTAAAGTTCTGCACACTTTGCCATAACATACCTACTTGAAGTTGTTTCCTATATATGACACTTTTTTAAAATATATATTTTATTGATTTTTTACAGAGAGGAAGGAAGAGGGATAGAGAGTTAGAAACATCGATGAGAGAGAAACATCAATCAGCTGCCTCCTGCACACCCCCCACTGGGGATGTGCCTGCAACCCAGGTCCATGCCCTTGACCGGAATTGAACCTGGGACCTTTCAGTCGGCAGGCTGACGCTCTATCCACTGAGCCACACCGGTTTCGGCTGTCTGACACTTTTGACATAACTTTCTGAAATCCAAAGGTTTCGGCTATTTCAGACCTCAGGTCTCTGCTGGTGGTGTGCAGTTGGCTTTCCCAGAGGCTCTTCCTGTCTTTCCTTGGTTGTGGAGGTAAAAATGCCTCAACTGCAGCCATTCCTGTTGTCTCACATTTTCATTTCCTGTGCCAAGCTCCATTGCTTCGCATCGTATTTCTTCTGTTATCTCCTCGACTTCATTTCCACAAGGTTCTAGCTTGTCCGAGTACTTTGTGAGGTCCTTCGATGCCAAACCAAATTCTTTGTTTCCATCTGTGTTTGGAGGTTTCCAAGGTTGACCTCTGTCTTCCCTTAAAAACTGGGGAGGTTTTCCTTGGAGAGATTTCTTTTGCGCCGACCTGAGCCACCACAGCCTGTCGAGTCCGTGAAACATGTTCACCCCCGGTTGCATGCAGGGACTGCACCTGGGGGTGCGAGGGTGGAGGCAGGCAGAGCAAGCTTTGCACGTGATGGAGGAGCTCTGGAGGCAAGCTTCAGAGCGCAGAGCGGACAGCAGGAGCTGGAAGGAGAGGAACTGAACATTCCCTGGAAAGGACTCTGATGGCTGCTTCCCTGCCCTCCAGCCTCCACAGCCCTCACGCTCTCCCCCTTCCTCCCCTTCCCACCCTATGGTGCTTTGTCCCCACAGCCAACCTCAGCACCAAGGGTCCCTCACCACCACGAGGGCACCGCCGCTTCAGGCCTTCCAGGGACCAACTCCAGAGTCGGGATTCAACCACCCAGGATGCTCTGCCCCACACGCCGCCCACTTCTTCTCTCTGTCTGTGTGCTGGGCCCCAGCTCCTGCCACGAGGGAGGCTGCGTCCCGACAGGACTCCCTGACATTGTTGGGGAAGAAGGACAGAGGGCCACAGAGCAAAGTGTGGAGAGCGGCTACAGCGTTTGGACAGGTTCAAGCCTCGGACTAATGAGAAGGCACGGTCCTCTCGTGGCAAAGCCACATGCAAGGCCCAGCTTGGAGGGCAGAGCCCTCCCAGCACAGTTATAGCCAGAGCCTGTGGCTGTGAGCGTGAACCTGTGGTCCCATGTGGCTGAGTGATGTGGGCTTGAGAGAGTTCAGGTGCAGGTAACTGAAGAGATTCGAAACTCATGAGAACGTTGTAACCACGCCCTTCCTTTACCTGTGGAACCTGCTATAAAATAAAGACTGGGCCTGCAGTCCACGGCGCTGCCTCTCCATCACAGAGGACAGCATCCCACCCAGACCCAACTGTATTCTCTTGTCTGTGTTTTCTCAATCCTTCACCGCCCCCTCAGTCTCACCCAACCTGGCTGAGCTGGCTCGTCACACAAAGGACAGGGGCTGGGAAGCCAAGTGCCCCTCCCTATGGCCCTGCGAGCGTCATGTGAACTGTCATGTGAACAAGGGGACAGAGAGCAGGGTGTGTGCCCAGAGCTAGAGCAGGGCCTGGGGGGACATGAGAGCAGGAGAGCTGCTTGTGGGGGCGGGGGATGCGCGGACAACCCCACGTGCTGCAGAGCCGGCAATGCTCTGCCTGCCCAAAGCTCCGGGGAAAGCTGGGCTCCTGCCCTAAGTGACTTTCCTGTGACCTTGTGTGGCCTCTGCCGGGACCAGTGCCCTGTGGACGGCCAGTGTCCCCAACAGATGCAGCTGCCGCCGTGGTTGTGGGAAGATGTCCCGCTCACACCACGTCTGAGTTCAGCCCCTGCAGCTTGAAGATGGGGGTGTCTGGCTCAGCCCAGCCGCCCTCCCCTTGCTGGGGCCTCTGCACGCCCTCCTGTGCTGATCAGTTTCTTTTTCCAACCAACAAAGTAAACGTGGAGCAGCCTGTCAGCCTCACCTTGCGCACCTGCCAGGACCCGCCCGATGGCCGGCCGTCACTGAGTGGAGAGGGGGTGCCCCTGGCTGGGTGCCTCAGGGCTCCTCATTACTCTGTGGGCAGCACGGGGTGCATGAGCCAAACCTTCGTCTGTCACCCCCGGGACTGACCACTGCGTGCCTGTCTTCAGGCGACCTCCAGGGTGACGGCCTGAGGTCTACAGCGACAGCTAAGCTTACACCCACACCCACACCCACCCCGTTTCAGCCTGGCCTGGTCCAGTGAGGCCAGTGCCTGTCCTGTGAGCTGTGCTCCCCCTGCCTGGCCTTGTCCAGTGAGGTCACTCACGGCTTGCGATCGTGCTCCCTCAGCCCAATCTGGACAAGTTACAGCTCCGGAAGATTCGTGATGGACGGGGGGGTGTAGTGGGGGGCTCAGGCCTGCAGACGGCCCAGCACACCTACAGGAAGGAGACTTCGGGACTGATACCCACCCAGCAGGGGGAGAAACTGGGAATAAAGTACTGACAGCAGACAGAGACCACAGGGCTCATCCTAAAGATCAACCAGGTGCAGCCGTGAGTGTAGAAGGCCTAGTCAGAGAACATTCTTTTTCAAAAATAGTTTTTATTGGTTTTAGAGGGAGAGGAAGGAAGAGGGGGGAGAGAGAGAGAGAGAGAGAGAGAGAGAGAGAGAGAGAGAGAGAGAGAGAGAGAGAGAATCATCAATGATGAGAAGGAATCATTGATTGAGCCCACAACCCAGGTATGTGCCCTGACCGGGAATCGAATCTAGGACCCTTCAGGCCACAGGCTGACACTATCCAGTGAGCAAACGGCTGAAAGCTGTTTTATTTACATCTTTGTTTGTTGATCCTCACCCGAGGGTATTTTCCCATTGATTGTTGGGAGAGTGGAAGAGACAGGGACAGAGAGAGAAACACTGATGTGAGGGAAACATGGACGGGTGGCCTCAGCACCAGCCCTGACCAGGGCCTGGGCCAGGGAGGAGCCTGCAACCCAGCAACGTGCCCTTGACTGGGATCGAACCTGGGACCCTTCAGTCCACAGGCCGACCCTCTGTCCACTGAGTTAAACAAGCTAGGGCCAGAAAAGCTTTATTTAAAAATGTTTTCCTTAATTTTTAGAGAGAGGAAAGGAGAGGTAAAGAGAGAGAGAAACATTTTTTAAAAATATATTTTATTGATTTTTTACAGAGAGGAAGGGAGAGGGACAGAGAGTTAGAAACATGGATGAGAGAGAAACATCATCCATCAGCTGCCTCCTGCACGCCTCCTACTGGGGACGTGCCTGCAAGCAAGGTACATGCCCGTGACCGGAATCGAACCCGGGACCCTTGGGTTCGCAGGCCGACGCTCTATCACTGAGCCACACCAGTCAGGGCGAGAAACATTGATAAGAAAGAAATATTGTCCATCGGCTGCCTCCTGTATGTCCCCTCCTGGAGATCAAGCCCCAAACCGAGGCCTGTGCCCTGACTGGGAATCATCCACTGAGCCTCGGCGGCCGGGATGTGGGGAGGCTTTTACCACAGCTCATTGCAAGCACCCCTTTCCCCTCCAGAAAATCAGCCGTTATCTGGAACATGGAAATTACACGTATGTGGACAAACTCCTTCCTCAGGCTGGCAATGTGCCTGCAGTTGGGGGGCGTGGAAGGGGCTGCACATTAACCTCCAGATAAAGGCAGGGAAGCGGGTGCAGCGTTTACCAAACATATTAGGGCGCAGAGTCGTGTGAGCGTCCAGAGCACCCTCTAGGGAGGCCAGCTGGGGGAGCCGTGCCCACCACCAAGGGCTGTCCACTCAGGACTGCATGTCCGTGAGCCCCACCTGGCCCAGCGTCAGCCGCCGCCAACGCCACGGCTTCACCACGTTCCCGTGGCTCCTGCCAGGCCCAGTGCTCACCGGGCCTCCTGCAGCGCATGGGCACGTCCTCCATCCAGACGACCGAGAAGAAAAGCTGGCACTGCCACCCGGGCACAGTCGGCATCTCCCGTCCCCAAGCACACGAGGTGGAATCGCTTCAGCCGGCCGAGCTACAGGGAGGCCCCCTCCTCGCATTGGGCGGTTTCCACACGAGTTTCCACGCGAGCAACTAGCTCCCTGTCCTCGCTCTTGTGAAATACACGGAATTGTCTTCTCGTTTTCAGGCCGTGAAAGGTGAAGCCATGAGCACACCGCCGCTGGGCGTCACACGCGAGGTCTCCCCGAGAGCCTGGGAGCTGAGCCCGCGGCAGGAAGCTGTACTCGCTGGAAACGGAAAGGCAAGTGCGGGTGCACGTACCGACCACCTCAGGTCTCCCAGTCGGGCAGCTGGGCTCGCGCTGACCAGCCTGGACTCCTCTGTGACGGGCCACACGCCCCATGTCCCCTCGTGTCCGGGCTCCCCGGATCTGATTAACAGGTGTTCAAAGCCAGTCGCTCTCTGACTCCGATTCTACACTCAACGGCGCAGACACGCACACGGGAGGAGACCAGGGAGACACGCACGGCGGCAGCTCCCAGCAGACCCAGAGCTGTGGGCACCCACCAGCTGAGCAGGCGCCCGCTGGGAGCCAGAGGTCCAGCCGCAGGAGGTCTCGCTTCACGCTGAGCGAGGTCGGCTCTGAGTGAGCCTCAGCCAGGTGCGTGTGGCGGGCAGATGGGAGACATGGGCATCTGTGAGAAACCACAGGTGAACGGCCAGGCACGGTTCACCTGAAGGCCAACCACACCCAAAACCACACGCTTACCCGCACAGGTCACATCTCCACCGGCTCCGTCTTCCCACGTGGGAGCCGGAGGTGGGCTCACACGCCCCCACGACCTGGAATGGACGGTGGAGAGAGGGAGGGCGTGAGGGCGCAGAGAACAGGGCGGGGAGGAGACTAGGACCGAGCAAGACTTCATGTGCAGGTCGGCCAGGGGACACGCACTCAGGGCTGCCCTCTAGCCCACCCACCACGAAGTCCCTGCCTCTCCCAGCCTCTCGGCCAGGCTCCGCATCACCTGGGAGAACAGGACAGGCTGACCAGACGCTCTGGCCCCGGAGGAACGGAGCTAAGAGGGGTGTGGCCGGGCCCACCCTCTGGACCGTCGCTCTGGGCTCCTGTGGGTCAGCCCTTGCTCTGCAGGGGCTAAAGCTCAGCTGAAGGGTGAGGGCCAGAGGGCAAGCACGGCCCTCTCCCGACTGGGTGCCACGGCTCCAAGACCCCAGCTCTGAGCACAGGACAGCCCAGCGGATCCTCCTGGGTCCTCCTCCTGCTTCTCCTGCTCCTCCTGCTCCTCCTGCTTCTCCTCCTCCTGCTTCTCCTGCTTCCGCTCCTCCCCCTCCCCCTCCTCCTCTTCCTCCTCCTCCTCCTCCTCCTCCTCCTCCTCCTCCTCCTCCTCCTCCTCCTCCTCCTTCTCGGTGCAGAGCCGAACCTGGCACTGGTCCTGGTCCTCGATCCACACGCTCACAGTAGCTCCCTGCTGTCCATCGAAGGCTGCAGCCTCCGGGGTGGCCGCCTGGGAGCCCCGCGCGGAACTCATCTTTGTTGTCGTGAATGGTGGCCACTGCAGACGGACAGCCCGGCGCCCACGGATCCTGCGGGGCTTCTCTCCGGCCTCCAAGCGCAGCGGTGCCTCCGGCTTCGCCTGCAGCTGCGGGCCTCGCCGCCTCGCCGCCTCGCCTGGCGCCTCCACGCTGGATGACGCTCCGCAGCCGCTTTGGGCCGAGAAGCTGGGGCTGGGGCGGGGGTGTGGGGGGGGTCTCCCCGGACCTCACGGAGGGATATCTGGGCTCCAGCCCCGACCCTGCTGCTGCCAGTGCCGCCCCGGGCCCTGACGCTGTAAAACCGGGGACAGGGTCACTGTACCCGCAGCTGCGGGCCCTGTCTCAGGGGCAGAGCCACCTGGGGAAGCTGCATGGCCACGAGGACCCAGAGGCCCTGCATGAGGAAGTCCTGCCGGGAAGGGAAGCTGCTGTGCCCCCCGGGGCTCCCTTCCTGCCAACAGGAGCCACCCCACGGGGTACCCACTGCTCCGCACCAGCCGGGCCCCAAGGACACCCAGAAGCTGGAGGCTGCGGTCCTGGAAGCACGGCGGGGGGGTGGGGAGTGGGGGGGCCGCCAGGACAGGACCCTGTTCTGTGGAGGGAACTGGAGGGGCCCTCATGCCACAGTGAGGCGGGAAGTTTACTCTGCAGAGGCGGCGCGGAGACTGTGGACCGGGTGTCGCGGGAAGGACGCCGGCTGGAAGGAAGAGACTTGGTGTCCCTCGGGTGCACGTGCAGAAGCCAGGAGGAGGGACACACTTGGTCATCCCAGAGAGCCAGGCGGTGTGACCCTTGATGCAAAGCAAACTCACCCTTTGGCAAAGCAAGCTTTTCCACTAAAAGAATTTTTTTAAACATTTTTATTCATTTCAGAGAGGGAGAGGAATAGAAACATCGACGAGAATCACTGACCAGCTGCCTCCTGCACGCCCCTCACTGGGGACGGAGCCCGCAACCCGGGCCTGTGCCCTGGTTCCTAGGTTGGCGCTGAGCCACTGAGCCATCCTCATTTTTAATCCAGGAAAGGAGTCCAGGCCCCACCCTGGCCCAGCAGCACCTGGGCCTAGTTCTGCCCAAGGAAAACGGCTCCTCGCCATGGAGAGCCCTGCTCGCACCCAGTGCACAAGTCCCCAAGCCACCCCTGGGACTCCAAGCACCCTCACCCCCTTCCCCTCTGAGGGCACCTGGCCTCTCCCCCAGCTCTCTTGTTGGCGTTGGTGGGGGTGGAGTCAGGGGGCGTGTACCCAGGGCCTGGCATCCCATCCTCCCTGTCCTGGTTCCAGCTGACATCACAGACAAGGTCCCCCTGGAGAAGGCCCCGGGCCTCATCGCGGAGCTGCTGGCTGCCTACACGGTGGACACGGAGACGGCAGAGGCCGGCTGTGCAGTCCTCTGGCTGCGGCCTTGCTGGGTAAGGTCCCGACCCCTGGGGCTGGGGGGTGGCCTGGGCCCAGGTGCTGATGAGGCCCCTGGCCCCCCTGCAGGCTGCATCAAGGAGCACCTGTTGGAGGAGGTGGCGCTGCTGTTCCTGCAAAGCCTCCGGCTGTGCCAGGACCGCATCCTGCTGGTGAACAACGCCTGCCTGCCGGGGGCTGGCCAGCCTTGCCAAGGTGCCGGGTGAGCCGGGTGGCCTGGGCCTGGAGGCGGGGTCTTCGCCGCTGGGAGGGGGCTCTGGAGGGCGTGCCAGGATCTTCCCTCTGAGGGAGGCTGAGGTGCTGAGGGCGGAGGGACGCGGCTCTGCTCACAAGCAGGGCTGTCCAGTGGGCAGGGCCCCAGAGTGAGTGGGGTGAGGAGTGCCTTGGCACCTGCTGGCTGTGTCCCCAGGCCCCGGAGGGACCTGAGGAGTCGTGGACATGGCACCCCGGGTCACTGCTCACACAGGCTGACCCCTAGTGCGGGGCGCCGTGGACCCACCCTGTGAGCTGCTGCAGCCTTTGTTGCCTGGGGGAGGGGCACCCCACGAGGAAACGGCCAGGCACGGTTCACAAGCTTCGCACCTGCAGCGGGGATGCTGACCGAGGAGTCCCACCCGCTCCACTGAAAGAACTTCAAAAGCTTTGTCACAAGAACCATGCAAAGGTATTAAAATTATTTTACTGCATGTATACAGTAATAAACATAAAATACTTTGTCAGAAATTCTTATTCGCTCATAATCCCGTGGCGGTTCCATATACATATTCATCAAGTACGGTGACAGTCCGCAGGCGTAACAGTCGCTGCAGAATGACTGACACCATCAGTTAAACGTTCGTGGTTGGAAGGATCTGCCAAACCATTGCTCGCGCAGAACTTAACCTCTGAAAAAACTCCCCATGGGATTCGTCACTGGAGAACACGGTGGCAGAAACAAGGCATGCCTCGTCTGACCAACAAGATCACGTACTTCCTGGGTGCTCTGGCGGCAACATTGTCCAAACCGACCACACATCCTCCAGGTTATATTCATCCATTCCCGGTAACCTGCGGAGAAATCCGCAAACAATGTTCAAAGTGACTGAGGAAGTGCACTGGCTTCATGCCACCCCATTCCGAGTGCTTACGGTTGCAACGAGGGAGCCAGTGCGTCCTCTGACCGGGCACGCCACACGGGCTGGGGCCTTAACGTGCCACCGTGCCCCTGTTCGCCGAGGATGGCAATTAAAATTATTTTATTGCATGTATATAGTAATAAACATAAGTCATCAGTGAATACCATTTTTGTCTTGCTTCAGGGCTATTTTGAGAAAAATTTAACGCATTCTGCGTATCTCAATTGTTGTCTCCGAGTTGCGGCGATCAGCTTGCGCAGATGCCCGCTTCAGTGTGATCCTTAATCGTTTCAGCCCATTCTCCATGGAACTTGTGCTTAGTCCTCCATGTTCAGATTCGAGAATCTTGTCATGAATTCCTTCTCAAGTTACACACACATTTTCTTCAATTATATGCCCAATTTTATTCAATATCGAGGCGTTCAACTCACTACTTCCCTTACCTCCGCGTTTTTTTCTATCAACACACAGCCATTCTGCTTATAGATGTCAATCACTGACCTGCCGTACTGTTTTTAATACCAGTGATGGCAGCTGCTTCACCTGCTGTTCTACCATCTTTATACCATTTCATTAAAACCTTTGTGCCGTGGCCGGAACGATCGTGTGTCAGTGGATTATCACGTGGACGGGGGGCGACGGGCCCTCTTGATCTGGGTCCCTCCATCCCCAACGACGTGCTACCCGCTCCTCGGCACACATGTCGGCAACGAGCTTCCAGCCTTCGACTCAGTGGTAGATGTTGTGTCCATTTTCAGAGCCTGAAAAAAATATTCAGGATTGATGTAAAACACGTAAACATGTAAACACCTATTAACACGCTCACGTTAGGTTCGGAGGAAAAGGAAAACAGGCTGATGCGATGCACTCTCTTTCATTGTTGTGCACGGCATGTAACCGTAGATGGAAGCAGTCTCTCTCCCCCAGACGCATACTCCCTAGACTGCATTCAGTTGTGCTCACGTGCATATTAACATTTACCTTGTATCACACCATTTACCGGAAAGTGTAAATTTTTATAAGTACTTTGTGATTTGAAGTTAGGCTGCCAGTTGAAAGGAAATTGCTTACAATATAAGATCAAATTAACTTATGTATATGGACCAACTGACCCCCTATGGAATGCTAGTCAGTAAGACTGGCCCGAATGTGTTAACTATGAATACAATCACGACAAAACGGCTTTATTGTGTTACTTCACTCTATTTTCACCCCAAAGTGAGTAAGATTTCCAGAAGAGTGAATCTGAAGTGGAAAACCTGTGTATGTTGGATAAGGTTTGAAATACTTTAAAATGCAAAGTGGGAGGACAAACAGTGCATTTCTATTTCTGTGCAACAGAAACCACAACAAAATTAATAAAAAACTCCCTTCTCTAAAGGGAGGCGGGGAGGCGGAGCCTGCAGGGCCAGGTGGGGCGGCTCTTAGCCCCAGAGAAGCAAAGCCAAGACCAGGGCAGCACGGACATGGCTCCCTGGAGGGGAGCGCACGCACCCCTGCTGCAGCCACGGAGCCAGTGCTGCCCACAGACGTGTCCCCTGGACACACACGATGCCACGCCCATGTGATCTGGGTGCCAACAGTAAAACCCACCTCCAAGGCCACCTACCTGGGCCCAGCCTCACCCCGTCTTTGGGTTTGGGCTCTGGAGTCCCGAGACCTGGGGACCAGCTGTAATCCCTGGTCATGGGCGTGAGCCTGGGGGAGGTGCCGGCTGCTGAGCCAAGCCTGGGGTCGGGGGGCTGGGCACTGCTGTGCCATGCCCACGGGTGGGGGGCTGGGCAGCAGGACTGGCATCCTGACCTGGCACGACTCAGCTCACCTGAGCTCCATCCATGATGGGCGTGGTCGGCTCTGCCAGTCTCCAGACCGCTGCCCTCAGGAGGGCCGGGCCAGCCCTGAGGAGGAGGGGCCTGTCAGTGTCCTGAGCCCAGGGGAGGCCACTGGGGCCGGGCACCCAGGACCAGCAGTCAACCAGCAGTGACGGTCCCACGTGTGCTCTGCACCAGCCTGGGCCGGACGAGACAGGCCCTGCCACCCCTTGGGCCACACACACACACACACACACGCACATGCATGCGCACACAACCGCATGCGCATGCACACGCATGCATGCACACAGGCACACACGCGCACACAGGCACACGTTCACACAAATGCACACACACACACACACACACACACACACACACACACGCCTCAGAAGTAAACCCCAGGCCCTGAAACCCCACGGGACCTCATCAGGAGCTTCCCTCACCTCCGGGTGGCGTGGGCAGGAAAAGGTGACAGAGCCTGAGGGTACAGCCCCACATTCCACACACAGGTCTGGCCCTTGGCCTGCGGGGGCGGGTCACCTCCAGCCCCTGGAAGACTCTGCCTGTTGGCCTGAGGCCAGGCCACACCCAGCTGCTGCGGCCCCTGCGTCCATGCGGTAACCTCGGACGCAGGCCTGTGAGTGACACCACAGATGCCCTGACGCCCCGCTCGGGCGAGGCTCCCTGGCTGACCACCCCGGTGCTGCTGGGCCGTGCAGTGCGGTCCCGAGAAAGGACGCCTGGACGCTGCTGCTGGCATCGTTCCGTGGCCAACTGGCTGCCCCCTTACTCTGCAGTAAGCGGGCACCGTGGGCGCAGCAGCCTTGCTGGGTCCTAGGGCTGCTTCCAGGAATCGGGGACCGAGCAGCCTGCGTAGGCACAGCCAAGGGCGAGCTGGCCCCCCGGGGGCCGAGGCCCAGGACGGGCAGGGGCAGCGCAGGCACGTGTGAACTGTGGCGAACCCGAGACCACGTCGCTTCAAGGCCCGAGTCCCTCGGTGCCCAGCAGGCACTGGCCCCACACCCACACGGGGATGAGGCCCCGTCCTGGTCAGTGTGTCCCCTGAGCATCCTCGGCGGAGCTGGCACTGGAACCGGGGCCGACCTCGAAGGAAACGGCAAACACTGGCTGTCGCTCAGGAGATGGCCACCCAGGACGCGGCAGCCGGTCAGGAAGTAGCCCACACCACAGGCAGGCACCCGGGCCCCACAGACAGGCACCCGGGCCCCACAGACAGGCACCCGCAGCCCCACAGACAGGCACCCGCAGCCCCAGACAGGCACCCGGGCCCCACAGACAGGCACCCGCAGCCCCACAGACAGGCACCCGCAGCCCCACAGACAGGCACCCGGGCCCCACAGACAGGCACCCAGGCCCCACAGACAGGCACCCGGGCCCCACAGGCAGGCACCCGCAGCCCCACAGGCAGGCACCCGGGCCCCACAGACAGGCACCCGCAGCCCCACAGACAGGCACCCGGGCCCCACAGGCAGGCACCCGCAGCCCCACAGACAGGCACCCGCAGCCCCACAGACAGGCACCGGGCCCCACAGACAGGCACCCGGGCCCCACAGGCAGGCACCCGCAGCCCCACAGGCAGGCACCCGCAGCCCCACAGGCAGGCACCGGGCCCCACAGACAGGCACCCGCAGCCCCACAGACAGGCACCCGCAGCCCCAGACAGGCACCCGGGCCCCACAGACAGGCACCGGGCCCCACAGACAGGCACCCGCAGCCCCAGGCAGGCACCCGCAGCCCCAGACAGGCACCCGGGCCCCACAGACAGGCACCCGCAGCCCCAGGCAGGCACCCGCAGCCCCAGACAGGCACCCGGGCCCCACACACAGGCACCCGCAGCCCCAGACAGGCACCCGGGCCCCACAGACAGGCACCCGGGCCCCACACACAGGCACCCGCAGCCCCAGACAGGCACCCGGGCCCCACACACAGGCACCCGCAGCCCCAGACAGGCACCCGGGCCCCACACACAGGCACCCGCAGCCCCAGACAGGCACCCGGGCCCCACAGACAGGCACCCGCAGCCCCAGGCAGGCACCCGCAGCCCCAGACAGGCACCCGGGCCCCACACACAGGCACCCGGGCCCCACAGACAGGCACCCGCAGCCCCAGGCACCCGCAGCCCCACAGACAGGCACCCGCAGCCCCAGACAGGCACCCGCAGCCCCACAGACAGGCACCCGCAGCCCCACAGACAGGCACCTGCAGCCCCAGACAGGCACCCGGGCCCCACAGACAGGCACCGGGCCCCACAGACAGGCACCCGGGCCCCACAGACAGGCACCCGGGGCCCCACAGGCAGGCACCTGCGGCCCCACAGGCAGGCACCGGGCCCCACAGACAGGCACCCGCAGCCCCACAGACAGGCACCCGCAGCCCCAGACAGGCACCCGGGCCCCACAGACAGGCACCCGCAGCCCCAGACAGGCACCCGGGCCCCACAGACAGGCACCCGCAGCCCCACAGGCAGGCACCCGCAGCCCCAGACAGGCACCCGCAGCCCCACAGACAGGCACCCGCAGCCCCAGACAGGCACCCGGGCCCCACAGACAGGCACCGGGCCCCACAGACAGGCACCCGGGCCCCACAGACAGGCACCCGGGGCCCCGCCTGCCGAGCCTCTCAGAAAACCAGGGGTCCCCGAGCAGGAGCGGAAGTTTGCAGCTTTGCCAGTGTGGGCAGAACCAGCCTGATCAGGGCCCAGGAGACCCGGCACCACCCCAGGGCCCCTCCCCAGCACCTGGGAGCCAGCCCCCCCCCCCCCCCCCGCCGTGAGCTTCATGCCATCCTTCTCGGCTCGTCCCCTTGTGCCCACGCTGGGAGGCACTGCTCCGCGCTCCCACTGCCTGGCCCTCAGGGTCTGTCCTGTTCACTCCTGCGCTCAATGCCTTGTGTTCAACTCCCCCGTGAAGAGGTGGCGTCCGTGCCGCCAAAGGCCAGACGAGCTGACCCCCCAACCCCACCACCCGGCACGTGACCAAGAGAAATGGAACGTGCGTCCACGTGGAATCACGCACACGTGGCGTCATCCACATCGTGAGGAACCTTCTCCAAATGCCCACTATTTGGCTGATGAGCGAACAGGATGTGGCACCTCCACACGCAGGATGTGCCTCGGCCATAAGAACGGGCGAGGCTGGCGTCTGTCCTGCAGCAGGCCCTCAGCGCGTCCTGTTCAGTGCCCGGTCGCACCAATGACATTGACTGTCGTGTGTGTCGATGGGACTGTGGGAAACTGGTTTTGTTGCATTAAAGTCACAGAACCGCCCCAGCCGGTGTGGCTCCGTGGATAGAGCGTCGGCCTGAGAACTGAAGGGTCCCGGGTTCGATTCCAGTCAAGGGCACAGGCCTGGGTTTCGGGCTCCATCCCCAGTGGGGGCGTGCAGGAGGCAGCTGATCCATGGTTCTCTCTCATCAATGCTTCTATCTCTCCCTTTCCTTCCTCTCTGAAATCAATAAAAATATGTAAATAAATATAAAGTCACAGAACCCAAGGACGGTGAGTGCTCACTGTGCCCCATGAAGCCAGTCATGAAAAGCCACGTAATGCGGGACTCGGTTCCATGAAATGCCCGGAATTACCAACTCTGTGGCAGGAAGTAGGTCAGCGGATGCCAGGACTGAAGGGGGCAGAGCGGGAGTGAGGGCCCCTGGGCTGGGTGCTTCCTTGGAAATGACCCGCTGAGGGCCGTGGACACGTCCATTAACGCCACAAAGCGCACACTTCCGGGGAATGGCAAGTCCGGCTGAGTGAGTGTCTTCAGTTCCTGCTTCTTGACACCCAGGGGCGCGAAGGCACCAGGCACAGCACAGGTGTGGGGAGTAGGTCACCGCATGCAAACACACGCGGGCAGCTCCCTGCCCGGTTCACAGCCGTCCCCTCCTCACAAGCACACATGGAGTCCAAGGTCAAAAGGTCACATGGCAGGAACCTCAACAGCACCCCTGGCCAGACCAGCCTGTCTCCCTCCTCTTGCCCCCACCCTCCAGGGAAAGAGGCCCCGACTGTGGCTGGTGGTCTCCTGTCACCTCTCCACCCAGACCAGGCACCGGTGGGGCAGGGACCCGGCCTGTTCCCTGCTTGCTGCACCCACAGGGCCTGGCATATGGCGCCCTCAGGGACCTGAGAGGACGGGGAGAGGGGGAAGGAGGCCCAGTGCCCCGAGAGGGTGGAACGCCATGCCAACCTCACGCTGGCGCCTCAGAGGCTAATGCCAGCTCCAGGCATGGTGCAGCTGAGCTCGTTCCCAGACGAGAACACCGAGGGCCAGGACCCAGGCTGGGGGCTGGGCCTCTGACAGCCCCGCCCCAGGCCTGCTGACCTGCCAGACCCGCCCTTCCTCGCTGCTCTTGGGCTCTGGGACGCCACCCAGACCCGGGGGAGGCGGGGGGGGGTGGGGGCGCACGGGGCGGGGGGCAGCACACGCAGGAACTGCTCCAGCACCAGCAGCTCCAGCATCTGCTCCTTGGAGTGCGCCTCGGGCGGCAGCCACCAGCTGCAGAGCTCGCATGGGCTAGTCGGGGTCGCATGGGCTAGTCGGGGTCGCATGGGCTAGTCGGGGTCGGGGCCTCACGGGGGGTCCCGGCCTCACGGGGGGTCCCTGCTGAGCCTGGGAGTCAACACTGGGGTCTGAGGGCTGGGGAGGGGCTCAGGGTCCCATGCAACAGCCTCGTCCTCCTCTACCTTGAGGGTCAGGAACTCTTCCTGCTCCAGGGGTGCTGGGTTGGCTGCCATGGCGAGACCGTGGGAAGCTGGCCTCCCAGGCCCTCACGAAGGGCACACACACCGTGTCCCTGGGACACAGGCCCACCCGACTAGGGCCATGCACCACCCATGCCCTCCTCCACCCGCACCTGCATGGCCACCTGCTGGGGGGGACTGTCAAGCCTGGCTTGCTGGCGGCCGGGCAGGGGACAGCCCAATGCTGACCTCCCATCTGTGTCCCTGAGGACAGCCAGCGCTGGGAACCCGGGCAAGGGGAGTGAGCCCGCCCTGCAGGAGCTCACGCCAGACTGAGCCAAGGTACTGAGGTCTCCTCCATGCCCAGGACAGTGCCCAGGTGAACTGCAGCCAAGCAGAGGTGCTGGTGGAAGGGAGAGGCTCGGTGCCCTGGGAGAGCCTGGGTGAGGGAAGGACGCTGACTGAGGGGCAGTAGGAAGAGTGAGATGGGGCCCTGGCCAGTGCGATTCGGTTGCCTGGGGCATCGTCCTGGACACACACTCAGGTTGTGGGTTCGATTTCTGGTCAGCGTGCGTGCAGGGGCAACCAATCGATGTCTGTCTGTCTCTCTCTCTCTATTAAAAACAAAAGAGCGAGGTGGGTCAGCCAGGAAGGACAGGATGGCAGTCAGGACAGCTGCAGGGCAGGCAGCTAGGGTCGCAACAGCTGACTCCTTACACCACAGCGGACTCATGGGAGGCTCGGCTCAACTCACACAGCCGAGACCCACCATGGACACTCACAGGACCCACCGCCAACATTGTACAACCCTCTGGGTGCACATGGGCCCCATGTTCAGAGGCGGGAACTGGAAACAACCCCAACCGGCTGTCCCAGGGCAAGGAGTGGAGGGCAGCATCCAGCTTTCCTTTATAAATCTCTGCAGGCTCACTGCTCTTGTTTTTCTAGAACAGCCATTTGTTACCACTGCAAATGCAGAAAGTAACGGAGACAGTTTCCCACGGCATCGCATGATTTAAAAGGGCTGTTCCGGGCGCGCAGACCCGGGCGGCCCCGCACACACCCACAACACCCAGGTGAGGTGACAGCTGGAGGAAAGGCCTTTCTGGGACAGGCCGTGTGGCCAGGGCGACCTGCAGGGCCTCGGCCGGAGGATCTGCATTTAACCCCCGTGCGCGGGTGCTGTGGAGCCAAGAGGGAGCCAGCCTGGGCTGCGGAAATCCAGAGACTTCCCAGAGGAGGTGAGAATGGCTCAGGGAGAGCAGGGTGGGGAAGCGGGCGGAGCGTGTGCTTGGAACTGGCTACCGGGCGGCCCGGGAACTTCGGGTGCAACGGAGCCGGAGCCCGATGGCAGGCAAACCCGGAGCCAAGGCGAGACCAGACTCAGCCTGGAACCACGGCCGGCTGCCCTGCCGGACTCCAAGTCCCAGAGGCCCCCGCGCCGCCTTTCCCCACCACCTCGCTGGGGATGCTAGGGAGGCGGCCGGTGACACCCCTATCCCGGGCCTTCCCGGCACCTCTGGCCGCATCGCGCCCGGACTCACCGCCCCTAGGAGCACGCGGACCGGTCGCGCCACACAGGAACGACGACCGACCACCTTGGGCTGGAGGACCATGAGCTTCCAACCGCCCCCTCGTACTGCGTCCGGCGCCTAGCGCCCTTCCCCCGCTCTCTCCGCAACGCTCCACGCATGCGCGCGACTAGGTGCGGCGGTCACTTGTTTCCGCCTCTCTATGGCAACGGCCAGCGCCCGGAAATGAAAGGTATGCGAGACAGAGTCTATTTGCGAGGTTCTCTGGGAAATGTAGTCCCCGGCACGGGTCCGTGGAGCGGCAGAGACTACAATTCCCAGGAGGCAGCGAGCCCCTGCGCTAAGGGACGCAGCGGTGCGCAAGGCCGCCCAGACGGTTCCTCAGAGGGTGGCTGACCCAGCCCGAGGCGGGGGCCCCTCTGCGCGTCCGGGCGGCCGCTCGCCAACGTCCCTGCTCCGGGTGCGCGCCCTGGGCTAGACGGGCCCGCGCGCGGGTCGTTCCGCAACGCACTGCCTGCCTGACCTCCAGTCCAGCCGCCTCCCGAGCGCCCGGCTGCCCACCAGCCTCTCTCCGTCCTCGCCGGATGGGCCTCGCCGCCCCCGCCGGTCACCGGGCGTCAGCCGCCGCCGGAGCAGCTACTCCTCCCGGAGGTCTCAGGCCTCGCCAGCCCCCGCCAGGCGGGCCACCTCCGAAAGGCCCCTGACTCGGGGCATTTGGAAATGATCAGGTTTTTTTTTTCCTTCTTCCGGAGAACGGCAGCTTTGCTCTTATTTTATTCATTACAATCAAAAGTCGAAGTGACCGGTTTTCTGGCTGTCAGCCACCTCCCCGCAGCTGGGACCCCGCCCCCCAGGAAGCCTTCCCGGTCACGTCGCCCTGGGGCGCCGGCAGGATGGGGTCCCTCCCAGCGCGCCCCCCACAGCCCCCGGCACACCCACAGCCAGCCTCCGCGCTGGCCGGTCTCCCCAGCACCCGGCACGTTTCCCGCGCTCGGCATCTCCCGGCCGGGTCGGTCACCAGGGTCCAAGAAAAGCTCCCTCTCTCTTTTTAACGTTTTTTATTGATTTCAGAGAGGAAGGGAGAGGGAGACAAACGTCAATGAACAGCCACAGATGGGCCGCCTCCTACACGCCCCTCCTGGGTCCGGAGGCACCCTTGGGCACGTGCCCGGGAAACCAACCCTGCGCGCGGCCCCTCCTCCAACCGACCGAGCCGCCCAGCTAGAGCCACACCGGCTGGGCGCTCCCTCCCCTTCCGTCCTTGTCTTCCCTGGAGCAAGCGGCCTCGTCTGACCCTTTCCCCGGGAAGGCTGGACCTGGAGCCCCGGCGCTCACGTGTGGACAGCAGGCCCATCCCTGCAGGTGCGAGCTGGGGCAGAGGTGGCAGCATCCCTTCTCCCGCCGTTATTTCTTGGCGTGTGTGCATGGACAGACACACACAGGTGCCTGTTGGCCAGAGTCCAGGAGGCCGGCATCCCTGCCTCTCCACCAGCTGCTCACAGGAACACCTTCCCTTGCTGGCTGGCTGTAATTTGGTGGCCCATGTGGTGTGTCTGCAGTCAGGTCGACGCCCAGAGTGCCTGTTTTGTTTTTTGTTTTGTTTTTTAATATATTTTATTGACTCTTACAGAGAGGACAGGAGAGGGACAGAGAGAAACACTGATGGGAGAGAAACATGGACCAGCTGCCTCCCGCACACCCCCCACCGGGGATGTGCCCACAACCAAGGCACATGCCCTTGACCGGAATCGAACCTGGGACCCCCCAGTCCACAGGCCGACGCTCCATCCACTGAGCCAAACTAGTCAGGGCCAGTGTGCCTGTTTTTTAAATGTGGGGGACAGGAGGACAAGCTGGAATGAGGGGAGGTCATGAGACTGTCCAGGGGAGGGGCTGGGCTGCAGCCAGTGTACTGAGAGGCAATTCTGAGGGGGCCACTGACCCCTGAGGACTGGACTGGATTTCCCAGAGGGCTAGGACCGGAGGCCATCGATCTCAAAAGCTGGTGCGAAGCCAAGACAACATGCCCAGGGAGGAACACATCTCCAAATCAAGGACGTGGGCCCTGCTTTCAAAAGCCAGTCGCCCTGGCCGGTGTGGCTCAGTGGATAGCGTGTCAGCCTGCGGACTGAAGGTCCCAGGTTCGATTCTGGCCAAGGGCACACGCTTGGGGTTTGCGGGCTCCGTCCCCAGTGGGGGGCATGCCGGAGGCAGCCAATCAATGATTCTCTCTCATCATTGGATGTTTCTCTCTCTCCCTCACTTCCTCTCTAAAATCAATAAAATATATATTTTTTTAAAAAGCCACAGTGGCCCCCCAAGCCAGGTGGTTTCATTGGTTGGAGTGTCATCCTGTACACCCAAAAGTTGCAAGTTCGATTTCCAGTCAGAGAACATACAGGGAGTAGCCATTCCATAATCCATGTTTCTCTCCTACATCATGTTTCTCTCTCTTCCTCTCAATAAAAAATTTTTTTTAAAAATCAACCTAGTGCCCCGACCAGTTTGGCTCAGTGGATAGAGCATCAGTCTGTGGACGGAAGGGTCCCATGTTCAATTCAGGTCAAGGGCATGTGCCCAGGTTGTGGGCTCGATCCCCAGTAGGGGGTATGCAAGAGGCAGCCAATCAGTGATTCTCATCATTGATGTTTCTATCTCTCCCTCTCCCTCTCTGAAATCAATATATTTTTTTAAAAAAATCAATAAAAACATATCTTCAGGTGAGGATTAAAAAGAATACACTTAAAAAATAAATAAAATGATAAAGTTGGGTAGGAGGGGTCACCACAATGGCGCAGGGAGTGAGAGGTCAGGGTGGGCAAATGGGAGAGGCTTGTCTCAGCCCTGCCCCCCGCCAGGGGACCACCCTGGTGGGTGGTTCTGGGCCACTACAGGGCTGCAGGGTGTGTCTGTGATGGTGGGCACTCCTGGGCCCACAGCTTTGGTGGTTGAGCATGGGCCCATGCACAGGATCCATTCCCGGTCAGGGCACATGCCAAGTTGCCTCTGCCAGTTGGAGAATACCCCCTCCTGTGCCCCAGCCCTGGTGGGCTGTGCGTCACTGTAAAGAAGAAAGAGACGACAGTGCATAAGGTACGGGAACCATGGGTGAGAATGGCCGTGTCCGTCCTCCAGAAGCAACACGTCACCTGGCACCAGGCCCAAGCCCACGTCCTGCCGGCCAGCTGCAGAGGTCTCGGCCGCGCCCGCCCTCGGTCGGCCCCCTGAGGCGAACTCGGGCTTCCCGCCTGCTCCCTCGGGGCCAGTGCCACAGAGCCTCCTGGCGAAGCCGCCGCTGAGCCTGCGGCCTCCTTTCCCGCTGCAGGTCCCAGAAGGGGACGAGGGCACAGTGGACACCCCGGGACAGCCTCAGGCTGCGCTCCCGGTTGGGATCGCTCTCTGTGAGGACCCGCAGGCCAGCGGTGAAGTGGGACAGGGCCTGGGCCAGGTGCTCAGGGCTCAGCGCACCCACACCGGCTTCCTCCATCCCTGCACCCCTACGGCCTCAGCGAGATCCACTTCCAGGCCTTTCCCTGCCGCCCAGGGCATCCCAGAGCCGCTGGCATCTCCATCCTCAGCATCCTGGGGGGGTCCACAGTGTGGGGGTCGGCAACATCGGCCTCCGCCACGTCCCCAAGGCCCACGTGGCTGGCTGGCGCCACGGAGCTGGGGCTCAGCGATGGGCACGCACTCGGGCCAGAGCTTCCTCCAGGCCCTGTTCACGGTGGCGGGCTGCAGCTCGGTCCAGGCCTGGGCGGTGTGGTCCACGGCCGTCACGGCGGAATAGCTGCGCCAGAACTCCCGCGGGGAGGGCCTGGCTCCACCAGCCTTCTCCCGGACCAGCTGGCTAAGCGCGCGGCGCAGGTAACGGGCCTTGAAGGCGGCAATGATGCCCTGGTTCATGGGCTGGATCAGGGCCGATGTGTTCTTGGGCAGGAACTCCACCCGCACGTGGGCCGAGAGGCTACCCAGGTGGGCAGGGTGTGCCGTCCAGGAGCAGCAGGGCGCGGGGCGGGAGCCCGTGGCTGGCGCAGCAGAAGCAGCCCGTGAACCACTCCTGGGAGATGCGGGGCGTCAGCCAGTCGTTGCGGCTGGAGCGCCAGAGCACAGACAGGCCGGCCTTGGAGCAGCCCCGGAGGGCGCGCGGGTTCTCGGAGGGGCGCACCAGCAGGGGCTTCAGCTTCAAGTCCCCGGCTGCGTTGGCCGCCAGCAGCAGGGTCCGGTGGTCCCTGGGGGCCTTGGGCCCGGCCTGGCTCCCCGCTCCAGCGCCACAGCAGGCGCTAGGGCAGCCGCTTCCAGAACAGGCCGGTCTCGCCCACGTTGAAGACCTGGTGCGGGGAGTGGCCGTCCTCGGCCAGGATGCCGCGCAGCCCCGAGGGGTAGCAGGCAGCATCCTGGGCGTCGGCCGCCGCCGGTTCCTTCGAGAGCAGCAGTGGTGGCGTGCCTCGAAAGGGGCAAACCAGCCTTTGCTGGCGCCAAAGGTCTCCGCCCGGGCGCCGCCGCCCTGCTCGTGCGGCAGCTAGGCGAAGAGCCGCGCGCCTGGTGCTGGATGAGGGCGTGCTGACTGGCAGGCGCCGCCGCTTCTGCTCCTCCATCCACAGGCCCAGCCGGCGCTCCATGTGCCCCATCACCATGCCGGGCAGCGGGTCAGCTGCTTGGCGCTGAAGGGCGTGGAGGCCTGGGAATTGGCCCGGATCTTGTCTTTGTTGACACGGATCGAGGCGACTGTGGAGGTGGCCAGCCCCAGCGCCCGGGCGATCCGCGTCAGCTTCTCACCCTCTTCAAACCTCGCAGCACCTCCAGCTTCACGTGCAGGGTGATGGACTTCCGGTGCCGCTTGGCACTGTGGCGGAGGCCAATCCCACCCGGGGGGCCCTGCCCGACACCTGAAGGTGGGGGGCGGTCTTCATTCCGCCTCCGAGTTCCAGGCCCCTCGACGAGCTCTGCACCCCTTGCCCCTCCACAGTAGCTCGCATTGTGCCCCCAATGGCAGCCTCCTGACCTCCCTGTGAGAGGGGGACATGGAGGCTCAATACGTGAGCACACGGGAGTCCCAACCACTGCCCAGCTTGCCCAGCTCGCCCAGCTCGGACAGAGCACGGAGCCTGCTCAGAGGCACGCCTGGCCCTTCTCCCCGCCCCCCGCTGCTAAAAGCACTGCACACTCATTTTCAAGCATTTTTTGCATCTAGAAGAGCGTGTCACTCGTTCCTTTCAGCTCAGGAGATGGAAGCACCGGTGAGACTTCCCTCTTTCCCCACCTCCCAACCTCCTCTAACCACACCGGGGAGCCGAGAGCATCTAGGAACCATCCCCCGCCTCCCGGACAGACAGCAGACCTCCCAGCGCTATGCTCCTCACTCGACAGCGTCCTCCGGGTGGGAGGCCGGACAAGGGCATCTCCCGAAGACGTCCACATCCTGACCCCGGAGCCCATGAATGATTAACCTTCCGCGGCGAGAGGCACTGCGGGGTGACTCAGTTTACCCTGGGTGGTCCGAATGGGCCCTCCACGTGGTCACGGGGTCCCTGTAAGAGGAGGCAGGTGGACACTGAAGCCTAGAGCCTCCAGCGCAGCCAGCCCTGCCGAAAGCTTGATTTTTTGCCCCGAGAAACTTCAGATTCCGGGCCTCTGAGCCTCTCAGATGTTTAGCACTACGTTGTGGTGATATGCGGCCGCAGTCACAGGAAACTCCCTGATTCCTGCCACCCCGGGGAGCTCCGGGCATAGGGGAGGAAGGTGGTTCTCTACAGAGCAGCCGGAATGAGTCCCTAGGAACTAAGTCAGACCCAGTCACCTCTGCTCAGAGCCCGTACTGTCCCACCTCTCCCTGAAGAGCCGCAGCCCTCGCCAGCTTCCTAGAGGGCATCAAGGCCCCCTCCTCTCCTCTGCTAAATCCCGCCTCGGGCCTTTGCCCCTGCGGCTCCTTTGGCCCAGAGCTGGGGCCCTTCCCTCTTCTCTGAACAGCTTGGTTCCCTCTCCTGCAAATCTCTGCTCAAAGGCACCCTCCCCGCCCATGTTTCCGCGTGCATCAGTCACACAGGCCTGAGGACGGCAGCCGGTGGGCCGAGCTCTCTGCTGCGTGCGTCCCCAGGCCCAGCAATAGGGGCTTACTGAGAAACGAGTGAGGAGAACATTGGTGGTCTTACCCCTTTGCATTCTGAACGCTGCGAGAGTAACAGCTAGCTGCCCGGCCGGTTTGGCTCAGCGGATGGAGCGTCAGCCTTCGGAACAAAGGGTCCTGGGTTCGATTCCGATCAAGGGCACACACCCGGGTTGGGGGCTCGATCCCCAGGAGGCAGCCGATCCGTGATTCTCTCTCGTCATGGATGTTTCTCTTTCTCCCCCTCCCTCTTCCTTCCTCTCCGAAATCAATAAAAGTATATTTTTTAAACCGCCGTCGGATTAGTGCCCTAGAGGGCAGCGGGCGGCCCGGGCTGTGTTGTGTCCTACAGGGTGACAACTCAAACCCTGGGTTCCCTTTTCTCGAGAGGGACAGAAAGCCGTTGCAACGTAGCATCTACCCTCACAGCGTCTCGGCTCGGATCACAGCAGCCGAAAGCAGTTGCTTTGCGCACGGAGTCATGTTTGTGCTCCTTGTCAGGTTTTGGGTACTTTCCTCACAAGTCTCCCTGCAGCGTTCTCTCTTGCTGCTGTCAGCTTCTCTTAGCCTCTGAAAGCTCGCAGTCCGTCTTACTGTGCCTCTGGTTTGCCTCCTTCTCCCATCTGGCGGCCTCCTGATTCCCTGTCTGTCCCTTGCCTCTCCTTGTCCGCACTTCTGGTCCCTGTGAATCTTTCCCCCGCTCCCTCTGTCCCTCCTCTCGCTCCCGCCCCTGACTGCTCTCCCTCCCTGTGGCTAATTATTCTGGCACACCGGCCTCCCAGGGCCTGAGTCCCCGGCCCGCTGACTTCTTATCACACCCTCTAGGTCTGAGAGACGAGAGCTCTTTCTCTGCTGTCTTCTGTCCGTCCACAGACTGGAGTCTCCCACCCGGCAAACTCTGGGTCTCTCCCTGCCCCGAGTCAGTCACTCCTCATCCTCCCGCTCTCCTCCCCTCGCCCCTGCCCTCTTTATCCCAGTCCCCTCTCTACGCCCTCATCCCGCTTACCCATCGCTTTTCTGACGCCCCGGGATTGCGCTGGACCAGAGTCGACTCCACTGGTTACCATGGACACGCAGGGACGCCTACCGCGAGCCAACACAGTTGTCGGGATGCGCACGCGCGCAGCGAGGGCCCGACTGACTACACCTCCCAGAAAGCTCCGGGCCCAGCCTCGCCTCTCCCAGCGGGTGTGCAGCACATGCACCTCCCCAAATCTCCGCAGGGGTTGCCATGGAGACCCGGGCTAGGGCGGGCGTGGGAGGCATGCGCGGTTGGAAAGGCAGTGCGGCTGTGAGTTGCCCCCGGAGAAGCTTGCGCACGTCGCCGGGGGCCCCGACGTCTGGATCAGAGGCGGGGAGCGCGGGAAGAGGCGGCCGGGAGTGTGACCTGATCTTGGAAACAACGCTACCCCGGGGAACAGGGTGGAAACAGAGGCGAAGGCTGGGGAAGGGCCAGGAGGCGATGGGACTGCTGCGTGGCTTCCTGGGAGACATAGTCCAGCCGGGGAGGTGAGGGCCGGGGCCTCTCCACGCGAAGGCTTGGGCGGGGACGGGTGGCGGCGCGCACCGTGGATTGCGGCTGCCCTGCGGGACCCGGAATGCCGGACAGGGACCTGGGCACTCCCTGCTGGAGAGCCCTGCGCTGTCGCCCGAGGCCCGTCAGTCACAGCATTGCCACGGCGACGGGCGACGGGCGCCCCGCCCCCGGTTGCCCCGGCGGCGCCTGGACCTGCGGAGCTCCTAAAGCGGAACTTGCCCGCTAAGTCTTCTGGTCAATGTAGTTCAGGAGTCTCCGCGCGGCCCGGCTGGCTGGGTGATGGTCCAACTTTCTCCCAGGGTTTTGGGGTTGACCTGGGACCTGAAAGAGCGGAGGGTTGGCTCAGGCGGCCTCCGAACCGGATCCACACCCTGAATGAACAGATTCCTGCACAAAGCCCGCGCCTACAGCTGCAGCAGCAGCGGAGTGCGCAGAGAGTGGTGGTCGTCCTTATTTGCAGATGACAGATTCGTTGAGACACGGCGACCTGCCAAGGTTACCTGGCAGAGAGGCGAGGCCAGTCTCCGGTCCAGTGGTCGCAGGGCTGGTGTGGCCCCCCGGAAGCTCCCCTCTCACCTCCCGGGCCCACCTGCCCGGAACCTGAGGAGACCATGATTTGCACGGCGTGATAAGCAGGGCTCAGAGGACGGAGCTGGATTGGGGAGGGTGCCACCTGGGGCTGAGCCACAGGGTGACTTTGCACAGGTGGAGGGAGACTGCCCTGGAACCAAGATGGCAGGGGAATGGTCTGAGACTGGGTGGGAGAGTGGGCTGGCGTCGGGTGGCGGTAGTGGGGCTGATGCCCAGGTGGTGGGTGTTGGTGACATTCACCTGTAAGAGGGAGAGCTACAGGGCAGGGATGAGGTGATGTACAGAGAGAGAGCAGGATTTAGGGGAGAGAAGAGGTGACTTCTGAGCCTAACAATTCTTTGGAGCTGGGGGTGACCAGAGATTCTGCAGGCCCAGCGAGAGAGGCCAGGGCCTGGGGGCTCCTCCTGGGCCTGTGATCACCTCCCTGTGCGTCAGCCTTCCCCCAACCAGGACTGAGGCTGGGACAGCACAGCATGCCGTTGGCACTCGATAAGCATTCATGCCACTGTCATTGCAGCAGCCTCATCCCCTCCGTCCCCAGGGCCAATAGCCCACGCCATCTTTCCGATGAGGCTGGCAGCACGGTGCTCCCCAGGGCACACAGCCCCGGAAGACGAGAGGCCCATCGTGGTGAAGCTGGAGGACTCTGAGGAGGAGGAGGAGGCCAGCCCATGGGACCCCGGGCCAGAGGCTGCCTGCTGGTGTTTCTGGCACTTCCGCTACGAGGCGGCAGCGGGGCCCCGAGAGGCCCTGGCCCTGCTCCGGAAGCTGTGCCGCCAGTGGCTGCGGCCGGAGGCGCACTCCAAGGAGCAGATGCTGGAGCTGCTGGTGCTGGAGCAGTTCCTGGGCGCGCTGCCCCCCAAGATCCAGGCCCGAGTACGAGGGCAGCGTCCAGGCAGCCCTGAGGAGGCCGTGGCCCTGGTCGAGGGGCTGCGCCAGGAGCCAGGACCCCGGAGATGGGTGAGTCAGTTGCCCTGAGCAGAGGTCAGAGGTCAGGGTTAACTAGGGAGTGCCGTACTCAGGTAGACAGTTGTCCCGCGGTCTGGAAACGGTCGCCTGTGGCGGGCCCTATACAAGCGTCATGGTCACTGGGAGGGATGCAGGGCGGGTGTCAACACAGGACACCCCTGCGCACTCCCCAGGGGATGGGTTCCCTGAAGGACCTAGTCAGTCCAAACCTGGAAGCTCTGCATTGGGGTCCAGCCCCAACTCCCTGCCTGGGTCCCTAATGAGAGGGGGCACCTCGCCAGGTCACAGTCCAGGTGCAGGGGCAGGAGGTGCTATCAGAGAAGGTGGAGCCCTCCGACTTCCAGTCCCTCCCGCAAACCACGCCTCGGACTACAGAACCTGGGCCTGAGACAACCCCGGGGGCCACGCAGAGGTCACCACCGAGCCTTCAGGTGAAAAAGCAGCCTGAGGTTACAGAGGACCCAGGTGAGGACAGGCAAGGTGAGCCCAAGGCCCACTTGGATGGACCTGGGAGCTTGGCCTGGACATCCTGAAGCCCCCGGGGCCCGTCATTAATGGATGGGCCACCCCAAGCACGGGCCCCTCCCTCCCAGCCAGCAGCTGTCACGCCCCTGGCGGGGTTTCCACGTGTGGGAGGCATGCGGGGTTCCCTCCACAAGGTGACCCATTGAGGGGCATCAGCCAGTCACTGGGGAGGCCACAGCAGGCTGGGGATATGGGTGGGTGCAGATGAGGGAGCACCTCAAAGTGCTGGGGGCCTAACCCTCCCTTGTACACCTCCAGGGCAGGTGCCACAGCTGACCACCCACTCCCCGACTCCTGTGTGGTCCCTTGTGCAACACCCCTCCCCCACCCTCACTGCCTGTATGCACAGGTGTGCAGGGCACAGACCTGAGCCACCACCTGCCACAGATCCTCAACCAGCTCTCACCCCACCTGGATCCCAGTACCTGGCTACCACTGGGGAGTCGTGGGGTGGGAACCTTGGGACACCTAAGCCCATCCTTCCTCTCCAGAGTTTCTGGATCCTGAGGCTCCGGCCAACCCCCAGGCGGCCGCTTCCACTCTCCTGCCGTTGGCCCAGGTGAGCCCAGCCAGGAGCCTCACGGGGGGAGGGTGGTAGGTCCCTCCCTGGGCCCAGCAGGGCAAGACGAGCAGTGACCACGGTGGTTTCAGGACTGTGGGATGTCACTGGACCAGGTCTCTCCCCCCAGCAAGACTGGGCCTGCGGGTCCCTCCTGGAGGGAACACCCTGGGGCCTTGTGTGAGGAGGAAGCTGGGGGCATTACCTCCCCGGGTGAGTAAGACGGGGCAGGGTGGGGCAGGCCCTCTGAGTGGGCAAAAACCCATCTGCCTATCCCATTCCTGGCCCTGCTCCCCCACGCCCTGGACCATCCCTCACAGCATCTCCTAGCCTCCAAAGCCCCGCTCTCCACTGACCTCATGCCCCTCCATCCAGCTGCTTCCCCCACCTCAGTGACACCCCCAAGACCTGAGCCTCTGTTCCCCAAACCCACACCTCCCAGCTCTGGCATCTGTGGCCAAACTCTTGAGTGTCAGCATAGGGAGGGTCAGGAATGGCAAGGAGGACAGGTTAGCAGACAGGGTGGGCGGGCAGAAGCGGCCCTGACAGTGGGGATCGAGCAGCCTGGGCCACTCAGCCCCAAGCTGGACGCCATCCAGGTCCTGGTCTCTTCTTGTTTCCGCGACCCCTCCTTCCCGTGTTCTCACACAGACCTTGCTCTGAACACTGGCGTGGGACTTAAGTAACGTTCTGCGACACACCTGTCTAACAGTCCCCATCACACAGAAGCTTGCCTAGATTAAGAATTCATTTTATTACCGCTTTCATACCTTTCTGTATCACATTGTTGGTGAGGTTGGTGAGCCTCATCCACTTGAAAAGCACATTCAATCGTGGGACACTGGCGGGATGGCTTCCGGGATTTCCTCCTCATTGCTTCGTTCTAATGTTCTTACCTTCTCACTCGGGTCTGCGTCCCTTCCTTTGTACTTGGTCGTCCAGAGACGTCCTCGTCCGTACCCGAGGGGGCGCTCGCACCTGCTGCCCACCACGGCTTCAATTTCCAGGAGCGTTTCCCTCCCTGAACATTCATTTCTAGAGCCACTGCCTCTTGTCCTCAGATACAGTGTCTTCCCTTATTTCTCTGAGAACAGCAGTAACTTGTTGTGAGCTTTCTTCTCCCAAAATGGTCTCTGTTCCCTCCAAATTGTCTGCTTATGTTTAAGACAGGGGACCGCCCTAGCCAGTGTGGCTCAGTGGATAGTGCATCAGCCCGCAGACTGAAGGGTCCCAGGTTCGATTCAGGTCAAGGGCACCTGCCAGGCTTGTGGGCTTGATCCTCAGTAGGGGGTGTGCAGGAGGCAGCCGATCCGTGATTCTCTCACATCACTGATGTTTCTATCTCCCTCTCCCTCTCCCTCCCTCTCTGAAATAAAAAAATAAAATAAAAAGACGGGACCAACAATCTGGGAGCTCTGAGCAGGTGGGTGAGGGGCTGCAAAGGACATGGGGGCCTCACTGCCCAAGAAGACCCACATCTTGGGGGATATGAGCGGGGCTTTTGGGGGGGTGTCAGTGAAGGATCTGTAGGGTACTCTGGCTGGAACGTTTGGGGCACCCGAGCCCTCCAAGAAGGCGCTTCCAGCCTTTTGCCGGATCCCAGGAGAGGCTGCTGCTCAGCACACAGTGTGACTTCACTTAACCCCTTAACTTCCTCAGTAGGCCTCCTACCTCAACCCAGCCTTGTGCCAAGATGGGAGAAGCCCAGAACCCAAGCGACAGCAGTGCCCGCCGTCTGCTCAGCATGCTGTGCAGACAGAGCCTAGTGCTGGTCCGTGCCACTGCCCTGCCCAGCTTCTGCTTCTAACACCATCTCCCTGACCTGCGTGCACTCCTAACCCTGCACGGCCAGATGTGCCTGGTACCTCCGACTCCTCAACTTTTTTAGTCTTCTTTGGGGTAAAACAGGTTGATTTGGTTTGTGTCCCCCGGCTGTTCACCTTCTCCAGTCTCTACGGGCATCTGCCCATCTGCTCTCCAGAGCAGAAAACGTCAGGGGGCTCCCTTTCCTCTTCATCTTTGGGGATTTCATGCCTTAAAAGAAAAACAAAAGGATTTCATTGTTGTTTTACTGTTGTTTCAGGATGGAGCAAATTTAATTCGTTTTCCACTCGCCCCATCTGCTGTGTTATCAGTAAGGGTCCTAACTCCTTTTTTCCTAATATCTGTTTCACAGATGCTGGTCCCTCTTTGAGGCTTTGGAAATAATTCCGTTTCCTCCCCAGACTGGTTAGTTAGCTCGGTTTGCTGGGCTGAGCCCTCCCCCTCGTTGCACGGTTGACAGCTTGCTTGTCCCTGAACGAGGGATAGTCCTGGGTGAGGGGCCGCCACAGGGCCCATCAAAACCCTGCCATGCAGGTTCATCTAGGCCCCAGGCCATTCAAGGTGCTCCCTCTGCAGCCCAGGTCTGTGGGTGGCCTGGGCTGACCCCCCCGCCTTACCCTCAGCCTGGCTTCAGAGCTCACTCTGCCAGCTGTGGATCCTGGATCTCACCAGCTGGCCTTTCTTCCTTGGGCACTGCCCATGGTATCGTTAAGTAACGTTCTGTGTTTTGGAGCAGAGAGCAGGATCTGGCACAGGCCCTGGCTGCTGTGTAGCTTTCAGCTGCCATCAAGGCCCAGCCTGTGCCATGTGGCTGGCTGACTCCCCCGCCAGCTGGGCCTCTTCTCTCGGCTCACCACCCGTCTTTCCCCACCTCACAGCTCCACTCTCTCCTCAGGATGCACTCCCAAACAGCCGCAGCTCCCACCCTCAAACACGGGTCCTCAGTCACCCGGGTCTCCCCACCAGGGCTGCTGGCTGCTCCCCGCACACTCCAGTGAATGCTTTTTGTGGAGCCAGCGTTTTCATCATGAGAATATTCTGAGAAACTCACGTGTTAGAAAACTGAGAAGGCAGAGGGAGTCCTCAGCGAGTGCCCTTCCTGCCTGTCACACAGCCCTGCTCCCCGGCAGCCAGCATTACGTGTGTCCTTCCGGAGTGTGTACACACACGAGCACACACCCTCAAATGCACCCTGCTCCACCCCTGGCACCCCCTGAGCAGCTGCAGAGCCCCACTGTGCGCACACTCCTGTGTCCATCTGGGCTCCTGCTGACGTTGGGTTACTTTTCAGCGATGAACCGAGAAACCACGTACGTAGGTCACTTCACGGGGGGAACACAACGGAAGGACCAAAGTGTGGGAACGTGCCGTTCGGTGCACCTTGCAATACTGGCTTCCGGTTCATGTCCAGCAGCAATGCACACCGATGCCCGGGTCTGCAGTGAGGGTGTGGAAAGCTCTGAGGTACAGCAGGGACTACGCGTATTCTGCGGGGCTAAGTGTTAGCCAAGTTTCCTTTCCTGTTTGCATCCTTTGCCCACAGGGGTCAGGTTGCTGGTCTGTCTTGTCAGTTTATTGGAATTCTTAGGTTAATTTGACCTTTGCCTCTGCAGAGTTTCTGTTTCTCATTCGTTTTTTTGACTCTTAAGTCTAACTTTTGCTGTGCACAAGTTACCTCCTTTTCTGTGATGTAGCTGCCTTTTGAGAACTTAGGATTTTTCTGCCTCCACTGAAGCCACTGCTACGCGGTCTCCTCGATCTGACTTGCTCTGGGCTTCCTCTTCTCCAGCCCTGCTTGCCCTGCTTCTCAGGGGCCTTTGCTCGCACCAGGTCAGCCGCCCAGCACCTGCTGCTGCGGAGCGCAGTGTGCTGGAGGCTGCTCCTGTTGGTCAGAAACCTCTCCACTCCGCCCGGTCTGATCTCATGCAGGCCCAGGGCTCCGTATGCCATGCACATGTCACAGCCCCACATTCAGGTTTCCATGAAGACTGGGCCCCCGACTCCTGCACCCCACAGCCTGCATGTACTCACTGTCCCTCAGAGGCCGGTGAGCATGGAGCAAGGCAGGTCAGACCCACCGGCTCTGTGCTGTGGTGAGAGCACTCGCCCACCTGGACGGTTGGCCTTGGGCCACAGCGCTTCTAGAAAGGCGATGTTTGCAAACTGAAGGAAGACCGGGAAACCTCCGGCTTCTCAGTCTTCCTCTTCATGCAAGATCCGTCCCCTTGTCACTCCCTGGCCTGCCCTGGCCCTCTGTCTGCCTCCTGGTCAGTCAGGGGCCTCCAGCTCACACTGTGTACCCAGGGCTGGGATGCTCCGGGCAGTGGGCTCTGTCACGGAGTGGATCCCTTGTGCAATACAGGGTTTGCGCACCAGATGGACAGCGTCTCTGCTGGCCTAGGTACTGCGAGCCCCCACCGCCACATCCCCCGGGACCTCAGTGTCGCTGGCCTCCAGGGCCAACGCCAGTCACCCTCCGGACAAGGAGGCTTCTCGCGTGCGCTCGTGCTCCCGGAAGATGAGCAGGAGCGCACAGACAAGGATCCCCACCCGGGCACGGGCCACATCATGGCCACTGTTCGCTGGCCAGACCCCAGGGGTCGGAGCCAGGGCCGAGGCTGTCCCAACACGGGCGGCGGGACAGTGAGAGGTGGCCGATGCGACGTGTGTGGAAAGGTGTTCAGCCAGCGCAGCAACCTGCTGCGGCACCAGAAGATACACACGGGAGAGCGGCCGTTTGTGTGTGGCGAGTGTGGCCGCAGCTTCAGCCGCAGCTCGCACCTGCTGCGCCACCAGGTAACGCACACCGAGGAGCGGCCGTTCATCTGCAGTGATTGCGGCCAGGGCTTCGTGCGCAGCGCGCGCCTGGAGGAGCACAGGCGCGTGCACACGGGCGAGCAACCCTTCCACTGCGGCGAGTGCGGCCAGAGCTTCCGGCAGCGCTCCAACCTGCTGCAGCACAGGCGCATCCACGGAGACCCTCCCGGCCCGAGCGCCGGGCCCCCCACGCCGCCCAGTGCGCCCGAGCCCCCAGGCCCCTTCCCGTGCAGTGAATGCCGTGAGAGCTTCGCGCGGCGCGCGGTGCTGCTGGAGCACCAGGCCGTGCACACCGGCGACAAGTCCTTCGGCTGCGCGGAGTGCGGGGAGCGCTTCGGCCGGCGCTCGGTGCTTCTGCAGCATCGGAGGGTGCACAGCGGCGAGCGGCCCTTCGCCTGCCCCGAGTGCGGCCAGAGCTTCCGGCAGCGCTCCAACCTCACGCAGCACCGGCGCATCCACACGGGCGAGCGGCCCTTCGCCTGCCCCGAGTGCGGCAAGGCCTTCCGCCAGCGGCCCACGCTCACGCAGCACCTGCGGGTCCACACGGGCGAGCGGCCCTTCGCCTGCCCCGAGTGCGGCCAGCGCTTCAGCCAGCGGCTCAAGCTCACGCGTCACCAGCGGACGCACACGGGCGAGAAGCCCTACGCCTGCGGCGAGTGCGGCCTGTGCTTCTCGCAGGTGTCCCGGCTCACCGAGCACCAGCGCACCCACACGGGCGAGCGGCCCTTCGCCTGCCCCGAGTGCGGCCAGAGCTTCCGGCAGCGCGCCAACCTCACGCAGCACCGGCGCATCCACACGGGCGAGCGGCCCTTCGCCTGCCCCGAGTGCGGCAGGGCCTTCCGCCAGCGGCCCACGCTCACGCAGCACCTGCGCACCCACCGGCGCGACAAGCCCTTCGCCTGCCCCGAGTGCGGCCAGCGCTTCAGCCAGAGCACCAAGCTCATCCAGCACCAGCGCGTCCACAGCGCTCCCTGACCCCGGGCCCGCCTCGGCCCTCTGTGCCCACGTGGGGAAGGGGGGACGACACACCTACCTCACAGGGTGGGGAGGCCTCCCTCGCACAGGTGCAAGCGGGCGGCCAGGGCGGGCCCCGTAAATGCTCAATAAACAGAAGGAACCCGGGTTGGGTCTCCACGCGCACGCAATGCCACCCCACCTGCGCGGGCCCCTCTCCAACACCCCCCCCCCCTTCCGCTGCAACCTCGCGGTCCCTGAGCGCCATGACCCTGAAGAGGTGCTCCCAGCAGCAGCTGCACGGCTGTGGGTGCCTCCTCTAGGACTCCAGTGCAGTTTGCCCAAGAAGCCTTCGACTCTCCCGCCCTGCTGCCTGAGCCCGGTGCCGGAGGCCCCGGATGGCCTAGTTCTCCGCGGCTGGCAACGCTCAGCGGAGGCAGGACACGTAGCAAGCCAGTGCCCAGCAGCCCAGCTACGGCCTGGCATGTGTTTGTCAAGCCTTAAACCTGGGAAGACGGCCCTGAGGTGAAAAAGCGGATGATTTCATCTGGAAACACACATTCCTGCGGGACTTTCCCCCATTCCCCTGGGAACAGGGGTCGCTGGCAGGCCCAGGCCAGTTCCCAGCCCTCCAGTGACCGGTCCCATCCCCTGGGCTGCACTTCGCCCTCGCTCCTCTCCCGTCGCGTTTGCCCTCCCCTCAAGGCTGTGGCCCCAGCTTCCCTCGGGGCTTGTGCATGTGCCAAGCGCTGGCTGCCTCCCACAGACGGCAGGCCCCTCCACAGGCAAACCAGCTGTGCCCTCTGCCACTTGGGTGGCCATAAGGGAGACAAAAAAGGCCACTGCGCCACTTCCAGTCCAGCCCCTGCCTCATTCATTCGGCCATCCCCTCCCGCCCGCCCTGGTCCAGCCCCCGTGGCCTCCTTCACCCAGAATTTTTTGCGCGGTTGAGTCTAAGCCACGATGTTAGACACCACACTAGCCCAGCGTCACCCCTCCAAGAGACCTACACCCTATGCCCAGAGGGGCCGCAGCAACTGGCCAGGCTGGCCACAAGGAGCCACCCCTGAGCCTTGGGCTGGAAAAAGATGGCCATCCAGCTCACGAGGAGGCCAAAACGACAAGAGCAGAGCGACTAACAAGAACGGAGAGGGAGGGCCAGAGGGAAAGGGCTGAGTCTGGAGGCGCCCCGACTCCCAGGACCAGTCCTGTCTGCAAAACGCCGGCGTGTACCCCAGCACATCGCCAGCAATCAGCTCTCCCGGGGCTCCAGAGAGGAGGCTGGGGAGGCGAGGCTGGAGCGGCCAGGGGGCTGCAGGGCGCATGAGGGTCGGCGGCGCTGAGAACGGGAGGCAGCTTCAGAAATACAGCGGGGGTCAGTCCACGGGGCCCGGGCGCCAAGGGTACCGGCACTCACCGGGCAGAGCCTCCGCGGAGGCCGGCGGCAACTCGCTGGGTCGAGGAAGGGTATGGGGTGGACGCCGGTCCGCCCCAGGAGGAGGGCGTCAGGGCCACTGCGCCGAGCTGAGAACCGCGCGCCTCGGACCGGCGGGGCGGCGTCTCCCACAACAGGGAAGCCCCGCTAGAGCTGCCCACCCCGGTCCAGCCCTCGCGACCTACCTGCTCACCGCCCTGAAGGTTCCCGCGGTGACGCCGGAAATGGCAGGACCACTCACGCCGCTGCCTCCCGCCCTCCGGAGCATGCGGAGCTGTGATTGGGAAGGGAGAAGCTGGGCCCGCCCACCACGCCCGCGGCGGCCCCGCGGGAACCCCGGACCCACGCCCCGCCCCCCAAGTTCCCCCGCGTTACCCTTCACCGTGCTGACCGTTCTCTGGTACGGGACATGTTTAGTTCCTTTGGCTCAACTAGAATCTCCGCGAGCGGGTGGTTGGGGTTTGCGATGGGACATGAGGGTGCTCCACCCCGTACCCTCCGGACAACGCCCCTAGCCTCACCCCAGGCCCTGGCCCCGGCAACACCATGCCCCTGTCTGTGACCTCCGGGACTGGGGCCTCACTTGACCACCCCCCGCCGCGGTCTGCACTAGAGCAAGTGGGACTGGCCGGACCGCGAGCGAAGCGGACTGCCCCACTTAAAGATGGCGGCGACACCGTCTCCTGCCAGGACCCGCGAACGTTCCCGGAAGTGGCCGAGGGACGCCCCGCACGAGCGGAAATACTCGAGGCGAGCCGAAGGAACCCGAACTCGGCCCCATCGCTGACCAACGCTGGGCGGGGACCGCGGCGGCTGCGCAGGCGCACAGCGCAGGCCGGGCGGGAAGAGCCGAAGCGCGGACTGGAGGCGGAAATATCCGAAGTGCTGGGGCGCCCGAGGCCGTTGCGGACCTCCGCGCCCAAGCCGCTGCTGCCGCGGAAGCCGGCCTCCTCCAGTACACGGCCGCCACCACTGCGGTCGCCACCGCCTCCTTTCACCTCGAGCCGCATCCTCTTCACGGAGGGAGCGAGGGAGCGGACAGGCGGTGCGGCCCAGGGAGCCCGCGTCCGCAGCTGGGCCTGAGAGACCAGAGCGGGCGAGGGGGCGGAGGGAGCGGCCGGTGGGGGCGGGGCGGGGCGAGCGGGCCGAGGACAGCCGAGTCGGTCCGAGTACCGCCGAGCGAGGCCGAGGCGCCGGGCCAGGCCGGAGCCGGACTACGGGAGCCGACGCGGGCCGCGCTGTGGGCGCGGAGCGGCGCGGCAGGCCGGACGGGCCGCGGCAGCAGCGGAGGAGGCCGCGTCGGCCGGTCCGAGTGGCGGAGGCGGCGCGGGCAGCGGCGGGGGGCCGGGTGGCCGGGGTCCCGGGCCCCGCGGCGGCAGCGGCGGCAGCAGCAGGATGATCAAGCTGTTCTCGCTGAAGCAGCAGAAGAAGGAGGAGGAGTCGGCGGGCGGCACCAAGGGCAGCAGCAAGAAAGCGTCGGCGGCGCAGCTGCGGATCCAGAAGGGTAGGGGTCGGGAGGTGGGGTGGGGTCGGAAGTCCGGGACTGGGGTGGGGCGACGAGGGAGTCAGGAGTGGGGTACTGCGCTCGCCGGGGGTCGGTGGTGTCAGAGATTGGGAGGCCGTGGATGTAGCGGGTCGGAGGTCAGGGCCTGGGCTTTGAGGTGATGAGGATCAGAGGTGGGGTAATGCCGTCACCGTGGTTTCAGAGGCCGGGGGCACCGGATGGGGCATTCAGGATATTCAGAAAGCCAGGCGTTTGGGATTGGGGACTGAGCTGAGGGTCAGGCGGGAACCTGGATGGCAGGCAGAGCAGATGGGGAGAGTAGTGGGCAAGGATTTCGTGTGTGATGCTGGGGTCCATGGGACATGAGAGTCCGATGGGGCGGAGGAGGTTTCAGGGCTTGGGATTCATGTGGTCTGAGTTTGGGTGACAGGTGGAGGAGGAAGGGATAGTGGGTGCCAGAGAGAATCAGACAAGAGTGGTAGAGGGTGGGAGGCTGGGGACTCAGGGTTTGGGGTGACAGGATGGATGGTTGGGACCCGGGATTGGTGGAGGGATGATTAGGGTATGCGGGGCAGGGTCCTTGGGTTTGGTGGGGACTAGCAGAGTCCACTAGATAATGGGTTGTGGCTATGGATCCTAGGGTTTGAGGTAGTCAGAGGCCTTGGGGGAACACTTGGGAGTGGGGGCTGCTAGGAGCTGGGTTGGGGGGCCCAGCTGTTGAGTAAAGGGATTTGGGGCTGTGGGTTAAGAAGACTTGGAGTTTATCCTGCTGCAGATGCTAGGCCACCGGCACTGTTGAATCTGCATGTTTGGGGTGTGCTGTGGATCCAGAAGATCCTGCTTGGAGACTGGGGAGGGGAACGCAGGGAGAGGGTTGGGGATGTGAGGCACAGCCCAGGACAGAGCCCCAGGGTCCGGGAGGAGACCATGGGGCCTGCTGAACACCCTCCTCTCTCCTCCCCTTGCCTCTCCTGGTTCCCCTTCTCTGCTGCACAAACGCAGACATAAACGAACTGAACTTGCCCAAGACCTGTGACATCAGCTTCTCAGACCCGGACGACCTCCTCAACTTCAAGCTGGTTATCTGTCCTGATGAGGTGAGGACTCACCCCGCGGGACACCCAGGCCCTGCAGGGTGGCGCTCTGAGGCCTCCTCTTCTCTCCCCTCGCAGGGCTTCTACAAGAGCGGGAAGTTTGTGTTCAGCTTTAAGGTGAGTCTCAGGTGGGCAGGGGTGGCTCCTGGGGCTGAGAGGGCAACAGCTGAGGCCCAGCCAGACGCTGCTGGGGCACCGGTCCGCCTCCCCTCTTTTCCCGGAGACAGGTGGGCCAGGGTTACCCGCACGACCCCCCCAAGGTGAAGTGCGAGACGATGGTCTATCATCCCAACATTGACCTCGAGGGCAACGTCTGCCTCAACATCCTCAGGTGAAGGCCTGGCCCTGCCCTGCTCTCCCCGCCCTGCCGGCCAGGCCCCTTCACGGCCTGGCCCTGAACCGGTGTCCATCCCTTTCCTCCCCCCGTGGTCCGTCCCTGTCTCTCTTCATTTCTGTTTTCTTCCTCGTGGCTTGACCTTGACTTTCTCCCTGGCCTGTGCTGCTCTGTGTGCGCCCTCCCCCCAACCTTATAGCCACACTGTCCTGTGCCCTGGGCTGTCCAGTCCCAGCAGGGCCTGTGGCAGCCACCCACCCACCGGCCCCTGAACCTCATGCTCTCTGCCCACAGAGAGGACTGGAAGCCAGTCCTTACGATAAACTCCATAATTTATGGCCTGCAGTATCTCTTCTTGGTGAGTAGGGGTGGTGGGTAGGGCTTGGAGAGGTTGGCCCCTCTGCCCCTCAGGCCTGTTGACCCCCCCTCCCCCACTCATACTGGCCACAGGAGCCCAACCCCGAAGACCCACTCAACAAGGAAGCTGCTGAGGTCCTGCAGAACAACCGACGACTGTTTGAGCAGAACGTGCAGCGCTCCATGCGAGGTGGCTACATCGGCTCCACCTACTTTGAGCGCTGCCTGAAATAGGGTCGGCGCACACCCACCCCTGCCAGGGCCACCAGCCCCGGCGTCCCCTGCAAATATTTATTGGGGGCCACAGGTGAGGGGATTGGGGCCGCAGGTGGGGTAATTCCATGCCCTAGCCTTGCCTCCCCTTCCTGTCACCGGCTCCTAGTTATTTTTTTTTAACCACCATGTGATTAAGGTCGGAGCTGCCTCCTCCCGACCTGCTCAGCGATGGGAAATGAATTGGCTTATCTAGCCCCCAGCTGGGTGCCATACAGCCTCCCACTCTGGGCTCTGGGGTGGGTGGCCAAGGGGACTGGGTGGCTGGGGGCCCGCCACCCCATTCCTCCACCACTGGAGGTCCCACCAGGCTATTAAAGGGGAATGTTACTGCATGGCCTCCGCCTCTTCCTTCTGTGGGGCGGGAGGGGCAGGCGATGTCCACCTTGGCTCCTGGGGGCTGGGTGGGGCGATTCCACTCCGTGGTGAGAAGGGGGCGGAACCCAGCTGCCAGTGGCTGGCTGGCTGGCGGGCTGGTAAGCCAGCTACGAGAGAGTCCGCACCATCTCCGCCCCCGCCCCTCTGCCTTGGGTAGGCTAGGGGAGGCCCCTGCCTGCTGCTACCAGGTGCCTGAGAGCCGTAAACATCAGGGAAGAGTCCGAGCTCTTTAAATGAACTAAGCCTCCAGTGCGTGGTGTGGCGGGATGTAGGACCGCGGGTCCCGCTCTCCGGGCGTGGCTCCGCTAGGGCGAACCAGTGCACACCCTCCGGCCAGTCGCGGGGAAATGGGAACTAGTGCGCATGCGCCTGGGCGCTGGCCAGCTGCAAAGCGCGTGCGTGTTTTTGCCACCTCCTCGCCTTCCGGGGGTGGGCGGGGCCTGCGACGTCAGGTCGTTTAATCCGGAAACGGCGGCGGCGACAGAGGCGACTGAACCGAGGGGTTGGTGGTGGTGGGCGCTCCCGGGATTCGAGCGAGAGGCTCATAACCCGGAAGCGGAAGCGGGTTCCCGTCCCAGCTTCGGTGAGTGGCCCCTACCAGGCCTCGGGTCCCGGGTGGGCGCGTGGGCGGCCAGGTACGAGGGGCCTCGCCCTTCCCGGGACCCTGGCCTCACTGCCCGTCGCCGCCTTGTTCGCGGTGCACAGGGCCCCACCCCCGCGTTGGCGCACAGAGGCCCCCGACGCCCCCCAGGTTTACTCTCCGCAGCCGGTTTCCTTGGCGTTCAGGGTCTCCGATCGGAATGCCGTTCGTACACTGTCCGTTGGCACTCTGGGCCTCCACGTATTTTGCTCTCCCGTGAGGTCCCCCCACTACTGCCCTGACCCTAGCATCCAGGGGACCCCCAACCGTCCACCTCCAGTCTCCCTCAGGGACAGCCGGCGTCACCCCCGCTGCCGGGTTCCGCGGCCTTGAGCGTCCGGGCGCTGATGGAGGGGCTGGCGTGGGCGCGCCGTGACCGTCCTCAGCCTGCTGTCCCTCTGCCCCGGGAGACCCCCGTACTTCGCCCGCGCGCTTTTGGCTTTCTAGTCACGCCTCCTCTCCGTTCCCCCTTCCCGTTTTGAACACCCCCTCCTGTCTGGCCCCTCCGTACGTGCTGCCTGTGCCACTCTGGGCCCCATGCCGACCGCAGCTAGGTTTCCCACCTGCCCCAGGCCCAGGGCGGGCCCCGCCGCCATGGACCTGTTGTTTGGGCGCCGAAAAACGCCGGAGGAGTTGCTGCGACAGAACCAGCGGGCGCTGAACCGCGCCATGCGGGAGCTGGACCGTGAGCGGCAGAAGCTAGAGACCCAGGAGAAGAAAATCATCGCCGACATCAAGAAGATGGCCAAGCAGGGCCAGATGGTGAGCTCCGTGGGGCAGAGGCTGGGACGCAGAGCGAGCGCTCCCGCACTGCTGGACAGGACTCCACAGGCAGGTGCTTCCAGGCAAGAGGAGGGAAGAGTGAGCGGGCTCCCTAGTCCGGGGGCCAAGAAGGCTGCCTCCCTGGAAGTGATACCGGAGGCAGACCTTGAGGAGTGAGGATGGAGAGGTGTGATCCAGGCAGCAAATGTCAGCTGAGAAGTGACCTGTGCTCCGGGGAAGGGTTGATGCACAGGCTGGACCCCGCCTGAGCGAGTGAGCAGAGCCTGTGGTGGCTGAGGCGCTGGGGTGCGGGGGGGTGTGGGCAAGGCCAGGAAGGGGTTTGGGGCGTCAACAGCCGAGCTTGGAGTAAGTTGAGGGTCAGGCCGTGGTGAGGGAAAGGGCGGCAGATTCTCGGCCACATGGAAACTCGGGAATGGGTGTTCAGGGGGAACCTCAGACACAGGGTCGGAAGTGAGGAGCCGTGGAGCGGCTGGTGAGAGAGCTGTGGGTTTAGCCAGAGGTATCGGTTCTCACGGAACCCCCTCCACCTTTGTCCCCTCAGGACGCCGTGCGCATCATGGCCAAGGACCTGGTGCGCACGCGGCGCTACGTGCGCAAGTTTGTGCTGATGCGGGCCAACATCCAGGCCGTGTCCCTCAAGATCCAGACACTCAAGTCCAACAACTCTATGGCACAAGCCATGAAGGGTGTCACCAAGGCCATGGGCACCATGAACAGGCAGGTGCGTCTCTCCCCCTCCCCCTCCCTGGCCCAGACCCAGGCCCACGCTCACCCTCCCCCCATTGCAGCTCAAGTTGCCCCAGATCCAGAAGATCATGATGGAGTTTGAGAGGCAGGCGGAGATCATGGACATGAAGGAGGAGATGATGAACGACGCCATCGACGACGCCATGGGAGATGAGGAGGATGAAGAGGAGAGGTTGGCGGACCCCGGGTGGGAGGAGGGAATGGAGGCCTGGCCCGCCCAGGGACTGACCTGAGTTTTCCTCCCCCAGCGATGCTGTGGTGTCCCAGGTCCTGGATGAGCTGGGACTGAGCCTGACAGATGAACTCTCCAGTGAGTGCTTCCAGCCTTGGGCCCTGACCCCACCCCCCACCCCCCTTGGCATTGCTGCTCACAGGGCTCCAACCCCCTCTCCCTGCAGACCTCCCCTCCACCGGAGGCTCCCTCAGTGTGGCTGCTGGTGGGAAGAAAGCAGAGGCCGCGGCCTCCGCCCTGGTGGATGCCGACGCCGACCTGGAGGAACGGCTCAAGAACCTGCGGAGGGACTGACTGCTCGGGCCCCCAGGGGCAGTCACTCTCACTGTACCCTTTCTGCAATAAAAGATTGGACACTCGTCCCTGGACCTGTGTGACGGGCCTGGCGTGGGCCAGAATGGAGTCCCCTGGGCAGGAGCCCCTCAGGGCTGGTCTTACAAGTGCCAGATGGGCTGGGAGGACAAGGATGGACTGCCCCTTCCAGGACCTGGGCCTCCCCCCTCCCCCATCCCGAGAGGTGGCTCCTGGGAGGAGCAGAGGCCTGTCAGCCAGGTACATAGTCAGCCCAAGATCACAGATGGTTACAAGCCTCCATCCAGTGTGTGTGCCCCCCAAACAGTGAGTGGGGTGCTCCTCTATCACCAGGGCTGAGGGATGCTCCTCCCACTCTGGATATCCAAACAGCTGGGACAAGTGGCTGCATCCTCCCCAGCCACCAGAGCTTGGGAGGGATAGATGTCGGCAGAGATCAGGCCCAGGAAAACGGCCCCCACCAATCAATACACGAGGAACTTGTGAAGTTTTTATTAAATCCACAGAAGTAAAAACCTTATTGTGAGGGGCCGGGGAATGGGGCTACCAAGGAGTGGGAGCCAGACCACCAGGGGGGAGGGCAGGGCTGACAGGACACCCCCAGGCTGAGCTGGCTCAGAGGCCGTCGCCAGGGCCACTGGAGAGCTCCTGGGCGCTCAGGCCGGCACCAGGCAGGCTCAGCGGCGGGGGCTCCACCAGCACAGCAGAGAACTTGGTGTCACCAAAGGCCTCATTCATCCGAGTCTCAAAGAAGCGCTGCAGGCCGATGATGGACTGCACGTCTGCCTTGTCCTGGGCACAGAGTCGGGAGGTAGGTTCCCACTCTCCCCCAGCCCCCCACCCCAGCCTCATTCAGCCGCAGGCCCAGCCTTCCCACAGCCTCACCTCTGTCAGCTTGTTGAACTGCTTGAACATTCGGCCCACATCCTGGGCAAACTCTTGAGGGGAGCTGTAGGGGGGCGACAACTTCTCCTGGAGGCGGGCGCGGATCAGGGTCAGGTCCAGTGTGCCACCAGGCTGATCCTACAGGAAGCCACAGGCTGACGGTGAGGCCAGGCAGCCCCGTGCCCAGCCACCCCGCCCCAGGCCAGGCCCAGGACTCACCACGGAGAAGCTGGAGTCGGTAGCCAGCTGGTGCAGGGGCCGGCAGGGCTCGTGGCAGAAAAGGGCCAGCAGGACACGCTCGCACTTCTGTGGACAGTCGGGCAGCACTCGTCAGAGCACAGTTGCGGACGGGGGCATGCAGCTGCTGAGCAGCCAAGGGAACGGCCCCCCCTCACCTGCTGGTTGGCTGGCGAGAGCTTGGCCACCACACCACTGCTGTCCCCGCCGTCCAGGCTCAGGCTGCCATCCTCCTCCTTCAGGTCAGGCAGCACGTGGCACAGCGAGCAGCTCCACTCCTCCCCGGGCACGTCCTGCAGGGCTGGCAGGTGGCAGTCCAGGTGGAAGCAGAACTCGCACTGGTTGCACATGACCAGGTCGCCTGGCTTCTGACACACGCGGCAGATGGTGGCGCTGTCATCCAGGGCACCGGGGCCGCCAGCTGGGGCTGAGGTGCCCTCTGGAGCCACCACCTCCAGGCCAGAGCTGGTGCTGCCACTGGGGGAGACCAGGCGGGGGCCCTCCACACCGGGGCCCTCCGCCAGAGCCATCAGCACGGGCTTGGTCTCGGGGCCCTCGGTGGCAGGCGGGGCGCCGATGGCAGCCTCTGTCTCTTCCTCCTGGAAGGAGATGCTGGGGTTCAGCAGGGTGCAGGCCTCAGCAGAGGTCCTGTATTTCCCGGCCACGGCCAACTGGGGACAGGCTCACCTTGACAATGGCCATGCCAGGCAGGGGCTGGGCACCAGGGGTGCCGGGCCCAGTCCCCGGCTGCCCGGCAGCGGCTGCAGCCCCGCGCTCAATGACGATCAGGTTGTAGTCCTCGGTGGTGCTGCCTGGGAAGACCTTGAAGACTGGCGGCTGGCTGTCAGCTGTGAGGTCAAGATCCAGGCGCTCGAGGCTCACCCGGGGCACCTTGCGCATGAGGCCGCTCACTTCGCCCTCACCTGAGCGGGACCTGTGGGCGGCAGCTTGGCATGAGCACCCCTACCCACATGCCAGCCGGCTCCAAGGAACACCCACACTCACCGTTTCATGCCGGACACGTGGGGCTCTGCACTCATGTACGGGTCATCTGCTCACAAGACAGAGGGGAGACGGTGTGTGGGTGGGTGGAACTGGCGCACTAGAGCTCCCCCACCTACCACAGCCCAGACCCACTCACCTGACGCGAAGCCGTAGCCTTCCTGCACGTCCATGGGCTGCAGCAAAGCAGATGGGACTTCAGTGGGCCTGTGCCCCAGAGGACCACACGCCCCTCCCTTCTCCCCAGGGTCCCTTCTCCCCAGGGCCCCTTCCCCTGCTCACCTGGCTGCCGCCAGCGCCCTGCTTGCTGCTCAAGGGTCCTGGAGCACGGGGAGGGGCCATGGGTGCAGGGCCCGTCGAGTTGGTGCCAGGACGCTCCGCCACGATCTTACCTGCAGGAAGGAGACACGTGAGGCACCAGTTCTGGGAGGGGTGGCAAGGGCAGCGGGAGGAAGACAGGACCCACCGAAGGCCTCAGCGCTCTTGGTCCAGGCGTTGAGGTCCCACTGGAACTTCATCTCGCCGTGGGGCTCCACGGGGTCCACGATCATCTTGAGGGCCCGGTGCAGCTGGAAGTAGATGAGCTTCTTGGAGAGCAAGAGGGCCGTGGTGTTGTCGCTCTCCAGAGCCCACGAGGCGAAGCGCAGGATGTGCTCCTGGTGCTTCTGGATCTTGGTCATGGTCCAGTGCTGCCGCTCCAGGCGCTCCTGCTGCCCCTCCGTGACCTTCTGCGCAGAGTGGGGGGTGGGGGTGGGGTCAGGAGGAGAGAGGGCCAGGATCCTCCCCATGCAAGGACAGCACCAGCAGACGGTGCTTGTCCCCGGGGCCGCCCCCAGGATACCTGGGCATCATTGACCAGCACGCGGCCCCGCTTGTTCAGCTCCTTCATGATCTGCAGTATGGCCATCTTCACGTCCACCTGCACACGTTTCTGCACGTCCGACACTTGGCGAATCCTGGGGGGAGGGCGGGCCAGGTCAGGTCTGGTCAGGCAGATGCTCCCGGGGGCGCCCGTGGCCCCGGCATCCACTTACGAGCTGCGAACCTCCTTGGTGTTCTTCTGCAGCGTGGCATGCTTGTCCCCGAGGCGCTTCACCAGCGAGGCCAGGAGCTTGCGCTGGTTCCTCACGGCATCCTCCAGGAACTGGTACCTGAGGGCAGGCAGAGGTGGGCCTGGGCCTGAGCACAGGACGGGCAGGGCAGGGCCCCACCCACCTGGGGACTCACTGGTGGTCCTTGTGGGCGTTGAGCTGGCAGTCCCGGCAGGTGAGGGTGTCGCAGCTCTCGCAGAACAGCACGAGCGGCTCGTGCTTGTGCACGGTGCAGTACACGGTGCGCTCACCGTCTCGGGACTTGGCTGGCCCTGGGGAACAGGGACGTGAGGGCCCGTCCTCGGCTCCTCCAGCTCCGGGGCCTCGCTCCCTGCCCGTCTCTGGTGAAGCCCAGAGGGCCCTGCAGCAGTGGCCAGGGAAGGGCACAGGCCCCAGAGGCCAAAGCCTTGCTCTCAAAACCCTCTGCCCCAAACCCCCCCCACAGGTCAGCCCCCCTTCCAGCCTCTCTAGGAGATGCAGTGTGAGGATGATGGACCGCCAATGCCCCCCCTTTCCCTCCACTCGGAGGGCTCTGTCCAGGAAGGGAGGGGACTCTGGAGGCTGAGGCACCCCGGCACGAATACTTGCTTCCTGGCATACCCAGGAGCCAAAGCACTCCCTCAGAGCATTCCTTCCCGCAGGAGCCACACGGGGGCCCTCCCCGCTGCCCCTACAAGCACAGGCCCACAGGGACCCTGCCAGCCTCCGGCGCTGGGAGATGAGTTGTCAGACATGGACGCTCAGACAGGTACAGGCCCCTTCCTGTGAGGGAGGGGGGTCCCCACCACCACCCAAACAAAGGGACACCTTCCTGTCCCCTCAGAGCCTGTCCCCATTAGGAAGCTGCTGGGGCATCTGTTCCTTTCCTCCCCAAACCCACAAACATCCCAACTACACCAACCCCGCCCGACAGACAGACCCACCAGCCTGGGCTCCTCCAGGCCTGCCTCCTCCTGCACCCTGACCTTGGCCTAAACCCTAGGGTCCCCAGACCTCCACCCTCCACCCTGCCCTCCCAGTTCACCAGCTCCACGGCCGCCACCTCCATCCTCCTCTTCCCACCAGTAAGTGCCGTCCTGGGCTGGAAGGGCTGGAGAGCCAGGGGAACCACTTGTGGGGCGACAGGAGGGAGCCCAGATGAACTTATAGACAAAACGCTCCAGGACTCGCTGAGGTTATGGCCTGAGGGCTCACGGCTTGTGAGGCGCTGTCACCGACCACAGGCCTCTCCCAGAGTCCTGAGCCGGGTGCCAGGCAACCCCCGGTGGAGGAGGTCCCTTTCCAAGGCCTCACACTCATCTCAGTGTCTGCACCTACCATCCCTCCACCAGCGGCTCTTCCCCTCCCTGGGGCTTCCCTGCCAGGCACTTGCCTGAACCCCCTGCAGGCCCCCTGACCCACTGAGGTCCCCTCGGGCCTGGAACAGGAAAGCCTGCATCCCCGAGCCCCAGCACCCCAGTTCCGCCCTGGCATTTCCAGGATTGCCCCCTAGAGAAGCTGCATGACCCACCACCTGCAGCCACGTCATCAACGGGTGACAGCAGAGCCTCCCCTGCCCTCTGCCCTCTGCGTACCGGTGGAGCGCACAGTGTGGTCCTTGGTGTACTTGACCCGCTGGTGCGCCTCCACGCAAGTCTCACACAGGGGCTCGGAGCACTCCACGCAGTAGCTGGTGGCAGGGGCGTTATCCTCACAGCTGGTGCAGCACTGCTGGGCGAAGGCAGAGTCAGGAAACCACCAGAGAGGCTCCCAGTTGCACCGCGAGAAACCTGAGGTGCGTGGGGCGGGGTGGGGCCTTCACAGCAGGCCCAGAGCCCCAATGCAGGGACAGGGAAGCCTGGAGCGGGCAACCGCGTCCCTGAGCGGGTGCCCCTCGCCGTAGCCAGCCAAGGCCTCCTGGGGTTGCTAGGGCAGGACCAACCTGATTCGCGTCCTGGGAGTCAGTGGGCGCCTTGCTGCCGCTGTCACGCATGAAATAGTTCTCCACAATGTCTTTGGAGAAGCACTGCTGCTTGCACACAGGACAGTCCACGACTGCTGAGAGCAGGGACGAACGAAACCATTGCAGGATCGCAGCCAGGAAATAATCCCATCCCCCCACCACCCCCCAACCTCGGCCCCACGCTGGGCCGGCCCCTCCCCTCCCGCAGCAGGAGCCAAAACCTTTCACCAAACTGAAAGCAGACACCCCCTCCCCCCCATCGCAGCGCACGGCGGAGACCCCCCTGCGCACACCGGATCCGACCCGACCGGCGCTTCCCGGTCACCATCCCTGTCCTCTCGCCGAGGCCATCCCCCACCAACGCCACGCTGAGCACGAACCCTTTTACTACAACAAACACCCAATCTGCGCGCAGTCAGAACCGAGGATGGGGGAGGGGTCCGACGGGACTCACCGGCTCCGTCGCCCGCCGCCCCGGCGTCCCCCGAGCTGTTGGCGGCGGACGGCGCCGGGGGCCCGAGGCAGGCGCTGCAGGCCGAGTGCAGGCAGGGCAGCAGGCGCGGCTCCCTCTCGGGCCGCAGGCGCTCCCGGCACACGCCGCAGTGCTCCAGCAGTTCCAGCGCCTCGCCGCCGCCCCCCGCAGGCGACGACGCCGAGGCCGAGGCGGAGGCCGAGCCCGAGGCCGCAGCAGGAGCCGCAGTCGAAGCCGCAGCCGCGGCGGGGGCGCGCTTATCGCCGCCCGCCGAGCCCTCGCTCGGGCCCGGGCTGCTCGAGGCGGCTGTCGCCGCCGCCGCCGAGGCCGCTGCCGCCGAGGCCGCCATTCACACGCCGCCGGGGGCGCCCAGGAGGGGAGGAGGGGCTCGGGCCCGCCGCGCAGGCGCAGACACGCTCGCCGCCAACGGCTGGGTCGGCGCCGCCGCTGCCGCCGCCGCCGCGAGGCCGACGCTGCCGCGCGCCGCCTGGGACGCCGCCCGCTGCGCGCGGGGCGCTGCCGAGGCCTGGTCGGCCGCTGCCTGCTCGCGTTGCGCCGCCGCCGTCCGCGTCTCCTCCTCAATGGCCGCCGAGATCCCGGACGCGCGCCACGCGACCAGCCGCTCGCCGCGCGCCCCCTCGCAGAAAGAGCCGAGGCTGGGGGGCGGGACAGAAATAACTGGCGCCGCCGCCGCCGCGCACGCGCACTGGTAGGCTCGCTGCCGGGGGCGGTACCCAGGCGGAGGGCTGCGAACCAAGACGCGAATGCGCACGCGCCTAAGCGGGGCCCGCCCACCGCCGCCTGCACTACCTGGCAAGGCCCGGGAGGAAGGGGCGGGGCATGTGTGACGTCATCCATGTCTGGGGCGGGGCGTGCGCACCGCATTTAAAATGCGTTCCCCGCCCCTCCGCCGCTCCACTCGCCGCGGTTCGGCTCCATCCTCGGCAGTCCCCGCCCCCACCCCAGTCCCCGCCCCTTCGGCGGCTGGGCGACGTCACCGGCTTCGCCAGACGGGGCGGGGCCGAGACTTGGAGGGGAGACCTGGCGGAGGGGAGGCGGGCCAGGAGAGGGGCGGAGGGTCCCCGTCCCAGAAGGCAGTGCTGTCCAGACCCCCGAAGCTGTTTCCTATTTTTGTTACTTTTTTTAAATATTTTTTTACTGATTTAAGGGACAGGGAGCGATGCAAACATCCAGGAGGAAAGAAAGAAGGGGAAACACCGGTATTGAGAGGGAATCATGAATCGGCTGCCTCCCGCACGCCCCGCACAGGATGGAGCCCGCAACCCGGCCTGTGCGCCGACGGGGAATCCAGCCGTGACCTCCTGGCTCATAGGTCGACTCTCAAACGCGGAGCCACACCGGCCGGGCCCTACTTTTTAACCTTTTTGTTGCTTAACGTCAAAAACACGGACACCGGCCCAAGCCCGACCGCTCCCAAGAGGCTGCATGGGAGCGGGTCTGCTCTGCTTTTCCGGGCGGGCAAACCGACCCTCCACGCGGGCCAACTTCCCAGGAGGGGAGAGAGTTGGGGGAGAAGCCCGGCCGGAGGGGGCGGCCCTGGGTGGATGCGGAGCCCCAGACCCGCTCGCCTCCCGGGCTCGCACACGCCTGAGCCGCGGGGCCCCAGGCGCAGCCCCTCCGGCGCCCGCACGTGGTGGCGGAGGCGTGTCTGGCGATCGGGGCCGGGTGTGGCCTTTGTTCCCCGCGGGGCTGGGGGCGGTGGGCTTTGTGTGCGCGCCGGCCTTTGTTCCAGCCCGGGCGCCGCCCCCTCACTGCCCGCCGCAGGGCCCCGCCCCGCCGCCCGCTCGGCCGGCCCCGCCCCCTCCCCCCCCCAACACCCCCCGCTCGACCTCTGCTTCCTTCCTGGGATAACTGGGAAGGAAAGTGGGTGCCTGGCACCGCACTGGGTGAGCCGGGCGTCCTTCAGTGATAGGTGCTGGGCTCTGCACGGCCCCATCGCGCACTGGGCTTCACAGTCACAGTCACAGTCACGGGGGCGGGGGGGGCCGGGGAACCAGGGACCAGGGAACCAGGGCGTCAAAATGAGTAGGTGATGGTAAAGAGTGTGGGAGGGGCCCTGGCTGGTGTGGCTCAGTGGATAGCGCGTCGGCCTGTGGACGGAAGAGTCCCAGGTTCCATTCCGGCCAAGGGCACGTGCCCGGGTTGCAGGCTCCATCCCCAGTGCGGGGCATGCGGGAGGCAGCGGATCAATGATTCTCATCATTGATGTTTCTCTCTCTCTCTCTTCCTCTCTGAAATCAATATTTTTTTTTAAAGAGTTTGGGAGAGCCCTGACCGGTGTGGCTCAGTGGATAGAGCGTCAGCCTGCGGACTGAAAGGTCCCGGGTTCGATTCCGGTCAAGGGCATGTACCTTGGTGGCAGGCACAGACCCAGTAGGGAGTGTGCAGGAGGTGGCTGATCCATGTTTCTCTGTCATCGGTGTTTCTAACTCTCTCTCCCTCTCCCTTCCTCTCTGTAAAAAATCAATAAACAAGAGTGTGGGAGGGGACCCCCAGACCCCAACACCTGCAGGAGGGACAGTGCAAGCAGAAGGAAAGAGGGCAACGGCCTGAGGCGGTCCGGGCCCTGGGGGAGCAGGGTGGCGAGGGTGGTGGGAGGCTCAGGGGGGCTGCACCTGGGTCCTTGTTACAAACAGGCCTTCACTAGCCACTGGTGCTATGGCTTAGGCCTCCAACTCTAAACAGCCCCCTTCCTCCCTGTGGGCCCGGGGCCTTCCCTTCCCCACCCAGAGCCCCACACCAGCAGAGTTCAAGCCAGCAGGCCTGAGGCCCCTCACCACCCCTGGCGAGGCCGCTCCTAGCCCCTTGCCTAAGTGGGGCAGCCACGCCCGCGTGGCTCAGGATTGGGCATGGGCCCACCCACCAGGAGGTCAGGGTTCCATTCCCTACCAGGGCACATGTCCGGGTTTCGGGTGCAATCCCCAGTGGGGTTGGGCAGTAGGCAGCTAATGGGTGGATGATTCTTTTTTTTTTTCTTTTCTTTTTTAATGTATTTCTTTTATTGATTTCAGAGAGGGAGAGAGAGATAGAAACATCCATGATGAGAGAGAACCATTGATCGGCCCCCTCCCGCCTGCCCCCCACTGGGGACCAAGCCCGAAACCCGGGCACGTGCCCTTGACTGGAATCGAACCTGGGACCCCTCAGTCCACAGGCCAACGCTCTATCCACTGAGCCACACCGGCCAAGGCCGATGATTCTCTCTTATCATTGATGTTTCTCTCTCTCTCCCTCTCCATTCCGCACCGAAATCAATAAAAATATATTTAAAAAAAAAAGAAAAAGGCCCTGACCGGTGTGGCTCAGTGGATAGAGCGTCGGCCTGCATACTGAAAGGGTCCCAGGTTGAATTCCGGTCAAGGGCATGTACCTTGGTTGCAGGCACATCCCCAGTGGGGGGTGTGCAGGAGGCAGCCGATCGATGTTTCTCTCTTCGATGTTTCTGACTATTCCTCTCCCTTCCTCTCTGTAAAAAAATCAATAAAATATATTTTTAAAGAAAGAAAGAAAAATAAAAAGAAACAACATTGGCACCCAAAGAATCCACCCCTATCCATGAGTCCTTATCGGTTCCCAGCCAGAAAAACAAGCCCATCTGTCAGCACCCGATGCCACCTCCCGCCAGCCCCTGGCTCTGAGAACCAACCCGGCACGCCTCCTGCTCCCCAGGGGAACAGTCGCTCCGAGGAAGCCGTGGCGCCAGTTCCGGTTCAGATAGTGACACTCTGGAACTCAGAAAACATCCTCCCAGCCTGTAATGAGGTTCCTGAGCAGGCCAGGGTTATCTGCGCGGGCACGCTGAGGTGACCAGGGCAACGGTGCCAGCGTGGCCATCCGGGGAGGGGGCACTGGAGGGGGCAGGGGACGGCCAGGCTGTGACCGCCCCGAGTTAGGGTGTGAGAACCCTAATGAAAGCACGCCGGACATTCAAGGCCAGTTTGAGTGGGGGGGGGCCTGTCCTGGGTACACTGGACGTTCACGGCCAAGGCCGACTTTGCCCGCTGCAGGCGCAACATCGAGGGCACAGCAGTCTTGCTGCGCTACCCAGGCGCCCGCTCCCGTAACCCACAGGGTGGGTACAAAACGTGTTACTGACCAGCCAGGAGGTATGCGGCTGCTTGGTCCGGCTGCTGTGTTTCCTTCTTTTTAAATATATTTTATTGATTTTACAAAGAGGAAGGGAGAGGGAGAGTTAGAAACATCAGTGAGAGAGAAACATCCACCAGCTGCCTCCTGCACGCCTCCTACTGGGGATCAAGCCCACAACCCGGGAACAAGCCCCTGGCCAGAATCGAACCCGGGACCCTTCAGTCCCAGGGCCAACACTCTATCCCCTGAGCCACACCGGTTAGGGCTGGGCGGCTCTGTTTGTGCAGCTGCTTACCCGAAGGGACTGCTTTGAAGAACCGGTTTTGGGGTAGTTTTTTTGGGTGTGTGTGTGGGTGTGTTTTTAATATAGTTTTATTGATTTCAGAGAGGAAGGGAGAGGAGAGAGAGAGATAGAAACATCAATGATGAGAGAGAATCACCAATCGGCTGCCTCCTGCACGGCCCACACTAGGGATCAAGCCTGCAACCCGGGCAGGTGCCCTGACCAGGAATCGAACCTTGACCTCCTGGTTCATAGGACACTCAACCACCGAGCCACTCCAGCCGGGCTCAAGACCTGCTTTGCCTAGTGGCTCCTAAATAGCGATGGCTACGGGGCTGTAGTAAACACTCTCCTATAGGCCTAGGACTTCTCACAGCTCCGTCTGCTGCTCGGCGTCCATGAAGGTACCTATCTGGGCAGACAAGGACCTGAGCTCTCACACAGGGTCAGCAGCACTGAGATCCCACAGGGACACACACCCCCCCAGCCCCACCCCACCCCCGGCCCCCTGTGAGGGGTTCTAGCCTGAAAGGAAAGTCTTTATTTATTTATTTTTAAATTTAAACAATTGCACTTTTTATTTATTTTTTTTATTTTTATTTTTTACAGAGAGGAAGGGAGAGGGATAGAGAGTTAGAAACATCGATCAGCTGCCTCCTGCACACTCCCTACTGGGGATGTGCCCGCAACCAAGGTACATGACCTTGACCAGAATCGAACCCGGGACCCGTGAGTCCGCAGGCCGACGCTCTATCCACTGAGCCACACCGGCCAGGGCTGAAAGACAAGTCTTTAGCTCTAACCTCCCATTCATGGGCTCAAGGGGGTTCTGGGAGAGGCAGAGAAGCAGCCAGCCCGTCCATCAGAGAGGAGACGCTTCCCAGCAAGGACCCACTGACGTCCCCCCGACGCCAGGTCCCAGGCTGCTGGGCTGGGGCGGAAAGGGACGCAGACTGCAGAAATGCCCTCAATGGCCGCACGGCCACGCCACGGCGATTGCGTCACGAACAGTGTTTGAAGGGAGCCGCGTGGCTGTGCTTTCTGGCACGAAAATCAGCTGTGAAGAAGGAGAGGCGCCGGCAGGTGTTGTGATAATAATGTGACCCCTCTGATGCCTGAGATGATGATTGTGTGAAATGTTTGCTGTATGGAAACCCCCAAACTCTGTAACTTCCAAATCAATGAACACCCCACTATCCTGATGTGAAAGCTCTGAGCCCTTAAAGTGTAAATGCCCTGCTCCCAGCATAAGGCACACCGTCTGGCCCACACTGGTAAGGACACAGGCCGCTTACCACGGGTCTATATAACTCTGAGAAGGCCTCCAGTTGAGGTCTCCTGCCTGGTAAGAAGAGGACCCCACGTCGCTCTGAGAGACAAGGCCCTGATTGCTCTGCTGTGTGAGCCTGACCAACTGCGGCCGCCTGCCTGTCTCTGTGTTCGTCTTCTGTCCTTCAGTGTGCATCGCCGGGTGGCCTTTGCTGGAGCCTAGGACCCACTAGGAATAGGTGAATAAACCCTGTGTGATTGCATACTAATTCTGTCTTGTGTGTCATGTGTTCTGGTTCAGCTCAGCTGTCTAGACATTGAAGTCCCAGGGGATAGGCCGTTATTGCTGACTCCTGGTCACTTGCGCTTGTCCCACGAAGTCTAGACAGATGATCAATTAATTGGGGCATAACTGGGACAAGCCTCAACCTAGGAACCAGGAGGTCACAGTTCGATTCCCGGTCAGGGCACGAGCCCGGGTTGCCGGCTCGATCCCCAGTGGGGGGCATGCAGGAGGCAGCTGATGGAAGATTCTCTCTCATCACGGATGTTTCTCTCTCTTCCTCTCCCTTCCTCTCTGAAATCAATAAAAATTATATTTAAAAAAAAGAAAGAAAGAAAAGAAAAAGGAGAGGAGGCCAGGCCAGTGTGGCTCCATTGGCTGAGCATCATCCTATGCACCGAAAGGTCACCGATTAGCTTCCGGGTCAGGGCTCACACCCAGGGTGCTGGTTTGATCCCAGGTTGGGGTGCAGATGGGAGGCAAACGGATCCATGTTTCTCTTTCTCCCTCTCCCTTCCTCTCTCTCTAAAAATGAATACAAATATATTTATTCATTTATTTTGTATTTTTTTAAATATATATTTTATTGCTTTTTTTTACAGAGAGGAAGGGAGAGGGATAGAGAGTTAGAAACATCGATGAGAGAGAAACACCGATCAGCTGCCTCCTGCACACCTCCTACTGGGGATGTGCCCGCAACCCAGGTACATGCCCTTGACCGGAATCGAACCCGGGACCCTTCAGTCCGCAGGCCGACGCTCTATCCACTGAGCCAAACCGGTTTCAGCCAAATATATTTATTTTTTAAAAAGGAAAGAAAAAAAATAAAAATATCCAAAGCAGATATACAAATGGCCTGGACCAGGGGTCGGCAAACCATGGCTCGCAAGCCACATGCGGCTCTTTGGCCCCTTGAGTGTGGCTCTTCCACAAAATACCACGGCCTGGGAGAGTCTGTTTGGAAGAAGTAGCGTTAGAAGAAGTTTAAGTTTAAAAAATTGGGCTCTCCAAAGAAATTTCAATCGTTGTACTGCTGATATTTGGCTCTGTGGACGGATGAGTTTGCCCACCACTGGCCTGGACCATAAGCACATGGGAGGGAGAAGGGGTGGGGAAGGGCAGGGGGGTAAGTGGTGATGGAAGGAGCCTGGGCTTGGGGGGGTGAACACACAAACCCCGGAGCACAGAGGATGTGGGGTAGCGGGTACCCCTGAGACCTGTGTGATTTTGTGAGCCAGCGTCACCCCGACGCGTGCAATAAAACGGAGAACTAAAAGCACAGGAGAAGACAGGCCACGTTATTCCTCATCAGGGAAACCCACCAAACTAACGACAATAATGACTGAGCCCACGCCGGTTTGGCTCGGTGGACTGACTCTCGGCCCCAAGACCGAAGGGTCCCAGGTTGGGTTCGATTTCGTCACGGGCAGGTACCTGGGTTGCAGGCTCAGTCCCCCGCTGGTTGGCTGCTGGTTGGTGCAGCTGGGGGAGGCAACCTATCGATGTGTCTCTCTCACATCCATGTTTCTCTCTCTGTGTCTCGCCCTCTCCCTTCCATTCTCTCTAAAAATCAAGGGGAAAATATCCTCCTCGGGTGAGGATTAACAACAACAAAAATAATAACATTGATATTATATGTATTTTAAATACATCACTCATCGTGTGTGTGTGTGTGTGTGTGTGTGTGTGTGTGTGTGTGTGTGTAAAATCTCCTTGGGTGAGGATTAACCAATAAAATAGGGTTCTGGGTCACAAGATGGTAAGTTCACGGACAATGATCGATTGTACACACACTTGGGATGAGAGAGCGCTTTGAGCCCGTTGTCCAGGCGGGAAAGGCCGGGAAAGGGAGTGAAGGCGTCACGCTCACACCTGCCCCGCCCAGGAAGCCCAGGAGCAGGGAGTGAGGAGAAGCCACTGAGCAGCTGGATTTAGAACAAAACATTTTAATCTGGTCTCAGAGGGCTCCTCAAAGGGAGGGAACGGCCCAGGTGTGCCACCTCCAGGGGCTTCCTTTTGCCTATAAACTTCACTTAAAAAAAAAAAAAAGAAAAAAGCCCTGGCTGGTTAGCTCAGTGGATAGAGCATCGGCCGGTGAACTGAAGGGTCCCAGGTTCGATTCCGGTCAAGGGCACGTGCCCAGGTTGCGGGCTCATCCCCAGTGGGTGTGTGTGCGTGCAGGAGGCAGTCAACCCATGATTCTCTCTCATCATGGATGTTTCTCTCTCTCCCCCTCTCCCTTCCTCTCTGAAATCAATAAAAATATATTAAGAAAAAAAGAGTTGGTTAGAGCGTCTTCCCAATATGCCACGGTTTGGGGTTCAAGCCCCAGTCCGGGCACATACACAAGAAGCAACCGATGAATTCATAAGTCAGACGTGGAACAGCAGACTGATAGGTCTGATCAAATAATTGAACCGATGCCCTGTCCCCTGGGAACTGACCTTAGCCCACTGCTCAGCCACATTCCCTTATGCTCAGACCACATCCTTCCCCTCTTGACCTCCCCAGGATCCCGACCGCCCAGAGAACTCTCCGCCCAGAAAAAGCCGCCTGAGTCCTGCCCGGCTGGTGTGGCTCAGTGGTTGAGGTTCCATCCCTGGGCAGGGCACATGCCCGGCACCATCCCCAGTGAGGGGTGTGCAGGAGGCAGCTGATTGATGTTTCTAACTCTCTATTCCCTCTCCCTTCCTCTCCGTGAAGAATCAATATGTTTTAATATTAAAAAATAAATAAAACCTCTGACTCTCGCTCCCTGGGTGCTGGAGCCATTTTGGAGCTTAGCTCATCTGGTCTCCAGATGTAATCTATAATAATAAAAGCGTAATATGCTAATTAGACCGGATGTCCTTCCGGACAAGGCTGGGAGGAAAGCCCAGGCCCAGGTGCCAGAGGGAAGCCGGTGCCGGGAGCTTACTCTTTTTTTTTTTTAATCTATTTTATTGTTTTTTTACAGAGAGGAAGGGAGAGGGACAGAGAGTTAGAAACATCGATGAGAGAGGAACATCCATCAGCCGCCTCCTGCACACCTCCCCACTGGGGATGTGCCCGCCACCCAGGTCCATGCCCTTGACCGGAATCGAACCTGGGACCCTTCAGTCCGCAGGCCGACGCTCTATCCACTGAGCCACACCGGTTACGGCAGGAAGGCCTATGGGCCACTAGTAAGTTTATATTCCCTCGCCATTCTCAGCCTCCTGCGTTCCTCCTTCATCAACCCTAACACAAATTGATGCTCTCTCTCTCTCTCTCTCAAATCAATCAATAAAATAAAATTAAAAAAAATTGTTGGCTCACATTTTGTTCTGAGTATACTAAATACAGGGAACACACAAAAACAGACCAGGAAAGTAAGTTGCTGGTTCGGGGATGGGTGCTCCGGAGTGTGCTATGCGGTTCTCCACGCTTCCTGGCCTGGTCACCTTTTCCAAACCCCCCTAAGGCCCGGGCGTGGGGACCTGGATGGCGCCGGCGCTTGGCTTCGGAGCTGATAGCAATGTAGGTCTCCCGCCCACCCGACGTCCTCAGGCAGGTCTCCAGGCCAAGAGGACGTTCCTGATCTTTGCATTTTACATATGAAAACAGATTAAGCCTTTCTGTGTTGCAAATGTTCCTCACCCTTGCCCCACCCGACTTCCTCCCTGGCCATCCACTGAGACTGGATGCTGTTTCCTAAATCTTTTCTTGGTCCCACCCATTGCCCCTGTCTTTCGGGTGTCTGAACGGATCCTGCCACGGCCCCTCCCCCACCCGAAGGGTTCCCCCTTTCTTCTCCACCCAATCAGGAAGGCTAGACACCTCCCTGCTGGCACCTCCCTGCTCAGGAGCCACCCTCAGTCTCCACCCTAGCCTGGCTTCAGGACCTATTGGTTTTTCATATATTTTATGGATTTCAGAGGGGAAGGGAGAGGGAGAGAGAGAGAAACATCCATGAGAGAGAACCATGGATCGGCTGCCTCCTGCACACCCATTACTGGGGATCAAGCCCGCAACCTGGGCCTGTGCCCTGACTGGGAATCCAGCCGTGACCTCCACTCTGGGCCCAAGATGCCTTTGCCTGGGGACATGTCTATTGTCCCAGGGGAGGCTCCTGGCTTACTGAGGTGTGTGTCTGGGTCTTGGCACCTGCATCCCACACCTGGCACAGCCCAGAGGGCATGGAGACTCAGGGGCTGAGGGCTGGGCTGCAGCCATGGGCCTCCAGGAGTGGATGGTAACAGTGCAGCGAGGCTGGAGGCCCAGGTTGAGCTCGCAGCCCCGGCTGGGCCTTCCGACTCCGGACCTGAGGGTAGGGAGGGGCCCTGCCTCCACCACCTCTGACGCTTTTTTTTCTCCAAGTCTGTGATCCTGGGGACTTCCCCGGCTCTTCCCTTGCCGGCCCACCTGGTCCCCGGCCCCCTCTCACCCCCCACTGCCTCCAAGATTCGGGCAGGCCTGGAATGGTCACTCCTTCCGGCCACAGGGGCTCCTCCCGGGCTCACGAAACCTGTGCCCCAGGCGGCTCTCTAAGGAACACGGTGAAGCCTCGCCTGTTAACAGGAAAGGGGGCCGAGGGCTGGTGGGTAGTGTGTGGGTTCTCGACTTGGGGCAGGGAAAATTTCACAGCAGGACTCCAGATGACTATGAGGGAACATGTATCAAAGCCGGGGGCCGTCCAACAAGAAAGAATCGACAGCAGAGCTAGGCTGGCTGCCCTAGCTGTCGGAAGTCGAAGAGAAGGGACCTTGGGATCAGGCTCAGGGGTGAGGTGGGACGAGCTGTGGCACCCAGGGCTCCCCTAGTTGCAAGCCTCCTGGGGTCCTTTAGGGCTTTAGGGCGCAGGAGACTCACGGCTGAGGGGGAAAAGGAGGGAAGAAGAGGGACCAGAGCGGATGGGCTATGGGGAGGGCACCCCCGGGCCCTTTGTCCTGAGTCTTGCATCTGGAATGCAGAAACCCTAAGGGAGGTCTGGGGGAGGGTTTCAGCGAGTGTGTGTCTACTCATCAGTGTTTTAGGGGTGCTCCTTCGGGCCGGGGTCTCCTAGGATTGGCCAGCGGCAGGGGAGGGAGTCGTCCGTCACGGCAGCTGGTCCTGGTGTGGCCCACACGGTTCGGTTCGGCTGCTCTTCTGGGCCTGGAGCTGAAACACAGCCGAGGCCTCGATGCTCTTCCCCGGGAGGTGACCTGTGTGGGCTGTGAATTGCTCCGTTGGTTCGGCTCTCCGTTTCCCCTTCCGAGCATCCTGGCCCACTGTCCTGCTGCATCCCCACCCCTTCGCCCAGGGGCGACCTCCTTGCCTCTGCGGCTTTCTTTCCTTTTTCTTTTACATCATCGCTGCCAAAGCACATGAAAACAAAGCATCCATGCGTGGCCTGTGTGGCTCAGTGGTTGAGCATCGACCTACGAAACAGGAGCTCCTTGGTCAAGTCTCCTCAGGGCACAGGCCCCGGCTGCAGGCTTGATGCCCAGGGGGGGGCGTGCAGGAGGCAGCTGATTAATGTGTCTCTCTCATCATTGATGTTTCTATCTCTCTTCCCTTCCTCTCTGAAATCAATACAATATTTTAAAAAATTAAAATCCTTATTGATTCTAGAGCGAGAGGAAGGGAGAGAGAGAGATTAATGGAGGAAGAAACTGACCTATTGCTTCCTGCACCATCAAACCCGCAGCCTGGGCATGTGCCCGGCCAGGAGTCAAACCCGCAGCCTGGGCATGTGCCCGGCCAGGAGTCAAACCCGCAGCCTGGGCATGTGCCCGGCCAGGAGTCAAACCCGCAGCCTGGGCATGTGCCCGGCCAGGAGTCAAACCCGCAGCCTGGGCATGTGCCCGGCCAGGAGTCAAACCCGCAGCCTGGGCATGTGCCCGGCCAGGAGTCAAACCCGCAGCCTGGGCATGTGCCCGGCCAGGAGTCAAACCCGCAGCCTGGGCATGTGCCCGGCCAGGAGTCAAACCCGCAGCCTGGGCATGTGCCCGGCCAGGAGTCAAACCCGCAGCCTGGGCATGTGCCCGGCCAGGAGTCAAACCCGCAGCCTGGGCATGTGCCCGACCAGGAGTCAAACCCGCAGCCTGGGCATGTGCCCGACCAGGAGTCAAACCCGCAGCCTGGGCATGTGCCCGGCCAGGAGTCAAACCCGCAGCCTGGGCATGTGCCCGGCCAGGAGTCAAACCCGCAGCCTGGGCATGTGCCCGACCAGGAGTCAAACCCGCAGCCTGGGCATGTGCCCGGCCAGGAGTCAAACCCGCAGCCTGGGCATGTGCCCGGCCAGGAGTCACACCCGCAGCCTGGGCATGTGCCCGGCCAGGAGTCAAACCCGCAGCCTGGGCATGTGCCCGGCCAGGAGTCAAACCCGCAGCCTGGGCATGTGCCCGGCCAGGAGTCAAACCCGCAGCCTGGGCATGTGCCCGACCAGGAGTCAAACCCGCAGCCTGGGTATGTGCCCGACCAGGAGTCAAACCCACAGCCCTTTGGTGTTTAGACGGCACTCTAACCGATGGAGCCAGACAGGCCGGGGCCACCTCAGTGATTTTCTAAGTCAACTTTCTGTTTTCTCTTTTTTAAAAATATATTTTATTGATTTTTCACAGAAAGGAAGAGAGAGAGAGATAGTCAGAAACATCGATGAGAGAGAAATACCGATCAGCTACCCCCTGCACGTCCCCCACTGGGGATGCACCCGCAACCCAGGCACATGCCCCCGACCGGAACCGAACCCGGGACCCCTCAGTCCGCAGGCCGACACTCTATCCACTGAGCCACACCGGTTTCGGCTCTCTCTCTCTTTTTTTTTTTTTTTAATAAATCTTTATTGTTCAGATTATTACAGGTGTTCCTCTATTTTTTCCCCCATAGCTCCCCTCCACCTGATTCCCCACCCCACCCCATGCCCTTACCCCCGCCACTGTCTTCATCCATAGGAGTAAGATTTTTGTCCAATCTCTTCCCGCACCCCTCACACCTGCTTCCCCTGAGAATCGTCAGTCCACTCCCTTTCTATGTCCCTGATTCTATTATATTCACCAGTCCATTCTGTTCTTCAGATTTTTTATTCACTTGATTTTTAGATTCACTTGTTGGTAGGTATGTATTTGATGTCATTTTGTTGTTCATAATTTTTACCTTTACCTTTTTCTTCTTCTTCCTCTCCTTAAAGAATACCCTTCAGCATTTCATGTAATCCTGGTTTGGTGGTGAACTCCTTTAGCTTTTTCTTGTCTGTGAAGCTCTTTATCTGACCTTCAACTCTGAATGATAGCTTTGCTGGGTAGAGTAATCTTGGCTGTAGGTTCTTGCTGTTCATCACTTTGAATATTTCTTGCCACTCCCTTCTGGCCTGCATAGTTTCTGTTGAGAAATCAGCTGACAGTCGTATGGGTACTCCCTTGTAGGTAATTAACTGTTTTTCTCTTGCTGCTTTTAATATTCTCTCTTTGTCTTTTGCCCTTGGCATTTTAATTATGATGTGTCTTGGTGTGGTCCTCTTTGGGTTCCTCTTGTATGGGGTTCTGTGTGCTTCCTGAACTTGTAAGTCTATTTCTTTCACCAGGTAGGGAAAGTTTTCTGTAATTATTTCTTCTAATAGGTTTTCAATATTTTGCTCTCTCCCTTCTTCTGGCACCCCAAAAATTCGGATGTTGGTTCCCTTGAAGTTGTCCCAGAGGCTCCTTACACTATCTTCATATTTTTGGATTCTTTTTCCTTTTTGTTTTTCTGGTTGGATGTTTTTTGTTTCCACATATTTCAGATCTCTGGTTTGATTCTTGGGGTACGTTGATCTATGGTTGAGTTTCTGTATATTCTTTATTTCAGACAGTGTATGCTTCATTTCTGACTGATCCTTTTCCATTTTTTTGGCATTCTCATTAAGCTCCTTGAAGGTCTCATCAAGTTTCTCAGCGGTTTTAAGAAGATTCTTGAGTAACCTTATAAATGTGGTTCTGAACTCTATGTCATCCAGTAGTTTGCTTTCCTCCATTTCTTTCATTCGTGACATGTTTCTTTGTTTCTGCATTTTGGCTGCTTCCCTGTGTTGATGGAGTGGCTTTGTGTGGTAGGTGACCTATAGGGGGCAGTAGCTCAGCCTCCCCAATCACCTGATGTGGACACTCTTGGTACACCCCTTTGTGGGCTGAGTGCAAAGTCTTGGTGTAGGTAAGCCTGAATTGCTATTGGTACGCTGGGAGGAATTGACCTCTAGGCCAATTAGCTGTGAGCACTCACTGTGTCTATAATGGAAGAACTGCTGCGCTGAAGACACGCTTATGGGGCAGGACTTGTTTCAGTGGGGCTTTGGTGCTCACTGAGTCTGCCTCTTGAATGTGTCACTTATGGATGTGAGGAGTTGAAATCTGGTGTCTCACACTGACCACTAGGTACACTGGCTTCTGGATCTCCAATGGGGTGCAGGTCAGCTACTGTCTGAGGCCACTCAGCAGGAGCTACTGTGAGAGCTGCAGTTTTCTCCTCTTTGCTTGGGGTTTGGAGGTTTTGGAACTGTCTGACCCAGGCTGCAAGTTTTCTAGGTTAAGCTGCGATAGGGCAGGCTTTTCTTATGCTAACTCGGTTGCTTGGAGCTTGGGTGGGTTTGTAGGTTGTGCAGGGCGGGGCCTCAGGGTGTCACTAGGTTAGGGCGTGGCAAACAGCAATGGCTGCTAGTTAGCCGGCTCTGTGTCCCCAAAGGCATCAGTGAGTCCCGTGCCCCAGTTCAGTAAACAATTATTCCTGCGCGCAGATCTGCAAGCAAGCCACCCTCGCTGGCAGACAGTCCAGCTTCTCCCCGTAGGAGTTTGGGTCCCCCGCGTCTCCCCAGAGACTGGATTTCAGAGTAATTGGGGGCTTGTCTCCGTTCGGGTTGAAAAAAGCAACGCACCCAGTTGCCCGCAGCCAGCCCGGATCACACGCCTCCGTACCTCAGCTTTTCAGCGCTCGTGCACGTCTCAATGCTCTTTTCTCTTTCCTTCTAGTTGTAGAACTTCCACTCAGCCAGCTTTCCCGTGGTTCTGGGTGATAGATGTTTTGTCTTTTAGTTGCAGTTTAAATTGTTGTGGGAGGCAGCAGTTTAGGTGTTTACCTACGCCGCCATCTTGGATTCTCTCCCCCGGCTCTCTCTCTTTTTTAAAAAATATATTTTACTGGCTTTTTACAGAGATGAAGGGAGAGGGATAGAGAGTTAGAAACATCGATGAGGAGAGAGAATCATCCATCAGCTGCCTCCTGCACACCCCCCACTGGGGATGTGCCTGCAACCAGGGTACATGCCCTTGACCAGAATCGAACCCGGGACCCTTCAGTCTGCAGGCCGACGCTCTATCCACTGAGCCACACCGGTTAGGGCTATCTCTCTCTCTTTTTTATTTTTCTTTTTAAATTTCAGAGAGGAAGAGGGAGAGAGAAGCATCAACAATGAGACAGAATCATTGATCGGCTGCCTCCTGCACGCCCCACACTGGGAATCCAGCCCACAACCTGGGCATGTGCCCTTGACCGGAATCAAACCCGGGACCCTTCAGTCCGCAGACCGACGCTCTATTCACGGTGCCAAACCAGCTAGTACTAAACTTTCTCTTATAATTTGGGGGGGTGGGGGGGTGGAGGGACAAAAAACATAAACCTGTGCCCTGGGCTGCATTATCCCCCAAATGCCCCCATAACCACCGTGGCAGAGGCCTTCCTCAAGGCCTGAGTGGAGTCGGGGTTTGGGTTTTTCCCCTCCTGTTCCTCACCCTCCCTCCTCAGCGTCCTCGCACATTCCTTTCCACCTGCCCTGATGCTGTCCAGCCCGTATGTCTGCACAGTTGGCTCCCCTCTGACCCCCAAGTCCCCCTGCATGTAGGACCCTGTAGGATGGGAGCATGAGACCCCCGAGGTGCCCGGTACACGCTGGTAGGCAGAAAGGCAGCGGCTGGCCTCAGAGAGGCAACGGGAAGGTATTCGATCGATGGAAACAGTGCAGGTCCCCCGTCTCTGGCAGCGGTATCTGATTTTAAGGAGAGCGGAAGGGAGAGGGGAAGAAAGAGAAACATCAGCTGCATCCTCCACGCCCCCTCCTGGGGATTGAGCCGGAAACCCAGGCAGGTGCCCCGGACCAGGGCGGCCTGGTGACCTCTGTCAGCCAAGGGAGCCACACCAGCCTGGTCTGCTGCTTCTTAACCGAGGACCACAGACGCCGTAGCTTCCAGCAGCACCCACCTCCTGGCTGCACTGCAGGCAGGACGCCAGGCTGTGGCCTCGCTCCAGCTCACAAAGGCTGCAGTCACGGGTGGGCCGGGCAAGGCTCTCCGGGAAGCTCTGGGAGAAACCCACTCCCCAGCGCATCCAGGTTGTTGGCAGGAGGAATCCAGGTCCCTGCGGGTGTAAGACTGGGTCTGTTTTCCTTTTTAATATGTTTTATTGATTTGTACAGAGAGGAAGGGAGAGGGATAGAGAGTTAGAAACATCGATGAGAGACAAACATCCATCATCTGCCTCCTGCACACCCCCTACTGGGGATGTGCCCGCAACCCAGGTACATGCCCTTGACCGGAATCGAACCCGGGACCCTTCAGTCCGCAGGCTGATACTCTATCCACTGAGCAACACCAGTCAGGGCAATTATTTTTATTTTTAAAAATATTTTTATTGGTTTCAGAGAGGAAGGGAGAGGGAGAGAGACAAGAGACACCCATGATGAGAGAGAATCATGGATCGGCTGCCTCCTGCACGCCCCGCACTGGGGATCGAGCCTGCAGCCCAGGCCTGTGCCCTGACCAGGAATCGAACCCGGGACCCTTCAGTCCGCAGGCTGATGCTCATCCACTGAGCCGCACCGGCTCGGGCCGGTCCCTGTTTTCCCGCTGGCTGTTCTACAGCTCTTCTCAGATTCCGGACCCCACACTCACCCCTATATTCCCGGTCACCTGGCCCCTTCCACCTTCAAAGGCCCCTTGGGATTCAAGTGTCTCTGCTCTCCTGTTCCTCCTTGAAGGGCCTTGCTGATTGTGCTGGGTCTACCCCAACACCCAGGGTCATCTGCCTCCATATTGTGAGGTCAGCTGACTCACAACCTTAACGAGAGCGACCATTTCCTGGGGTTTTCGGCAGGGAACCTTGGAGGGGGCATCTTTAGGATTTTGCCCCCCTGCAGGACATGACTCCCGATGCATTAGAAGCCAATGGACTCGGGTCCAGAGCAGGCTGACACCGCTGTGGGCACCTCCATTCCTGTTTAGGTGGTAGAGGCAGCAGCTGTCTCTCAAGGTGAAGGACAGAGTCGACCTCTGCCCTCACAGGCCCTGTGACAGAGGATGGGGGAAGCTTGAGATCAGGGAGGGTCCCTGAGGGAGGGGGTGGCAGGTGGGCAGTGTGAGAGGGAACTGCGCAGGCCGGCCTTGAGGTGGGCACAGCAAGAGGGGGGTTGCTGAGGTTGAATGGAGCAGACACAGTGGACTAGGCAGGCCAGTGTGAGGCGCCCACAATGAACCCATTAGAAACGAGTTTTATTATTTATTTATTTACATATATATATTAATATATTTTATTGATTTTTCACAGAGAGGAAGGGAGGGGGAGAGAGAGTTAGAAACATCGATGAGAGAGAAACATCGATCAGCAGCCTCCTGCACGCCCCCTACTGGGGATGTGCCCGCCACCCAGGTCCATGCCCTTGACCGGAATCGAACCTGGGACCCTTGAGTCTGCAGGCTGATGCTCCATCCACTGAGCCAAACCGGTTAGGCAAAATATATATTTTTTATTATTATTTTAAATAAATCTTTATTGTTCAGATTATTACAGGTCCCTCTTTTTTCCCCCCCATAGCTCCCCTCCACCTGATTCCCCACCCCACCCCATGCCCTTACCCTCCCCCCCCCCCGTCTTCATTCATAGGTGTAAGATTTTTGTCCAATTTTTATATGTATGTTTTTTATTGATTTCAGAGAGGAAGGGAGAGGGAGATAGAAAAACATCATTGGTGAGAGAGAATCCACTGATCGATCGGCTGCCTCCTGCACGCCCCACACTGGGGACTGAGCCTGAAACCTGGGCCTGTGTCCTGACTGGGAATCGAACTGTTGACCTCCTGGTTCCTAGGTTGATGCTTAACCTCTGAGCCACGCTGGCCGGGCTGGACTTGAGTTTTAATGCCCTTCCGCAGGTCATGGGCCACAGGAAAGGCTGCGGGGCGGGGGGTGGGCTTGAGGGGGGTATATTCCCCTTCCCCTCCACTACATGAGGTCTGCTGAGGGTCTGGGGGGGGTCTTCTGACCTGGGGTCCAGGTCCTCCCGCCTCCCTCCAGCCCCCACGAGTAGAGCGTGAGGTCAGCTGCCCCCCCCTGCAGCACGCCACCCCGTGGGCCTGGCTCATGCATGCGCTCCACGGCCAGGCTGGTCCAGGCCCCTGCAGACCGCGGCTGCTCCCCTTGCCCCGGCAGCTCTTCCCACAGACTCGGTCCCTTGTGACTTCGGGCCTTTGGGGTCTGGCTGCTCTCGCCCTCCTGGCCCTCCTGCAGAGGTGAGACCCATCTCACCCCCAGTCCCTTTTCTGAGCTCTGGGCAGGTTGTTCAGGTCACATGACTCCATTTATTTGTCATGACTCGCCCTGGAGCAGTTAGGCCTGGGGCAGGAGGAGGGGGCCTAAGGGGCATCCAATCAGGCTATCTCCACCTTCCACCTGGGACCCGGGACCAGGCTCAGGAACGAGGCAGAAAGTGGGCATCAAGGTCAGATGGGGTCTGCTCCCCCTCTACCAGCAAGCCCTCCTCCTGTTTGCACCCCCACTCCTGCGTGCACCCTTCCCCTGCTCGCACCCCCAATTCTGCTCCCACCCCCGCTCCTGCTGGCACCCCCACCTCCTGTGTGCACCCCCCTCCTGCTGGCACCCCCACCTCCTGCGTGCACCCCCCTCCTGCTGGCACCCCCCCTCCTGCGTGCTCCCCTCCCCTGCTGGCACCCCCCTTCTGCTGGCACCCCCACTCCTGGTGCAGCCCCACTCCTGCGTGCACCCCTACTGCTCGCACCTCCGGGGGTCGCAGAGTGCCTTCTGACACTTTATTGCGGTGCAGCACCTCCAGCCCCGCCCCGCCCCGCCCACACGGGAGCGTGGCCCGCTGATTGACAGTGCAGGCCCCGCCTCCTCTCCGTCTCTAGGGCGACGCCGGAAGCGTACTGCGGCCCAGAGAATCCTCGCCGCCCCACCGTCCCTGTGTCTGCGACTTTGGTTCCCCCGGAACTGCGGCCTGGCGGCGGCGGCTCATCTCCATAGAAACACCGGAAACGTGCTCCCCGCTAGCGCTTCCCAGCGCCGCAGCGGCTGAGGACTTGGGTTCCGCCGGAGTCGCGGCCGGGAAGCGCGGCCTTGTCGGTGGTCAGCCGGAGGCGGCCGCGGCCGGGCCTGGTGCCTGCGGAGGAGCGGGAGGTGAGGTTGGGCGGGCGTTCCCCAGCCGCTGGGCCGGCGGGAGGCCGGAGCGTGCCCGGGAGGGGCCCCCGCGCTGGGCCGGGAGCGCCGGCTGCGGACGGGAGGGGGCGCTGTAGGGCGCGGGCGGGGCGGACCCGGGAGGCCTGGGGTCGTGCGGGCTGCGGCGGGGGCAGCGGGCGCGGACCTCAGAGGGGCGCTGGGCGCAGGGTAGGGCGCGTGCCAGGTCGCAGAGCGCGGGAGAGGGCGCTCGGGGCTGTGCGTGGCGCGGGCAGAGGTGTGGCGGCGGGAACGCGGCGCGGCCGGGCCTGGGGGCCGCGTCCTCAGGCGGCCTTTGTTCCGAGGCGCCTGGGAGGCCCTGCTGCCTCCGCACCGAGGAGTCGGAGCCTTTCGGGGAGCAGGGCGGGGGCGGGGATCGGCAAAGGCAGGGCTGCTACGCTGCGGGCTGATGCCCAGGTGTCTGCCCCCATCCCCCGGCGCACGTTGGGAGCCTTAGACGCCGGGCGAATGGACACGGGGAGGGTGCTGGTGCAGAGGCAACAGCACGTGCAGACTTGGCTCATTTGCGAACTTGCCAAGAATGAATTCTTCGCACCGTGGTCTCCGAGCCGAGGCGGGCCCTGACCTGTTAGGAGTGAGCAGGCTCCCTCTGGCTGTCGCGTGGGGAATAGACCGCGAGGTGCGGCGGGGGTGGGGGGGCGGGAAGAAGGGGCGGTCACTGCACCCCTCGGCCCAAGCCCGTGGGGGTGGGGGCAGTGGAGGTGTGTGAAGTGGTCTGAGGGGTTAGATGTGGGGCGTGCAAGAAACGGGGGTGGGTTCTGGTCCCAGCAAAGATGGTTTGGGCTTAAGGCGCTGCAGGGGGTGAAGCAGATCTCCATAGGTGCTGAGGGTGAGGGCTCTGGGCCAGGCAGGGCTCAACTCCTCCCCTAGACCAGTGGTCGGCAAACTGCGGCTCGCGAGCCGCGGTTTGCCCCACAGCCTGTAATTATTGCAATCGAGAGTCTAGGTCAGTGGTTGGGAAACTCATTAGTCAACAGAGGGGCAAACCGCAGCTTACGAGCCGCAGTTTGCCGACCACTGCCCTAGACGGGAGATGTGTGGCCTGGGTGTGGGATGAGCGAGGTAGATGGAGGGGAAACTGAAGCTGAGAGAGCATGGTGCCTACTTGACGGGTGAAATATTCCCAGAATCCCTTGGGGGGGTGGTAACCTCTCTTTCTAGTGCCTGAGGGTGGGCAGTGCTGGGTTCAGGAGGCCACAGTTTGACAGGACGCATCCGGATTGCTCAGCCATGCTCCCCTGCACCCACCCAGTCACACACCCCTGCACAGGCCACACGAGTCTCCTCTCTGCACACAGGTCCCTCCATGTTCCCATCCATGGAGGGGGGGGTGCCAGAAAACACGTGTTTCCCTCCCGTGGGGCAACTGCTTGACTAATGCGCCTCCTGCTCTGAACCGTGTGACTGCACACAGCCTGGTCACCCAGTCCGGGGTACACCTCCTGCCACCCCACCCCGGGAAGACCTCCATGTACACTGGTTAAAACCCCGGGTTCTGAGGCAGCAGACGGCCCGGCCTCGGAGGCCCTGAGGTTGGGGGTGTGAGGCAGGGGCGGCTCAGAAAGAAGCCACCAGTGTGTGTGTGTGGGGGGGTTGCCCCCATCTGGGGTGGTCAGGGAGCCAGTTCTGGATGCAGGTCTCTGCCCTCTGCTCCACAGAGCTGCCCCCTGGAGGGGATGGGGGGAGATTGATAGGCATTGGGGTTGGGGGAAGGGTGGCTGGGAGGGCCCCCCTAGACTGGGGAACCCAGCCCTGGAGCCTTGCCTGCCTGCGTAGTAAGCAGCACCGGGGGAAGGGGAGGCGGGGTGTTGATCGGCTGCCTCCTGCAGGCCCCCTACTGGGGATTGAGCCCGACACCCAGGCACGTGCCCTTGACCGGAATCGAACCCGGGACCCTTCAGTCCGCAGACCTATGCTCTATCCACTGAGCCAGGGCCCTGGGGAGACCTTTGATATTCCCACCCCTCTCCCATGGGTCTGCTGGGAGCTGTGGAGATCGCAAGACAGGCAGGACTCCGAGAGCGAGCGAGAGAGAGAGAGAGAGAGAGAGAGAGAGAGAGAGAGAGAGAGGAGGGGGGCCGAAGGCCTGTGCGCTGGGTGGAGCCCTGCAAGGGTCCGTTTGGGGCGGGGGTGGGGGGGCTGAGATTCGCTCTGTCCAGCGACCGAGGCTGAAGGAACGGGACGCTAGGGCCGAGGGAGTCCCTGGCTGACCCCCCCCCCACCTCATCCGGTGCAGATGGCGGCGGCGGCGGAGGCGGTGCATCACATCCACCTGCAGAACTTCTCCCGCTCGCTGCTCGAGACCCTCAACGGACAGCGGCTGGGCGGGCACTTCTGCGACGTGACGGTGCGCATCCGCGAGGCCTCGCTGCGCGCGCACCGCTGCGTGCTGGCCGCCGGCTCGCCCTTCTTCCAGGACAAGCTGCTGCTCGGCCACTCGGAGATCCGCGTGCCGCCCGTGGTGCCCGCGCAGACGGTGCGCCAGCTCGTGGAGTTCCTGTACAGCGGCTCGCTGGTCGTGGCGCAGGGCGAGGCGCTGCAGGTGCTCACGGCCGCGTCCGTGCTGCGCATCCAGACGGTCATCGACGAGTGCACGCAGATCATCGCCCGGGCGCGCGCCCCGGCCCCCGCCGCGGGCGCCCCCGCGCCCCTGCCCCTGCCCACGCCCGTGCCCCCGCCGCTCGCGCCCGCGCAGCTGCGCCACCGCCTGCGCCACCTGCTGGCCGCGCGCCCCCTGGGCCACCCCGGGGCAGCGCACACCCGCAAGCAGCGCCAGCCCGCGCGCCTGCAGCTGCCCGCGCCCCCGGCGCCGGCCAAAGCCGAGGGGTCCTTCGCTGACCCCGCCCTGCCTGCGGCCCCAGAGGAGGGCGGGGACGAGGAGGAAGAGGAGGAGACCGAGGACGAGACTGATGGCGAGGACGGCGAAGGCGGTGGCCCGGGCGAGGGCCAGGCGCCCCCTTCCTTCCCCGACTGCGCCGCCGGCTTCCTCACCGCTGACGGCGCGCGCGAGGAGCCGCCTGCGCCCGCCGGCCTCCCCGACTACGGCGCCGGGAGGGACTTCCTCCGGGGGCCCCCCGTGGCCGAGGACGTGTTCCCTGACAGCTACGTCTCCGCGTGGCAGGAGGAGGACGGCCCCGCGGTGGAAGGCTGTGCCACCGAGGCCCCCGCCCCGCTGGACTGCGTCCTGTCCGGGCCCCGCCAGCCCGCCGTGAAGGCCCCGGCGCCTCCCGTAGTCCTTTTCCCCTTTCACCTGGGCGCCCCGGGGCCCCCCGCGCAGCCCCCGCCAGCACCCTCAGAGTCGGTCCCTGCACCCCCGACCGCCTTCTACCCGGCGCTCCAGCCCGAGGCGGCCCCCAGCGTGACTCTGGGGGAGGCCCTGGCCCCGCCGGCCGCCCCCGCCGCCGCCCCTCTGGTCCCCGCCGCGCGCCCCGCGGGCTCCGAGCCGCCCGCCTACGAGTGCAGCCACTGCCGCAAGACCTTCAGCTCGCGGAAGAACTACACCAAGCACATGTTCATCCACTCGGGTGAGCGGGGTGGTCTCGGGCCGGGGTCCCCTGAGATGCAAACCTGAGGCGGGTGGGGTGGGGCACCGGGCGGGGCTGGCAACTCCGGAGGAGCCTGGAAGTGGAGCCCCAAGTGCTCCGTGTGGGAGCAGGCCCCCCTGCGGGTTTCCTGACCCATTTCATGGGGGGGGGGGTGTCCTAAGGCGGGGTGCGGAGCAGGAACCTGCCCCAGAGCCTTTGGAACCTGGGGTGAGGCTAGGATGGAGCTGGGGGGGCATGGCCCGGTGGGGGAGCAGTGCTGGGACCTCCCTAGGCCCAGTGGCTGCGGCTGGATGCAGAGGAGGGGGTTCTGGGTTCGCTGGCCGTGGGGAGCGGGCAGAGAGGTGGTCTGACCAGGGCTGAGGAGACAGTGGGCTCCCCAAGACGCAGGGAGGTGCTCCTGGACCTCAGCTTGTCAGGGAGGCGGCTCTGAAGCGAGGCAGCGGCGGGGGGGGGGCGGGCAGGTGGGTGCAATGCCGCCGCGGAGCTGGGTGTTAAAAGCCAGTGGGAGTGGCAAGGGGAGTTCTGGGTCGGGGGGCTGGGATTTCGCTGTGAAGGGGGAGCACCCATGTTCTGAGATGGGAGTGAGACCTGAGCTGCGGTTTGCAGTTTCAAATCGCCACCCGGCTGCCTCGGGCAGGAAGGAGAGGCAGGGCCACGGCAGCAGCAGCCAAGATGTGCCGGCTCCGCAGGTGCCAGCTGGCCGGGTTGGGAGAACCCCGCCTAGGCACTGCCCCTGCCGCTGAGAAAGGCTTTTTGTGTACGCCCTGGCCTCCTCGTCTCTGAGCCTTGTGGGGGCTCAGCCTGCTCTGTCCCCCAGGGACATCATGGCGGCTAGCAGGCAGGGTGTGGGCAGCAGGGGTTCTAGCGGAAAGGGGAGTATGCCCAGGTCCCTTCCAGTGTACGGGCCTCCCCCGAAGGGTGGCCGGCTATGGGCCTGGTAGGTATGGGGGAGGGGAGGCTCTCAGGACACCTAAGTGCCCAGCCCCGATGGGCAACGATGCCCCACACTGGCGAGCTCCCACCAGGGAGGGTGCCTTTTGGGGCTGAGGGACCCTGACAGCCAGCGGTACCTGGCAAGGTGGTACAGGTCTGGGAGAGGGGGTCCCACCGGCCAGAGGGAAGGGGATAGGCCAGGCCACGTGCGGGGGTCCCTGTGGGACGGGACGGGACGGCCGAGGAGTGAGGGTGGCCCCAGAATGTCCTTGCTGAGCAGGGGGTTCCAGGGGATGGTTGTCCCCGAGGGGCGGGGTCCCTGCCTGGCCGAGGCGCCCCGGGTGGGGGAGGTCTCCTTCCGGCTGACACCTGCACGCCCCCGCTTGTCGCCCGCAGGGGAGAAGCCGCACCAGTGCGCCGTGTGCTGGCGGTCCTTCTCGCTGCGGGACTACCTGCTCAAGCACATGGTCACGCACACGGGCGTGCGCGCCTTCCAGTGCGCGGTCTGCGCCAAACGCTTCACGCAGAAGAGCTCGCTCAACGTGCACATGCGCACCCACCGCCCGGAGCGCGCGCCCTGCCCCGCCTGCGGCAAGGTCTTCTCGCACCGCGCGCTGCTGGAGCGCCACCTGGCGGCGCACCCCGCGCCCTGACACAGGCCACGCCCACGCGGGGCTGACCACGCCCTCCGTGGGATCTCAGCCACTAGGGCTACGCCTTGCCGGCTAGGCCGCGCCCACTGCAGGGCTCCGGACATCCCCGCCAGCCGGGTCAAACCAGCAGGTACCTTGACCACAGCCGGCCGCACTGTCCGCTGAGCACAGGCCCTGCCCCTGCTTCCACCCCCATCTCCACTGACCAGAGCCCAGCTCGCCTTGCTCCTCCACACTCGGACCCTTCCAGGTGGCCGGCTGGGGCTGGTCGGGGGTCTGACTGCCTGGGAACTGGATCATCAGACTTAGGGTAGGGTTCAGAGCTGCTTCCTTACGCCAGCTTCAGACTGGGTGGGATCCGTGGTGCACTCCCCAGCCACCCATCACCTGGCACCTACGGGGACCCGGATGGACCCATCATGGACTAATAAGGGACTGGCTCGGGGGCCCAAACCCCGAAGCTGTGAGCCCCTGGACTTGGGGTTTCTCGCTCTCACTGGGTAAAGACAGAACTGTCTGCTTGGTCGTCTGGTGCCTCTGTTCTCCGGGGGGAGAGGGACATGCATACGGCCATCCTGACTCTCCTCGTCGGCGGTCCTGTGGGGAGGGCACAGGCCAGCCCCCGTGAGGGGTGTTCAGAGAGGGAGGCCGCGTGCGGGACCCCACCCCAGTCACAGTTGCTGCTGCCTGGGAGGAACATTCCCTTTGAAGCCTGCCCCCCAAGACCTCTGGACCTCCCTGTTGTGATGGGCGTCATGGTGGAGCACCGTGCTTTTGGGGGGCCAGGAGTTCTCTGGGGGCCAGCTGCCATGAGGGGATCTGAGCACACCTGCCCTGGCATCGAGTCGGAGCCCTGCATCGGTTTGGCAGGCAACCCGGAGGGAGATGGCCCTCTCTCGCCTCCAGCGCAGGGGGGTCTCTGATCTGCCTTAGGGATTTGGGGCAGCTTGAGGGGGCGGTGCAGCCTGGAGGGGGTGATCTGCTGGCTTCCGGGCCAGTGGCAGCGCCTTTCCGAACTCCCCCGGTGACGGCCCACCAAGGGCGAGCAGTCCCGCCACGCCCAGCACATGAGCGGGGTCAGATCTGCAGGCTTTCCTGTCAGGGTTTAGGAGCACCTGCTCTGCCTGGCTAGCGCCCCAGGCCAAGCCCCACCTCCCACAGGTGCCTGCAGCCCAAGGGCCTTGCTGTCCTGCTGACGCGTGGCCCTGGCCAGCGGGTGTCCATTGAGGCAGAGGGGCCCAGAGGACCCGGCAGAGCGAAACAAACAGGTGGGGTGAGGAGGACACGGTGAGGGATTAGGAAGTGACATGTCAGGGCGGTGTAGAGCACAGCAAGGGGATTGTAGTTGGTGCTGGGACACCTGTGGGGCCGGGGGACCAGATTTAGGAGGGGCGTGAAAGTGTCCAACAGCCGCAGCCCGTTTGGCTCAGTGGATAGAGCCTGGGCCCGGGGACTGAAGGGTCAAGGGCATGGCCAGGGGTTGCAGGCTCCACCCCCAGTAGGGGGCGTGCAGGAGGCAGCGGGTCCATGGTTTCCATCCTTGATGTTTCCCTCTCCCTCTCTCTGATATCAATAAAAGTATTTTTGTAAAAGTGCCCTGCGGGGCGCGGCTACCGTGTTTGGACAGGTCCAAGCCTCGGACCGAGGAGAGGGCACAGTCCTCTGGTGGCCGTGCAAGTCCCAGCCTGGAGGGCAGAGCCCTGCAGCACCGCCAGAGCCAGCAGCTGGAGGTGTGGGCTTGACGCTGCGGTCCGGACACGGCCCCACGTGCCTCAGTGACACAGGCTGCAAGCAGGAAAAGCTTGATCAGCGGCCTGTAATGCAGGCGGATCGAAACCCGGGAATGCAGTAAACAGCTAGGCCACGACCTTACGTCGCCGCCTGCCATCCGGCTGTAAAATAAAGGCGCGGCTCGTGGGCGCGGGCGCTGTCTCCAGGAGGGAAGCAGCGTCCCACCGAGACCCGGCTTTCCTCTGTCTTTTCTCAGCCGCTCGGCCGCCCACGCACGGTCACAGCCTGGCCGAGCTGGCGCGGTGCGTCAGGCGCCCTGGGGCTGAGCGGGCCATGGCCGCGCCGAGCCGGCCGCCACGGGCCCAGCTGGTGTGGCTCTGGATGGAAGGGGCCTGCGGACTGGAGGGTCCGGTGCGATCCCGGTCAGGGCACAGGCCTGGGGTGCAGGCTTGGTCCCCAGTGGGGGGCGTGCAGGAGGCAGCCGTCAGCGGTTCTCTCTCATCGTTGATGTTTCTCTCTCTGCCTCTCCCTTCCTCCCTGAAATAAAAATATTTTTTAAAAAGAATAAAAGTGTCCAGCCACTCGGCTGTGCAGCCGAAACGAATCTGCTGTTGAAAGTCAACTGTCGTTGAAAAATAAGAAGTTCTGGGAAGAGTCCCGCGGCGGCCGCTCCGCCCCGTGCCGGCTGGACCCCCGCCAGGGGCCAGAGGTTGCCGGCAGCCTGCGCAGGTGAGCGTCCCGCGGGCACGGGACAGACAGCCGGTGCCAGGAGGACAGACAGCCGGTGCCATGGGCGCGGGGCGCGGGGCGCTGCTGCTGCTGCCGCTGCTGCTGCTCCTGCGGGGCGGGGGGCTGCCCGCCTGGCCCGTAGCCGCGGCCCCCGCCCTGCGCTGGCTCCTGGGGGACCCCGCCTGCTGCGCGCTGGTCTGCCTGGCGGCGCTGGCGCGGCCCTGGCTCTGGCCCTGGGCGCCGCCGGGGCTGAGCCTGGCGGCCGCGGCCCTGGCCCTGGCTCTGCTGCCGCCCAGGCCGCCCCCCGCGCTGCGCTGGCTGCCCGCGGACCTGGCCTTCGCGGCGGGCATCTTCCGCTTGGGCCTGGGCATCCGGGCGCGCCTGGGCCGCTCGCCCCCGGACACCTTCGTGGACGCCTTCGAGCGGCGCGCGCGGGCGCAGCCGGGCCACGCGCCCCTGGTGTGGACGGGCCGCGGGCGCCGCGCGGTCACCTACGCGGAGCTGGACGCCCGGGCCTGCCGCGCAGCGTGGGCGCTGAAGGCGGAGCTGGTCGCCCCCGAGGGCGCGGGGCCCCGGGAGCCCGCCGCCCTGCTGGTGCCGCCCGCGCAGGCCGTCCCCGCGCTCGGCCTGTGGCTGGGGCTGGCCAAGCTGGGCTGCCCCGTGGCCTGGATCAACCCGCACATCCGCGGGGCGCCCTTGGCACACTCGGTGCTGAGCTCGGGGGCGCGGGTGCTGCTGGTGGACCCGGGTAAGCCCCTCCCCCCCGGAGGCCGGCGGGGCGGGGGGACGGGAGGGGGCAGGCTGGGAGGACCGCTGGCCAGGGCGCCACGAAGGGGCTGCACAGGCGCCCCGTGAGCCCGCTCACCCCACAGGCTGGGAAGACGTGCCGAGCGCAGCCGGTGCTTTGTTTTGTTTTAAGTATTTTTACTGATTTCAGAGAGGAAAGGAGAGGGAGAGAGAGACGTCCATGAGAGAGACTCGTTGATCGGCCGCCTCCTGCAGGCCCCACACCGGCATCTGCCCTGACCTCCGGGTTCAGAGGTCGATGCTCACCCACCGAGCCATGCCAGCGGGCCGGCCCGCCTCCTTCTTCGCCAGGGCTAGTTCCATCCTTTTTGCCAAAACTAACCTTTTTTTTTTAATCCTCATCCGAGGGTATTTTTCCATTGACGGTCAGCGAGAGTGGCAGAGAGAGGGAAAGACAGAGAAACACATCGATGGTTGTCTCCTGCAAGCGCCTTGACCAGGGTCCAGCCGGGAGGAGCCCGCAACCAGGGTCCCTGCCCTTGACCGGAACCGGAACCCCGGACCCTTCTGTCCGCAGGCCGGGCTCTACCCGCTGAGCCACACCGGCCGGGCCCTGGGGTTCTTCACAAAAGTGCAGAAGCGCCCTCTGTGGCCTCGGGCGGGTCCCCCCTCGCCGCCTGGAAGGGGGGGGGGCCTTGCCTCAGTCTCCCCGCTGGTCCGCCCTGCAGATCTCCGGGAGAACCTGGAGGAGGTCCTCCCCCAGCTGCAGGCGGAGCGCGTGCGCTGCTTCTACCTCGGCCGCACCTCCCCGACGCCGGGGGTGGGGGCGCTGGAGCCCGCCCTGGACGCCGCGCCCCCGGACCCCGTGCCCGCTGACCTGCGCGCGGGCCTCACACGCAAGAGCCCTGCCCTGTTCATCTACACCTCGGGGACCACCGGTGAGGGCACCCCGCAGCGCTCGCCCCAACCTCTGACCTCTCACCCTGACCTGACCCCGAGCCCGGCCTCCACCGCACAGGCTGCGCTTCCATGGGGACACGTGCCTGACCTCTGCCCCGAAATGTCCTCGGAGGCATCAGGGCCAGAGTCTTGCCTTTTCCTAGCGGGCAGCCACGGAGGCCCTCCTGGAGCTTGGGATTTGACCTCTGAACCCCAAACCCAACCTGACCTCCTTGAACCCCTCCCCCCCCCATGGAGACCCAGCCCTGCATGCCCCCTACCCTGCCACCCTCCGTCCCCCAGGGCTCCCGAAGCCGGCCATCCTCACCCACGAGCGGGTGCTGCAGATGAGCGGGATGCTGGCCCTGAGCGGGGTCACAGCCCACGACGTGGTCTACACGGTGCTGCCCCTGTACCACGCGATGGGCCTGGTCCTCGGGGTGCTCGGCTGCCTGGAGCTCGGTGAGCCCTTCCCTGGGGACCCCTCCTGTCCCAGGGAGCGTGGGCTGGGTGTCGGGGTGACAGGGCCCACGGGTCGCCCAGCACCCTGTGAGGAGGAGCACACAGCAGAGAGTGAGCCCCAGGACCCCTGGGCAGAGGGCCAGGCACCCAGGTGGTCCCCAGGGCTGTGTTGTGGTCAGGAGGTGACAGCAGCTGTGTGAGGTCACTCCTGTGACCTCCCGTCACTGAGGACGTGCTCAGCAAACACTGCTCTGCCCGCCTCCCTGGACACCTGACGAGGTAGTCACCTGGGGCCTTTCAGGGTCACGTCTGTTGGTTTTTAAATATATGTTATTGAATTTTTACAGAGAGGAAGGGAGAGGGAGAGAGTCAGAAACATCGATGAGAGAGAAACATCCATCAGCTGCCTCCTGCACACCCTCCACTGGGGATGTGCCCGCCACCAAGGTGCATGCCCCTGACCGGAACCGAACCTGGGACCCTTCAGTCCGCAGGCCGACGCTCCATCCACTGAGCCACACCCGTCAGGGTCCCCTGGAAAATTTTTAGACACAAACATTTCTGCATCAGTCCGCATGTGCCCACTGCCCCGTTTCAGCCACCACCAGCATTTTTCTGAAAGTAGTTTTTTTTTCTTCCTTCCTTCCTCTCTCTCTCTCTCTGACTTCCTTCCTTCCTCTCTCTCTCTCTGACTTCCTTCCTTCCTCTCTCTCTCTCTCTCTCTAAAGAGAGAGGGCTAGAGATAGAGACACGGATGAGAGAGACACATCATCAATCGGCTCCTGCACGCCCCCCACCGGGGATGGAGCCTGCAACCCCGTCACGTGGCCCCACTTGGAACTGAGCAGGTGGCCTCTGGGATCCTGGCTCGATGCTCAGCAGCTGGCTACACTGGCCGGGCCTTCTCTCTCACCTGCCCCTCACTTCCGCCTCCGCCTGTCTTTCCTAGATGTTATTAACATGTTTTTGTTAATTTAAAAGGTATTCATTTTTAGAGAGAGAACAGAAAGGAGAAAGGGAAATATTGACTTGCTTTTTTAGTTTTTTTAATATTTTTATTGATTTCAGAGAAGAAGGAAGAGGGAGAGAGAGTTAGAAATATCAACGATGAGAGGGAATCATCGATTAGCTGCCTCCTGGGTACGGGCCCTTGAGCGGAATCGAACCCGGGACCCTTCAGCCCACAGGCTGACGCTCTATCCACTGAGCCACACCAGCAGGGGAAAGCACCGATTTGCTGCAGTTTCTTACGCTGCTTGTCCGTGCCCTGACTGGGAATCCAGCCGTCCGCCTTGAGCTTCAGGCCGACGCTCTACCCACCTGAGCCGCTCAGTCAGGGCTTTAAAAGGTGGTTGTTTTCAGAGCATGCACAGTTTCAAACACACAAGAGGAGGGCGAAGAGTTTGACGGCGTCTCCAGGGTACTCACCCCACCTCCACAACGAGCATCTTGCCAGTTTTATTTCACATGCACGCCTCTCCTTCGGACTGTTTTTCACACGCCGTTTCGCTTGTAACTATCCCAGGAGGCGTCTCTAACATATACACCAACAGCAAGCGCCATATGTATCATCGGAGGTGCACTTCCGGTTCAGATTTCCCCAACTACCAAATTGTCCTCTTACCCTCCGTCTCCTCATCGCTTGGTCTCTGTTCCTCTGTGTCCCGTTGGATGGGACATTCCCTCTAGAGATGTTGGTACATTCAGTTCAGTTATTCTGTTGTTCTTTGTTTTTCTTGAGAAGACAGAGAGATTTGTTGTTCCACTTAGTTATGCATTCACTGGTTGATTCCTGTGTGTCCTGACCGGGGGTCAAACCCTCACCCTTGGCCCACTGGGACGACACTCTAACCAATTCAGCTACCCGGCCAGGGCCTTCAGTTAAATCAGTCCTGGCAAGCCCTTGCCGGTGTGGCTCAGTGGATAGACAGAGTGTCCGCCTGGGGATTAAGGGTCCTGGGTTTGATTCTGGTTAAGGGCATGAACCTCGGTTGTAGGCTTCTCCCCAGGTCCAGGGACCTGGTCGGGGCCCATGCAGGAGGCAACCAATCGATGTGTTTCTCTCACATTACTGCTTCTCTCTGTCTTTCCCTCTCTAAAAACCAGTGGAAAAATACCCTTGGGTGAGGGTTAAAATAAATACATAAATAAATCTTGGCAGGAACCCTTGGGTTCAGAGATGATGACATTTCACTTGCAGGGTGTAGTGGCCCCTAAAATTCATTAATCCACGTGAGCACCCTTCCAAACACCCACCCACCCATCCACCCACTCACTTTTCCATCCACCTACCTGCCCACCTATTCATCTGTTCAGCGAAACATTCATAAAATCTACACTAATAAAAGAGAAAGAGCCCTAACTGGTTTGGCTCAGTGGATAGAGCATCAGCCTGTGGACTGAAGGGTCCCAGGTTCGATTCCGGTCAAGGGCATGTACCTTGGTTGTGGGCACATCCCCAGTAGGGAGTGTGCGAGAGGCAGCTGATCGATGTTTCTCTCTCATCGATGTTTCTAACTCTCTATACCTCTCCTTTCCTCTCTGTAAAAAATCAATTAAATATATTTTTTTAAAAAGGAGAGATAGACGCAAACTGACCGTACCTTTGCGACACCCACAGCCAATCAGGAGTGAGTATGCAAATAAACCCAACAAAGATGGTGGGTTAATTTGCATACACAGGTGCTGAGTGGCTGGGGGTGGGGTGGGATGCAGGCATTCATGCCCCAGCAGCTCTGGGCCTCTGGGCAGCATGGGAAGGCGGAAAGGCAGCTGAAGGTGGTGCCAGGGGAAGGAAGGCCCATTCTTGCACGGATCCTCATGCATTGGGCCTCTGGGATTATCATAATCAAGAACAATGGATGCTCACAGCCCTTACTGAGCCCTGGCGCACTGTCAGGCACCCAGCCTCCCACACATTCTGGAGGCCGGCTGTGAACCCAGGCCCAGGCCCGCCTGTGCCTGACGGGACCAGGGACCAGCGATGAGCCCAGGATCACCCTGTGCTTCAGGGGCCACCGATGGAGGCAGGTTCTCACGGAGGCGTGGAAGCAGGACCTGAGCCCGTTCCTCTCCCGCCTCCCAGGAGCCACCTGTGTCCTGGCCCCCAAGTTCTCCGCTTCCTGCTTCTGGGAGGACTGTCGGCAGCACGGAGTGACCGTGATCCAGTATGTGGGCGAGGTCCTGCGGTACCTGTGCAACGCTCCCCAGGTGAGGCGCCGAGGCGAGGCTCCAGGCTGAACACCTTGGGTACCAAACCGCAGTTGTCACCCTGGGCGGCGTTGGTCTGTGGTTAGAGCGGTGGTCCAGGCACTGGAGGGTTGTGGGTTTGATTCCCAGTCACAGGCACGGACGTGGGGTGGCAGTTTCAATCCCTGGCCGTGTGGGAGGCAACCAATCAATGTGTCTCTCTCACATGGATATTTCTCTCTCTCCTCCCTCTCTCTCTCCCCCTCCCTCCCTCCCATTCTCTCTGAAAGGCAATGGAAAAATATCCTCCTCAGGAGGGGATTAACCAAACAAACAAACAAAAAATTGCCCAGCTGGCGTGGTTCAGTGGTTGAGACTTGACCTATGAACCAGGAGGTCAACGTTCAATTCCCAGTCAGGGCACATGCCCACTTGCAGGAGGCAGCTGATCCATGATTCTCTCTCATCATTGGTGTTTCTCTCTTTCTCTCTCTCCCTCTCCCTCTCCCTTCCTCTCTGAAATGAATGAAAATATATTTTAAGTTGCAGCTGTCACACCAGGTAAAGGTCTCAGGTATATTCAGGTACAGGACTCAAGCAAGGTCGATCAGGTAACACATCCCAGACCAGAGCCACGTACAATGAGTCCCACACAGGGCTTCCAATCCCAGCTTCTTCCATGACCACCTGACCAGGTGACCTCACCTCTCTCAGCTTTAGGGCCCCCTTTGGAAATCAGGGATAACATCCCGAGGGGATCTTGTGAGAATTAAATGTGCAAAGTGCCTAGAACACGGTGCGGCTCTGGGGAAGCTCGTTAGACACGAGCAGCCTCATCCGTACCATGAGTTACCCCAGGTGACTGTCTCCAGGCAAGGTCCCCAGGTACCCCTCTAGGTAAAGCCTCCAGGCAACTGCCCCAAGGAAGGCCCCTAGGAACCCCCCAAGATGAAGCTTCAAAGCACCCCCAGGTTACTTCCAGGTCAAGGCCCCCAAGGAACACCTCCAGTACAAGTCCCTGGTATCTATCCCCCGATGAGACCCCAGGGGAGGCCTCTCATCACCCTAGGTGTCCCTCCAGGTGAGGCCCCCCATCACCCTAGGTGCCCCTCCAGGTGAGGCCTCCCATCACCCTAGGTGTCCCTCCAGGTGAGGCCTCCAAGTGCAGATGCCAGGTAACGAATACCCAGTGAGCACCCCTGGTAGGTCCCCTGGGCGTATACCTCCCAGGGAAGGGTTCAGGGCACCCCCTACCTCCGGCACCTCCTCCTGACCCTCCTTGGGGCATCTCTGCAGCGACCAGAGGACCGGACGCATACCGTCCGCCTGGCGATGGGCAACGGGCTCCGTGCAGACGTGTGGGAGGCCTTCCAGCGACGCTTCGGGCCCATTCGGATCTTTGAAGTCTACGGCTCCACGGAAGGCAACGCGGGCTTCGTCAACTACCCAGGACGCCGCGGGGCCGTGGGCAAGACGAACTGCATCCTTCGAGTGAGTGGGTCGGGCGCCCAAGGACCCTGACGGGAGCTGAGCGCCCCGGGGCTCTGACACCCCACCCTCCACGCAGGTGCTGTCCCCCTTCGAGCTCGTACAGTTCGACACGGAGGCTGCGGAGCCCGTGCGGGACAGAGCAGGCTTCTGCTTGCCGGTGGGGCCAGGTACGGCGGGGCGGGGCCTGCTCCGCAGTGGTGCCCGCAGCTCTCACCCGACCCTGCGTCCCCGTCCGTCCGTCCGACCACTGTCCGGGCCCCTCAGCCTCTCGGTTCTGACGGGCACCCGGGCCTCAGCCTCGCTTCGCTGTACCTCTGGGTGCCCCTGGGGGGGGAGGGCTGTCCTCTCAGCCTCCCGTCCTCCCAGGCACCCACCTTTCCCCCCACCTTCTCCTCCGGTCTTCTCTCCTGGGGTCTTGCAAGGGCCTGGCCACACCCGCTTCCTCCCGCCACCATTTGTCTCCATCCTTCGACCATCTCGTTATCCTTTCCCCATTTTTTAAAAATGTTTTTATTGATTTCAGAGAGGAAGGGAGAGAGGGGGAGAGAGAGAGAAACATCAATGATGAGATGCACGCCCCCCACTGGGGATCGAGCCCACAACCCGGGCACATGCCCCAACGGGACTCGAACCCTGACCTCCTGGTTCAACCACTGAGCCACGCCAGCCGGGCATCCTTTTCCTGTTTTATTAATTTAATTTTATATAATTTTATTATTTTTCCGTTTCCCATTTTTTACGGGCTCCCGTGCCACCCTCTCTGTCCGTCCGTCCGTCCGTCCGTCCTCTTCCGTCTCCCTGTCCCTGTATCTCAGTCCGTCTCCTCGTCTCCATCGCTGGGTGTCTCTCCCCTGAGGGTCCGGGTGGTGGAGTCCGCCTGTTGGAATCTCGGGAGGGAGGCCGTGGGCTCCGAGATTCCTGTCGTGGTTCACGCCGCCTCCCGCTCCCGCCCAGGGGAGCCCGGGCTGCTGCTGACCCGGGTGCTGGGCCGCAACCCCTTCCTGGGCTACCGCGGGCCCCGGGAGCTGTCGGAACGGAAGCTGGTGCGGAAGGTGCGGCGCCCGGACGACATTTACTACAACACCGGGGACGTGCTGTCCGTGGACCGCGAAGGCTTCCTCTACTTCCACGACCGCCTCGGAGACACCTACCGGTGCTGGGCGGAGCTTGGAGGCGGGGCTTCTGGGCGGGGCCTCCGGGGCTTTCAGATCCTACAGGGAGGCGGAGTAAAGAGGCGGGGCTTTCGGATTACTGGGGCGGGGCTTGGAGGCGGAGCTTCGGGGCGGGGTTAGGAGGCGGGGCCACCGCGGCTTTCAGATTCTACAGGGAGGCCGAGTAACGAGGCGGGGCTTTCGGATCCCAGGGGGCGGGGCTTGGTGGACAAGGGGCGGTGCCCCCTCGTTACCAGGAGCTTGATCTCAAGCACCTGCTCTCACCCCGCAGATGGAAAGGTGAGAACGTGTCCACGCGGGAGGTGGAGGGCGTGTTGTCCCTCGTGGACTTCCTGCAGCAGGTGAACGTCTACGGCGTGTCCGTGCCAGGTGCGGAGGGCTCCCCTCATTTTAAAGCAACAGCAGCTTTGTGGGTGGAGGTGCGCTACCCCATGTTAGCGCTGGGGGAGCTGAGAGTGACTGGTTGGTGTGCTTCCAGGGTGTGAGGGCAAGGTGGGCATGGCCGCTGTGCAGCTGGCCCCGGGCCGGGCCTTCGACGGGCAGAAGCTGTACCAGCACGTCCGCACGTGGCTCCCGGCCTATGCGGTCCCCCATTTCATCCGCATCCAGGTGAGCTCAGGGGGGCAGTGGTGGGGGGTGGGAGGTCGTGGACAGGGGAGTCGCAGTTGGAGTTACAGTCCTGCCCCTGCAGGACACCCTGGAGATCACCAACACCTTCAAACTGGTCAAGTCCCGGCTGGTGCGCGAGGGCTTCAACGTGGGCGTCATTGCGGACTCGCTGTTTGTGCTGGACAGCCAGGCCCAGGCCTTCCGGCCTCTGACCCAGGACACGTACCAGGCCGTGTGTGAGGGCACCTGGAAACTCTGAACAGCTGGCCGGCTCACAGGGCACGGGAAGGGCCAAGGCCAACCCCGACCGCCGTCAAAAAATAAATCATAAACGGGAGCACTTTCCAATAGAGCTGGAGCTGCTGTGCCAGAGGAACTGCCTTCCACGTCTTGCGTCTCAAGCCTTTTGAGGGGTAACACGGGGCCTCGTCAGCCTTGTGTCCCGAAGAACTGCTTGCAGGAATAACAGGAAAGCAGTGATGACTAGTGGACGGGTGACTACGAGCTGGAAAATGGAAAACGATAGCACGGCCTCCTCCTGTGGGTGTCACGGTGCCCCCTCCCTTTCCCATGAAGATCCCTTGCCTTGGTCTCCCCATCAGAACACAATTTGGGCAAATGCCTGAATCAGTACCTTCAGGAATAGTTACCCCCCCCCCCCAATTTTTAAATAAACGCTAGTTTCCTCTCCCTTTGGAAGCCTCTTTCTTTTTTAAAAATGTTTTTATTGGTTTCAGAGAGGAAGAAAGAGAGAGAAATGTTAGTCGGTTGCCTCCCGCATGCACCCCAACCGGCACGGACCCCGGAACCCGGAACCCGGGCGTGTGTCTGAATCCAACCAGCGACCTTCCGGTACCCGGAAGACACTCAGCCAACTGAGCCAACCCGCTGGGGCCCTTTTTCTTTCTTTTCTTTTCTTTTCTTTTCTTTTCTTTTCTTTTCTTTTCTTTTCTCTTCCTTCCTTCCTTCCTTCCTTCTTTCCTTCTTTCTTTTCTTTCTTTCTTTCTTTCTTTCTTTCTTTCTTTCTTTCTTTCTTTCTTTCTTTCTTTCTTTCTTTCTTTCGGGGGGGGGGAGGTTCCTTTTCTTTTAAACACCATCCTTCAAAGGTACAGCGTCACCACCTCCTTCCCGGACCTGCACAGGAGCCTCGTGGATGCCAGACGGGCCGTGCCCCCAGCTTCACAGAGCCGCCTACACTGGACCCAGGAACAGAGCTAACCAACGTGAATGTACACAAGTGCCTGCGCGGATGGAGACACGAGCCACCGGCGCAGGGCCGGGTGCCCTCCACAAGGCACGCTTCAGGCCGGGTCAGCCTGGCTCAGGGCTTGGGCGTTGACCTATGAACCAGGTCAGAGTTGGATTCCCGGTTAGGGCACATGCCTGGGGTGTGGGCTCCATCCCAGTGGCGGTTGTGCAGGAGGCGGTCGGTCAATGCTTCTCTCTCATCATGGATGTTTCTCTCTCTCTCGCCCTGAAATCACTTAAAAAAAAATTTTTTTAAAAACGCAGCATACTTCAGGGTGCCCCTCGTCTCCCACCTAGGACTTCTGTTCGTCTGCAGGAGCGGCCCTGTCCGGGGAAGGGCAGGGGCGTGGGAGGGACCAGCAGCCTTGAGCCTCTGCACAGTGGAGAGGAGAGCGGCCGATCCCATCGGAGGGTCTTTTGAGGCCTCCGAGGACCCGAGGCAGTGGGTGCGGGTGTGCTCTGCAGGGTGCGGGGAGCACTCTGAGGGCCCGAGGCAGCGGGTGCGGGTGCGCTCTGCAGGGTGCGGGGAGCACTCTGAGGGCCCGAGGCAGTGGGTGCGGGTGTGCTCTGCAGGGTGCGGGGAGCACTCCGAGGGCCCGAGGCAGCGGGTGCGCTCTGCAGGGTGCGGGGAGAGGGCGAGCTGACCCGGCGTGCGGGCGCTGGACCGAGGCTTGAAGGTTGAGCGGGAAGTAACTGGGGGAGCGCACGGGCAGAGGCCCTGCGGCGAGGGCGGGGGCGGGGGCGGGCGCAGAGGCCTCCGAAGTTGGGGTCTGCAGTGCCTGGAGCCAGACGTGCCCTCCGGGGCGCCGTGGGCGCTGCAGACCGGAGGTAACGCGAAAGGAGCCCCCACGCGCAGAGGCCTCTGAAGGCGGAACGCGTCCCCCGGGGCATTGTGGGAACTGCGGGCAGAGGCCAGAGAACGTCCAGGCCTGCGTGACGTACGCGAGCGCCGTCACAGCCCGGAAGTGCGGCCTGGAGCATTGTGGGAGCTGTAGGCAGAGGCCAGCGGACGTCCGAGCTCCTGGCATGGGAGTCGGAGCTGCTGTCAGAATGGACCGGAACAAGGGGGTCCACCAGGGAGCAAGGGACACGGGAATTCTCTGAGGCCCGAGAGGGACCTTGGACCCACCAGGGACACGGGGACGCACCGTCCTCTTCACGTGCCCTGCGGCCCGCAGTTCACCTGTAACCACTCCACCTCCAGCCCGGACGCTGCCGCAGGCCCCCGTGCGAGCAGCAGGTCAGAAGGTCCTCAGATACTGGGGATGGCGGAGGCAGCCCCCCCCCCCCCAGCTCCAGGCTGCAGCCAGGTCCTGCCCTGCCCAAGTCACCCCCCCCCCACCCACCCAGGGCTCCTTCCTGGAGTGCACCTGTTTCCTGGGAACTGCCCCCCACAAAAGTGCTCCTGATTTTCAAAGTAGGAAGCAGATGGAGAGGGTGCTTAGTAATGTCTTCCAAAGACATTCATGTCAGGATCCCTGGAAACCGGATGCTCCCTCCCATGCAAAAGGGATGTCGCCGGTGAGTCAGGTGCGCAGGTGAGAGGGAGAGATGCTTCGGGACCCTGAGGCGGGACGACAGCTCACTAGACCCGGTGAGCGCTAAGTGCAACCGCAAGGGTCTTTATGAGGAGCAGCGGGAGGGTCAGAGCTGGAGGGACGCAGCACAAAAAGGCGGCCGGCTTTGCAGGTGGAAGGAGGGGCCAAGGAATGAGGCAGCCTCTTGAAGCCGGAAAAGGCAATAAAACGGCCCTCGCCAGTTTGGCTCCGTGGTTAGAGCGCCGGCCTGAGGACTGAAGGGTTGAGGGTTCAATCGTGGTCACCGGCTGGACCCCCAGCCCTGGTCGGGCACGTGCAGGAGGCAACCAATTGCTGTATCTGTCTCCCTCTCCCCCAATTCTTTCTGAAAATCAGTGGGAAAATTGGTGAGGATTTAAAAAAAAAAAGGGGGAAGGGGGGAGGCAATAAAATGGATTCTCCCCGAGAGCCTCCAGGAGTAGCCTGCCCTGATGACACCTTGATTTTCAGTGAAACTGTCACAGTCATGAGCAAACACATGTGTTGTCTGGAGCCACAACAGGAAATGACTCCAGTGCACGATGAGTGTCCGGAACGCCTGCCTGGGAACCCAGGTGTGCCTCCACGGGCAGCTGACCAGCTGGCCCTCTGCTCTCCTGCTCTCCGCTGGCCGACCGCAGGGCTGTGGGGGCTCAGGCTGACCCGCAGTTGTGCGTGGCCTGAGGGACTTAGGGACTTGTGTTTGTGGCCCTTTTTCTCAGAGGCCCTTGCCTACTACCCATGCTTAAAGGCCCTGCTGGGCCTGGAGAGCACCGTGCTAAGCGAAATAAGCCAGTCGGAGAAAGATAAACATCACAGGATCTCATATGTGGGATATAACGATCAATATAAACTGATGAACAAGCATTGATCCAGAGACAAATGGCGGGGGAGAGGGGGTCAGACAGCAGCCAAAGGACTTGTGCGCATGCACATGAGCACAACCAAAGGCACGGACACTGGGGCGGTGGGGGCTTGCTGGGGTGGGAATGGCTGGGGGTGGGGCAATTGGAGAAAAAGGAGGCATATGTAAAACTTTAGCCAAAAAAAAAACTTTGGAGCTTAGTAACAAGATCTACTATGTCCTATAACGTGAGGTAAACAATAAATAAGCTTGTCACCGAAGCGGGGGGGGGGGGAAGGGGGGGGTCCCCGCTCTGACCCGGCTCTCAGTTGGCTGGCGTGTCCTCCCTGATTACGGTCTGGATCTGATCGGGGCCGGTGCAGAGGAATCGGCCGGCGAATGCACACGTGAGTGGGGCAGCAACCGGATGTTTCCGTTTCCTCCCCTTCTCTTAGAGTCAATCTCTAAAAAGTCAGTCCCCTAGTGTCCGCTCCAACTGGGGTTCAGGAGCCGAAGGACCAGGCGCGAGGAGGAACTGATCTGACAGCAGAGCCGGAGGCCAGGGCCCTCCAGAAACCTCCCGACGGAAAGGGAATTCATGGGAGACCACAGCCGCGGGGTTCATGAGGGTCCCCCCCCCACCTCCCCCCCAACAAGCGGCCCTGCCCTCCGGGCGGCCTGCATCTCCAGGGCGGCCCGCCCCGCGGTCCGGACAGGGGGCAGGTGGTTTCTGAGCATCTCCCGGGGCCACCGGGTCCCGGGGGCAGGAGAGGCCGTCAGCCTCCCTCAGTCACAGGTGGGAGAAGGCAGCCAGGAAGGCCCCCCTGGCGCCCCACGTCAGGGAGGGGAGAGCGGCTTCCCGGTGCCGGCGGCTCCGGCGAGGATTTTCCTGGGAACTCGCCCCGCTCCTGCGCCCTCCGCGGCCTCCAGTGCTGCGGCGGCAGCCAGCCGGCCGGCCGGCCGTGTCCCGGCCCTGCGGCCCCAGGCCCGAGCGGGCCTCCTCCTCCCGCGCTCAGGGGTCCCGCGGCCGGTGGCCCCTGCGGTGGATGACCAGCTGGGATTTCCAGTCGAAGCCGCGGCCGCAGTCCCCGCACACGTGGCGCTGGTGGGCGGCGTGGCCCCTGCGGTGGATCACGAGCTGCGACTTCCAGCTGAAGCCGCGCCCGCACTCGGCGCACGTGTAGCTCCGGGCGGGGGGCGCGCGCCGCTGGGGGCGCGGGGCGCCCGGCTCCCGGGGCCCCTGCAGCGGCTTCGGGGCGCCCGGCCCGCCCCGGTGCGCGCGGTGGTGGATGACGAACACCGACTTCCAGTCGAAGCCGCAGCCGCACTGCTCGCAGGTGTAGCGCTTGCTGCGCGCGGCGTCCGGCTCCGGGGGCGGCGGCACCGACGCGGCTGACCCGGACGGGCCCTCGCGCTCAGCTCCTGGGGAAGGACGGGCGGACCCGGTGGCCCCGGCGCCCGGACGTCGGTTCCCCTTCCCCCTCGGCCCCCGGCGTGGGCGCCACACAAATCGCCACCCGCCCGGGACGGGTGCCCGCATCACGGCTGGGGCTGCACTCACCGGGGCGGAGGCTTCCCGGGCCTTCGGCCCCCGCGCTCGGCGACCGCGGCTCCAACTCGGCCCGCGAGTCCGGCAGGGGAGGCGGCAACCCTGATGGGGGCGGAGGCGGGGTCAGTCCTGACACCGGCTGGCGAGAGCCCAGCTCGCCCGAGGGACGGGGTGGGGCCTGGGTGCCCCTGGGGAAGGAGGGAGAAGGCGGGGCGCAGGGGGCAGGCGGCGGGGCGGGGCCCGTCCTCACCCTGGGAGACCACGGAGCCGTACTTCTCCAGCATCGCGTCCCAGTACAGCTCCTTCTGCGACGGGTCCAGCAGCCCCCACTCCTCCTGCCCCGAGTTGGCCGTCAGTGCGGGCCCTCCATCGGCGGCCCAGCCCCAGCCCAGCCCCAGGCGACGCCGAGAGGGGGGTGAGGGCCGGGGAGGCCGGGCAGCGAGGGAGCGGCCCCGCCCCACCTGCGCCGTGAGCCGCGTGTCCCCAGCAGAGGAGCAGGGGCTCCCGACAGCTCTCCTCCTGGAGACCCTCCTGGGACAGCTGCGCAGGGCCATGGCAACCCGAGGTGGGCGCCCGGGGAGAGCGGCTCAGACAGGAGGTGCAGCCGCACAGCGGGGAGCAGTGATGCAGGTGGTGGGGGACATGCAGGGGCGGGCGATGGGCTGTGTCCTCTGTGCGCTCTTCTGGGCTTTCCCCCGACGCCCTCCTGGCCCCTGGGGTCCGCCCTCCCAGCTCCCAGCACCTGGCGGGGCTTGCTGGGCTGGGAGAAACAGTGGTGACGGCAGGCAGGGCCGCCGGAGCCACACGGGGATGGTGCTGGCTGGAGGTGAGGACTTGACCTCTGCCCCCCCCCCCCTTTCCTACGGGGCCGTCAGGCCGTGGAGGGAGCCGGGCACTTGGTAGCTTCCAAGCTCCTCTGCACTGGTCCTTGGGGGGAGCGGGAGGAGCAAGTTGCGGAGCCCCCACCCCCAGCGGAGAGGGGCTGCGGGCGTTCCCAGGAGGAACCTCTGACCTCAGTGATGCTGGGGGGCGGCTGCTGTGAGGCGCTCAGGCGTCCCTCCCCTCCTGCGCACGAGGGTGCAAATCCCTGGGGGTCCACCCTCCTAGCCGCTAACAGCTCCCATCACACTAAGCCACACTCCTACGTCCTCCCCAACTGCAGCGACCACCAGCCTGTCCCTCTGTCCTGCAGGGTGATCTGATCCCAACGCCAACCCGGCAGCAGAGAGCACACGGCTGGCCAAGAGCCTGGAACACGTAGGCGCTCACCTGCATCCTGGGGGGGTGGACGGAGGCAGAGTCCGATTCCCCAGGTCCAACGGGTCCCTCCTGGGACCGGACTGGGTGTGGGGGACTGGTGGGTGCTAGGAAGTGAGGCAGAGGGGTCAGGGCTGCCCCGAGCTGGGGCGGAGGAGCTGGTGCCAGCAGGCACCGGGCACACAGGCCCCTCCGACCTCTCAGGGGCCCACCTCTGCAGTCCCTGGGGGTCCCCATCCGGCTATGGGTGTCCGCACTCCCGCCAGGAGCTCCCCTCTCACCCATCTCCTGCCCATCAGCATCAGGCTCCTTCTTCACACTGCAGCTGAGCTGGGCAGACCCCTCCATCGGGGCATCCTCCGGCCCCTCCCCAGCGGCTGCCCCGAGGGGCTGGACTCTCTCTGAAGAGTGGAGACTCGCCAGTGAGTCCTCTGCCTTCTGTGCTGCCGGGAGCACTGCTTGCTTCAGGACCCGGGCTGTGATCTGAGGGGGAGCGCCAAGTCACGGCGGGGGGGGGGGGGGAGGGGGGGGCGTGTCTAGTCTCCCTCTGTCCCTCCACAAAGACAAGTGGCCATACTCACCCAGCCCAGCAGCTGCTCAGGGTCATGCTGCAGGCTCTCCACCAGAGCTGCGGCCTCCTCAGGGCTGCCTGGCCTCTGGCCCTGCACCCAGGCCTGGATCTCAGGGGGCAGCGCGCCCAGGAACTGCTCCAGCACCAGCAGCTCCAGCATCTGCTCCTTGGAGTGCGCCTCCGGCCGCAGCCACTGGCGGCAGAGCTCGCGGAGCTGGGCCAGGGCCTCTCGGGGCCCCGCCACCTCCTGGTAGCAGAGCCCCCGGAAGCGCAGGCGCGCCGCCTCAGGGTCCTCCAGCGCGGCTGCGGGGTTCACGGAGGGCAGGCGCGGGGGGCCCAGGGAAGATGGCATTATGGTGCCGAGAGCCTTCTTGCAGCCACCGAGAGGGACCTGCAGGAGAGGAAGGGTCAGGGAGCGACCTAGAGGCCACGCCCAGGGTCAGGCGGACTCAGGACGAGGGATTGGCAGGTTGTCTCATGGAGCCTCCAGGAAACCGCCAACATTTGGGTACAAGGGGCGGTGGAGAGGCCGGTTCCCAGGGTCAGGCTGTGGAGCCGCGAGAAGAGGGGCGGGGTGGGGTGCGAAGGCAGGACACGTGGGCTGCAGTGGGCGTCCCGAGGGGCTGGCTACGGGGAGGCCCACGGCTGCGCCCAGGGTCGAGGCTGGACTTGGGGGCTCCGTGCTCGCCGACCACAGCGCGCTGTGGATGACGCGCACAGTCTGGACCGAGCATGTGAACGGAACCCCGAGTAGCGCGGAGCCGTGAGCCCGCCACTGGAGAAACTCGCCCACCTGGGGGGCTGTCCGACCCGGGAGACCAGTCTCCGGGCTCGTCTCCCGAAAATGGAAGGAGGGAGGAGGTCTTCCCGGAGGAGGCGACACGCTGCCCCGAGACGGAGAGGCTCGGAAGTGGGGCGCGCGGGGCACGTCGGGAGGTCGGCGGCGCCCCCGAGCGCGGGGAGGAGGGGCTGGGTGCCGGGAGGTGGAGAAATCGCGCCCAGCCCAGTCCTACCGCGCTCACCTCCGCCACCGCGCCGGCGCCGGAGGCCGCTTCCGGCCAACGGCACCGCGACGCTCCGCCCACCTTTTGCTGGACGCCATGCCGTGCCACGCCCCTCCGTTCGTTGCCCTGGTGACGTCGCGGCGGCCAATCAGGCCCCTGCTCCGAAGGCACCGCCCTCCCTTCGGACTACGTTTCCCATGAGCCTCAGTAAGCAAGGACGGGCGCTGTGTCCGCCGGCGGAGGCTCATTGTCAGAGGCCTCTCACGCCTTAGAACTGCTCCCGTCCTCGGAGAGAGGAATCTGCAGAGCAGCTCATTTTGCGATCTCCCTTCCCTCGCTGGCGGCCGTCCTTTTTGCATCCGGGTCTTAGGACTCATCAACTGCCCAGATGGGCCGTTAAAATCCTGCGCATGTGCAAAACGGACCGGGGTCCTATTGGTAAGTGAGGTGAGCGACCTGCCCTTTCGACCAATCAGAGCTGGTTCTCTGCACAGGCCCCACCCCCAGCGCTGCTAGAGGCTTGTTTCTGGACGCCGAGTCGTCGCCTTGGTAACGGCGTTCCAGCGCCCTGCACCCGCAGCAGTTTCTAAGGCAACAGCGGAGCGTCGTCCGGCCCTGCGTGGAGGCCCGGGTCGTGTACTAGTTGGGCAGTGGCTGGTCTCCGGGTGGCCCCACAAGGAAGCGGGGTCCGCTAGGACGGCCCTCCTGACCCGTGGGCTTTCTCCAGCGAGGAGGGTGCTGGTCCGACACTCGACCTCCGCTGGGCGCCCTGCCCCGGTGGGCACCCGTTTACCGAGCCGGAAACTGTCCCATGGTTCACATCTCCAGATACCAGAACCGGTATCTGTACTGCAAGGTGAAGGATGGGGGTTCTGTCCAGGCTTACGGGACGTGCTCAGCCTCTTTCTTACTTCGGGGGCCAGAGCTAGTAAGCTGACCTTTACTGTCAGTTTACCTCAGTAGGCAAAGCCATCGTTTTTAAGATCTGACTGGGGTGAGGCCAGGTGCGCGTCCACATCCAGTGGCTGAAACACGACGTGTTCCATCCTAAAACGCATCTCCAGTCTGTCTGGTTCCTCCTGATGCCGAGGAACCCTGGCCGCCAGCTCGAGATCAGGAGCTGTGGGCTGGGGACCCTTTTCCCCTCCCCACGTGGGAGTCCATTCTGTGGGACCCTTTCCCCTCCCCACGTGGGAGTCCATTCTGTGGGACTCTTTCCCTCTCCCCATGTGGGAGTCTGTACTTATTCTTCAATAAATCTCCACCTTTGCTATACAAAAAAAAAAAAGAGAGAGCTGTGGTCTTCATCGCCCACGGGTGCTCTGAGCGTGGGCGTGGCTTGTCAGCTCTCCGCAGCAGCATCCTTAGACGGCGCTGTTTGGTGGGGGCTTAGGTCTTTCCTCTGGGAGCGGGGACTCCCCAGAAACGACACGTGCGGAATGCCCTTGCTGTGGGCATTAAGCTTTGTCTTAAACACAGGCTTCTGACCCAGAAAGAGCAGGGGGGACACTTTCACCGTCACCGGCTGTTTGGGGTTAAGAGCAAGTTAGCCAGCCTGGCAGGAGGGGGCACCCCATGACCCGAGGACACGACGCACGGAGAGGGGGTGCGAGTTGTGCACAGCTAAGCCAGGCCCCGCATCCAGACAGCCCACTGCCCACGCCCACGCTCCAGGCGGCTGGCTGAGGGCAGGGGGAGGCCTGGCGGGCTCCCGGCGTGTGGCTAACCCGCAGGAGGCGGCGGTCTGAGCGGGGAGACAGTGATGGCTCCCCAGCCATGCTCCTCCCGTCTGCGCTGCTCCAGGTTCACACCCGGCCTCAGCGCTGGCCTGGCCTGTTCCCCAAGTCGAGGTTCCGGGAGCCTTTATGCCCCCACCGCCCTGACAGGAGACAGGATGGGGCTGCGCGTGTCCGCAGGGTCTCTGCCCGTATGTGGCGCCCTCCTGAGATCCCCCCTCTGTGTGACACCCCCACGTGGTGGGGACACTGAGGCAGGCAGGTGGGTGGGGCCCAGGTGCCCTCCTATGGCCCCATGTCGACCTTCAGCCTCACTCCCAGGAAAGTTAATTGTCTTTTTACTGAGGGAAGAGGAGCAGTTATACATGGAACAGACACAGATGGTAAATTCTTGCACAGCGGCAGCCTCCCTCCCATCCGGTCCAGAGAGGCTCCCGACAGATCACGTGGGTGGGAGCAGCCTGCAGACGTGCATCAGGGCGTGCGGTCCCCACGGAGCTGCAGGGACTGGGTTCCAACCTGGGTCCCCGTGAGAAGCCGCAGGCAGAGCTGCAATCTGTGGTCCACGAGGGGTGCGGGCACCGGTGTCCCCTTGGCAGCCGGAGATGGGGGCAGGGTGGACGGGTTGGAGCTGCCTCACTCAGCAGCTTCACCGGGATCCAAGCGGTGGGATCTGACCCCAAGGTTGACCCCAGGGCAGTGGGTACTCCCGTCCCATCACATCCGAGACCTCAGAGCCACCTGCATACACAGTGACACAGCATGACCCCCCGCAGGGCCGCTAGGCAGGAACCTGGCAAAGTCAGAACAGGGGCTGGCACGGGCACGTGCGCCTTACGAAGGTCCTGTCGGCCGGGGGCTGCAAACACCCTTTGCAGCCCGAACTCGGTTTTCCCTCCTGTCCTGCCCAACCCCCACACGGCCCCTCGTCCACTATGCCCACTCCCAGGAAGCCTCGGACGCACAGACACCTGGGGGAATATCCCGAGTATCAGGGACCAGCCAGCTGGGTGTGAACATCACAGATCTATGTGGACCGCCTCCACCCCCATCGCAGCACCCCACCTCCCCTTGGGGTCCAGGCACAACACGCGACAAGGGGTACCGCCATGCGGCCTGCCCCTGGTTCTGACTGCCACGCCTCGGGCCTTTCTGCAGCGTGGTCCCTGGGAATGGGGGAGGCGTTGTGGCCGAAGTGGCACATCCCGTCCGTCGCCACGGCAGCTGGGACCCGGGTGCACGCACACGCTTCTCCGGAGGGATCCGCAAAGGACCCAGCCCGCTGGCCGCGGGAGGCGCTGGAAGGGCCGAGCTGGACCTCAGGCCTCTGCCTGCTTGGACACCGGGACCGCAGCTGGGCCCGCGGCGGGGGCAGGCCGCTCCCCGGGAGCACTGCCCCTGCGCGAGGCTGGCGCGGCCCCGCGCCGCCGCACCGGCTTCTCCCCGGTGTGGATCCTCTGGTGGTGGAACAGGGCCGGCCGCTCGCGGAAGGCGCGGCCGCACTGCGCGCACACGAAGGGCTTCTCGCCCGTGTGGATGCGCCGGTGGCTGAGCAGCACGGCGCCCTTGGCGAAGGACTTGCCGCAGTCGGCGCAGCGGAAGGGCCGCTCGCCCGTGTGCAGCAGCTGGTGCTGCGTGAGGTTGGAGCTGTGGCTGAAGGCGCGGCCGCACTGCGCGCAGGTGAAGGGCTTCTCGCCCGTGTGCACGCGCTGGTGCTTGAAGAGCGAGGAGCCCTGGCTGAAGGCGGCCCCGCACAGCGCGCAGGCGTACGGCTTCTCGCCCGTGTGCGTGCGCTCGTGCTGGATCAGGTGCGAGTTGCGGCAGAAGCGCCGGCCGCAGCGCGCGCAGGCGTAGGGCCGGCCGCCCGCGTGGATCTTGCGGTGCTGGCTGAGGTTGGAGCCGTGGCTGAAGGCCTTGCCGCACTCGCCGCAGCGGAAGGCCTTCTCGGCCGTGTGGATGCGCTGGTGCCGCACCAGCGAGGAGCTGTGGCGGAAGGCCTTGCCGCAGGCCGGGCAGGCGTAGGGCGTCTCGCCGCTGTGGATGCGCTGGTGCTGCGTCAGGTGCGAGGTCTGGCTGAAGGCCTTGCCGCACTGCGCGCACTCGTAGGGCCGCTCGCCCGTGTGCGTGCGCAGGTGCTTGAGCAGGTCCGAGCTCTTCACGAACACTTTGCTGCAGGCCCTGCACTCGAAGGTCTTCTCTCCGGGCAGGAGGCCGGGGCCCGAGCGCAGGGCCTCGCCCAGCTCCGCCCAGGGCGGAGGCTCCCGGCCAGCCAGGAGTTTCCGAGGCTCGTGCCACGCTGCCCCCAGGCCTAGTTCCCCCGCAGGGTGACCAGCCTCGAGGCCTGGGACGCTCTGGAAGGTCCTCCCAGGACGCTCCCGCCCCGGTGGCTTCTGCGGCTGCGTGCCCGGCTGGGCGAGGTCTGGGAGAGCGTCCCCTGTGGGTGCGCTGCCCGCGGGCGCCTGCAGCTGGGGGGTCAGCCGCAGGCTCACACCGGCCTCCCCACTGCCGGGGCCTAGCAGGAGCCGTTCCCAGTAGATCACGGAGACCCCAGTGGGTTTCCTCTCCCCAGACGAGGCACTGCCCCGACGCCCCTCCAGGCGTTCTCCAGGCTCACAGGCAGCAGGGGTGGGGGGGACCCCGGTAGGTGTCAGGGGGGGCCTTTCCGGGAAGGTCCACGCTGCTTCCCCAGAAACAGCTCTGTCCTCTGCGGGACGCTGGGAACCTGCAGGACCAGAAACAGTGGGTGCCTGGGTCACCCTGACCAGGAGGAGGGGACCTGGGCGGGCGGGTGGGCAAGGGGGGCCCTGGGTCTGGGTGCGGAAGCCTTCTAGTCGGCAGCTCCCCTGCCTGGCCCCTCCCTCTGGCGGCCTGAGGCAGAGTTTTACTCATGGACGCTGTTCCCCGACTGCTCTCCCCGCACAGGCAGCGCCGGGACCGTCCCGGCCAAAGCTGTGTCCCTGAGCCCCCGAGAACCGGCGGGTCACTGCAAGTGCTCAAGAAACAATGAGCGCGTGAACGTGAGGGAACGGCCCCACGGAGGAGGGCACCCAGGCCGAGACAGGAAGGTTTGAGGCCAACACGCTGGCTGAGGTGGGATTTTGAGGTCTCACCACGGCCTGGGTGCCCTCAGCGCTCCCCCTTGGAGGAGAGGCTCATGGTGGAAGGAGAACAGGAGGGAGTCAGGTGGGAGTCAGCAGAGTGTGGGAAAGAGGGACCCCCCCTCCCCAGAGGCCCCACTCACCAGGGCTGGGCCGCCTCTGGGCATCCCCGGCCAGGGTCACCTCCAGCCCACTGAGAACCCAGGGCTCCTCGCCCCGCTCCAGCTGGAGGACTATCCGAGGTCGGGAGGCAGAGAGCCCTGCAGGGGCAGACGAGCAAGTGAGGGGCCGGCTGCAGCTCCTGACAGCCAGCTGCCCTACGGGGGACTGTCCGCAGCCGGGCTCCCCGGAACAGCTTCCTGTGCCGTGGGGGAGGTGTCCGCAGGGCCAGAGGAAGAGCACGGGGCCCAGGCCCTGAGGTGCCTCGGCCTGAAGGGACACTGGGGGGGGGGAGGGGGGAGGGGGGAGGGTGCTGCTCAGAGGCCCCGGGGGGGTCAGGGGGTTGGTGCTGCTGGACCAGCCTGGCAATGAATGAGCTTTCCCGGGGGGCGGGGGGGACCCAGGGCCTTACCCAGCGAGGCCACGAGGGCGAAGTTCTCCAGCATCACCTGGCGGTACAAGGCCCTCTGGGCCGAGTCCAAGAGCCCCCACTCTTCCCGGGAGAAGTGCACGGCCACATCCTCAAAGACCATCAGCGCCTGCGACTGGGCAGGGGGAGGCCGGCATGGCCTACGTTACGGCCACGTGACCCACCACTCCCTGTCCCAATGGCCACTTCCCCACGGTCCCTCCCATTCACTCCCCCCCCCCTCCCGGGCTCTGCAGTGCAGCCTCCCTCACCTGTGTGGGCCCCTCTTTGTCCAGTCAGGGTGGGGACCTTTTTCCTGCCGAGGGCCGTGAGGACGCTTAGAACGTCCTTCACAGGCCGTACGGAGTCATCAGCTCAGAAAGTAGCCTGTTACCCGTCGTCAGGCATTTCATTAACTCACCCCTCACGCCTTGGCAGGGCCAGATCGAATGATCTCACGGGCCTCATAGGGCTCGCGGGCCGACGTTCCCCACCCCTGGTACGCCTCAGGTGCCTGCTCGCCTGCCCGCTGGCCGCTCCCGACAAGGCAGCCGGAGCCCCCGGCCTCCCACAGCTGCCGCCCCGCGGGCAGTCCCAGACCACGCCACAGCTGTGCTCAAGCTGCGCCTCCCCAGATGTGCTCCCACTGCTCTCGCCATCAGCAACGGCGGCTGCCCCCCCACACGGCCTCGCTGAGAGTCCCAGCCCGGAGGACTGGCCGATCCCCGCCAGTCTCCAGAGGAGAGGCCCAAAGGGTCCACTCTGGCCGGGCAGACAGGAGCCAGGGCCTCCCCTCTTGGCCACGCCCCCCCCTTTTAAAAATTTTGATTTCAGAGAGGAAGGGAGAGAGAGAGACATCAATGATGAGAATCATTGATTGGCTGCCTGCTGCACGCCCCACACTGGGGATGGAGCCCACAACCTGGGCCTGTGCCCTGATGGGAATCGAACCGTGACCTCCTGGGTCATAGGTCGATGCTAAACCACTGAGCCACGGTGGCGGGGCCGTGCCCCCTCACTTGGCTGCCACCTGCCAGACTTCCTGAGAGCCGTGGGCCTGCGGGCCCCTCTTCCTCTCCTAGGAGCACTGACTGCCCGGCTCTGTGAGGTGGTGAAGTCGGCTCCCCATTGGATGCCCAGGCCCTGCCTGGGCTCAGGACACCTGGACTCTGCTCCTCGATGGGGCACCCCCTGCTCATTGCCCCCTGAAGCCTGATTTCCCTTCAGATTCCGGATTTTGTCTCCAGCAGCTCCATCCCTCCGGTGCGCAGACTAAGAGACCTGTGAAGGTCACGCCTCGAATGGAACAAGGGGCCTCTGTGTCGGGAATGCAACCGATTCCCCGTCTCCGGTCTGGTCATCGCCTGCCCCCTGCACACCGTCCCCCACCCTGCAGCTACCCTCTACGCGGAAACGGTGAGGTAGGTGAAACCTCCTAACTCAGCCCCGCCGGCGTGGCTCAGGGGTTGAGCGATGACCTATGTCCCAGTCAGGGCACAGGCCTGGGTGGCAGGCTCGCTCCCCAGGGTGGGGCCTGCAGGAGGCAGCTCATCAGTGATTCTCTCTCATCACGGATGTTTTTCTCTCTCCCTTCCTCTCTGAAATCGATTAACACACACACACACACACACACTCTGAGTGGCCAGATGATGATGATCTCTGAACGCATAATAATCTGGCCACTCAGTGTGTATATATATATATTAGAGGCCCGGTGCATGAATTCGTGCATGGGTGGGGTCGGCCAGCTTGGCCAGGGCGAGGGGACATGGGCAGATGGCCGGCCTGCTGGTCGGACTCCTGGTGGAGGGGACAATTTGCATATCAGCCTTTTATTCTATAGGAGAGACACCGAGTGGCCAGATGATTATGTGCGCAGAGGTCATCATAACCGGCCACTCCGTGTATATAGACACATTTAAAATTTCTAACATAAAGCGAGTCCACAACCTCCCGTAGCTTCGCGATGGCCCACTCTTGGCCTCACACACCATCTTCTCTCCCCAAGGAGCTCCGTCGCCAAGCTCTGGTCCGGAAGTACCGAGGTTGCCTCCCACCCCAGCTCTTCCACGAAGAGGGGGTGTCCCCGCACCCCCTCCCCCGTGGCTACCAGAGGGGGGGGGACCCCGCCCGTGCGCGCTCCACTGGTCTGGAACCGGGTCTAGGGCGCATCCGAGAGGGGAAGACCCTTCTAGCTGGGGCTCTGGTCCGGGGAGGGGGTCCGCGTGGGGTCGGGGGCTCCCCCTACTCACCTGCGTCGCCGCGGCCATCGGAACCAGCGCTGGCGGCGGCCCACCCGGACCCCCGCTCCTGGCCTCAGGCTCCCTGTGCGTCCAGGGCGCGGGCCGCCACGCACAGACCCTGCGGCGCCACAGAGGCCGGAGAGCACGTGGGCCGGGCGCCGCCCCAAGGCCCCTGGGGGCTGCCCACGCTGCACCCGAGAAACCGAGGCCGGGGTGCGGGGGGCGTGGCCGGGGGCCTGCGGCCGCGGCGCGCGTGGAGCGGGCCCGGCGCCCACGCCTTCGTCCGCCCTCGCCTCCGGCCTCCGGAACCTCCCGGGAACGGCCAGACCAGCCGCGCTCCCGCCCCCAACACCGGGGACGGCCCAGCAGCCCGGAGCCAAGTGACAGTCTCGGAGGCCGGAAGTCCAGCCCCGGCCAGCGCTCATTGGCCCAATACGGGCTTACGCGCAGAGCCTTCTGGGTAGGGTAGTTCCGAGTGCCTGCCACCCACGGTATCCATGGCAACGGCCAAGCGTCACCGCGTGGGGTGCTAGGAAGTGGAGTGGCCGCTTCCCCGGGCTGGCTCCTGGCTGGGGCTCCCGGCTGGGAGGCTCTGAACGAGGCGGTTAGGAAGAAACCGGGAAAATCCCCGTGGAACGGAGAAACTGCGACTTAGAGCCAGAGAACAGGTCCTAAGCGCCGCCCGGCTGGTGTGCATCGGCGGCTGAGCGTCCACCTATGACCCACGAGGCCAAGGTTCTGTTCAGGTTCCGTCCCAGGTTCCCCGTCAGGACACATGCCCGGGTTGTGGGCTCCATCCCCAGTAGGGGGCGTGCAGGAGGAGCCAATCAATGATTCTCATCATTGATGTTTCTCTCTCTCTCCCTCTCCCTTCCTCTCTGAAGTCAATACAAATATATTTTAAAAATAAAATAAGCCCAGCTGGCCTGGCTCCGTGGTTGAGCGTCGACCTACGAACAGGGAGGTCACGGTTTGATTCCGGGTCAGGGCACAGGCCCAGGTTGCGGGCTTGATCCCCAGTGTGGGGCGTGCAGGAGGCAGCCGATCAATGATTGTCTCTCATCACTGATGTTTCTCTCTCTCTCTCTCCCTCTCCCTTCCTCTCTGAAATCAGTAAAAATAGATTTTAAAATATAAAGTAAAATAAAGTAAAATAAATTCCCCCACCCCCAAAAAAAATCCTCACCTGCCCACCATGGCCAGGATTGACCAACTGCCTCCTGCACGCCCCCCACGGGGGATCAGGCTCAGCGGTTAGTGCGAGCCTAACACCGAGTTCCATTCCAAGGGCACCGACTAAGGTTGTAGGTTGGATCACCGCTCCAGTTAGGGCACTAACCTACACATCCACCTTCCTCTCCCTCCCTCTCCCTCCCTTCTACAATCTCTGAAAATCAGTGGGAAAAATACCCTCAGGTGAGGATTAAAAACCGCGGACAGACCCTCCCCTGCCCTGGCTGGTGTGCCTCAGTTGGTTGAACTGTGTCCTGTGCACCCCAAGGTCACTGGTTGGATTCCTGGTCAGGGCACCCCAAAAAAGAAAAGAGCCCTAGCTGGTGTGGCTCAGTGGATAGAGCGCCGGCCTGCGGACTGAAGGGTCCCAGGTTCGATTCTGGTCAAGGGCACATGCCCGGGTTTTGGGCTCATTCCCCAGTGGGGGGTGTGCAGGAGGCAGCTGATCAATGTTTCTAACTCTCTCTCCCTCTCCCTTCCTCTCTGTAAAAATTAATAAAGTATATTAAAAAAAAAAACACCAAAAACACAACACCTCAAGATAAAGGAAGCCAGGGCATGCTCTCCTTAGAGCACGCCCACACCTTCCCTGATTCCTTCCTTCCTCAGGGGCCCATCTTTGTTCTTCCTCCTAAGCTCTCAGGGTTCCAACAAGAATTGCAACCAGGGGAGAAGCAGGCAGTGGCAGCTTGTCCGGGCGGAACCCCTGAACCTGTCTCCAAGGGCTCTCGTGGCGCCTCTGTAACTTGTTCCAAGACCACGCAGCCTGGAGGGCTCACTTCTGCCTCTGTGACTTCCCCAGGGGCCCACGCAGCTCTCTCCGAGGCTCACTCCTGTTGCTGTGATCTTGCCTCTTTCATCTTTTTTTTCTCTTAACCTGTTGTTTTTTTTTAATATATATTTTTATTGATTGCAGAGAAGGGAGAGGGAGAGAGAAACATCAGTGATGAGAGAGAATCATTGATCAACTGCCTCCTGCATATCCCCCACTGGGAATGGAGCCCACAAACCGGGCATGTGCCCTGATCAGGAATGAAACTGTGACTTCCTGGCTTCCTGGTTCATAGGTCAATGCCCAACCACTGAACTACACTGCCTGGGTTTAAACTTTTTTAAAATATTTTTTATTGATTTCTTACAGAGAGGAAGAGAAAGGGATAGAGAGTTAGAAACATCGATGAGAGAGAAACATCAATCAGCTGCCTCCTGCACACCCCCCACTGGGGATGTGCCCACAACCAAGGTACATGCCCTTGACCTGAATCGAACCCAGGACCCTTCCGTCTGCAGGCTGCCTCCTGCGTGCCCCATACTGGGGCTTGAGCCTGCCACCCAGTCACGCACCCTGACGGGAATTGAACTGTGACCTCCTGGTCTGTGGGGTTGACCCTCCACCGAGCCACACTGGCCGGGCCTGCCTCCTTTAGCTTAAGCACTTCTTTTATTTCACTGTTCCCATCCCATCCTAATTAATAAAAGGGCAATATGCAAATCGACCAAACAGCGGAGCCACCGGTCGCTATGACGCGCACTGGCCACCAGGGGGCAGACGCTCAGCGCAGGAGCTGCCCCTGGTGGTCAGTGTGCCACTCAGCCAGAAGCCGGGTGGACAGCTGGCGAGCCTCTCCCAGCTCTGCGGCAGCGCCAAGGATGTCCAAACACAGGCCGCTCCGGGCCTAAGCCTGCAGCTGGACATCCCCCGAGGGCTCCCGGCCTGCGGGAGGGTGCAGGCCGGGTGGAGGGACCCCGCCCCCTCACCCCAAGTGCATGAATTTTCATGTACCGGGCCTCTAGTCTTTAATAAGTGAACTCTCAAAGTCACTTGGACTCGTTTCGTGAAAACTTTCCTGCACCAAGAACCCACACATTCAGCCTGTGCTGGGCAGACCCTCCTGCGCCCCAGCCCCTCTCCAGTGACACGAGTGCATTCCCCGTGCAGCTCACATCCTGAGGCATAGCAAGTCGTCCTTCACAGGTTGGGGTGGGGGGGGGGCACTTGTTCCCTCTGAGGATTTGGGGCCCTGGTGTGTCGGACACTCCGTAGTTTGGCACTCCTGTCACGGCACTGAGGCCCGCAGACCCCCATCTGCAGACAAGCTCATGGCAGAAGGCCCTCCTCCTGGCATGCCCGGGCCGGTGCGTGAGTCCCTGGCCAGGCTCTCCGGGGCTGTGGCCTGGTTTTCAAGGCCACCTGGCTGCACACTCCTGGCTGAAGTCCTTCACGCGTTCGTGTGTGTGGGGTGGGGGAGGGTGTGCAGACTCTTTTCATTCAGGCTGCTTTGCCGCCCACTCATGCAGACCCCGTGTCTGTTCAGGGCCCGTGGGAGGGAAAGTCCTTGCGACAGATCTAGCCCTTCACCCGGAATTTCCTCCACAGGGGAGAAGCCAGAGGGGCCTTAAGTGTGTGGTGGCTGAGACCTGACCTGCTCTGGCCGAGGGGACCCACCCAGTGTCCGCGGGCAGCTCAGGGGAAGCCGCCCTGCTTCGTGGACCCGTTGGATCTGCACGTGGCGCCTGTAATGTCCTGGGGACCACGCCCCTCCTCACCTCGACTGCTCCAGGCGGTGACCACAGCAGCCAGGTTGATTACATCACCTCTGAGCTACAGGAACGGTTGTGGAGGTGTACCCAGACAACCAGTGGGTGCGGACTGCCTGTCATTACTTCAGCCAATTAAGCAGACACAGGGTGGAATCCGATAGGAGCATTTATTCCGATCCGGCCGGCTGGACGGGACAGCAGCAGGCCGTCCACAAACATCCGCTCTGCGCCCCTCCAGAAGGCAGCCGTTTGTGTGGGGTAGGAATGACAGGCATCGGGGAAGTGGGCACAGAATAATCACTGCAGGTTTCAGATCTAACCCTTCAGCCGGAATTAAGCAGACAGGGTTGAATCATATGTGAGTGCAGTGGGGATGGGGGTGGGGGTGGGGGCGGGAGGGGAGGCTCACAAAGGGCGCCCACGGACCAGATTACCGGCAACAGGGACTGGGGCTTGGAAAGAGCAGGTGCCGCCCTGACCGGTGTGGCTCCGTGGATAGAGCCTCGGCCTGCGGACTGAAGTCCCCGGTTCCATTCTGGTCAAGGGCATGCACCTTGGTTGCGGACACATATCCAGCGGGGGGTGTGCAGGTGGCAGCTGATCGATGTTTCTAACTCTCTGTCCTTCTCCCTTCCTCTCTGTTAAAAAATCAATAAAATATATTTTTAAAAAAAGAGCAGGTGCCTCCGGGACTAGATTCTTTCAGCCAAGAGGCTGTCAATCATTCCATAATGATAGGCAGCTCTGGGGACAGGCGGACCCGACTCCTTGGTTGTCCGGTTACAGGTACCGACGGAACTTCCCGAAAGCTCCCAGCCGGTCTCACCTGCCTGTACACCGTCCTGGACGGACCGTGAAAGGAGCCCACCCCCCGCCCTAAACGCCGAGGACTGGGGCTCGGGCCGGCAACAAGGTCCCTCAACCCCGTGTGAACCTAAGGACCAGACGCGGAAGAAACAGTCCGGCCAGGGAAGTCCCGCCCCATCCCTGCATGTTCATTGGCCAGAGAACGCCCAGAAACGCCCCCCTCCTGATTTCTCATTGGCCAGCTCTGGTATGGACGCGGAGCGAGCGGCTTCCAGGCCCTGTAGTTCGGCTCTAGTGAGCAGCGACGCCAGGGTGTGCTTCCCGATCACCTAGGCAACGGCCAAGCGGCGCCGTGATTGGCTAAAAATAAAGTGTTGTTGTTGGGGGCGAGCCTGGAGCCAATCAGGCTCCGAGGAGGGGTTCCTAGGAGGGGTTTCCAAGGAGGGGGCGGGATTTCCGTAGGTTGCCCGTGCCTATTCGTTTCGACCGGGGCGCTCCGCACCGGCCGCCGCTGGAGCGAAGGAGAAGGGGCCGGAGCACCTTCACCGCGACTTGGCAGACACTTTCACCCCCGCGAATGGTGCCTCCTTCGGCTTTCCCGGGGGTGGAACGGACGCGACAAGTCTCCGCGCTCGGGAGGAAGGAAGGTCCCAGGTTCTCAGTTCGGTTGATACCGGGACGGAGGCCCCGAGTGCGCCGTTAGCCCGCGGTCGCCCACCCAGTGGTGTGCGGGGTACAAATGAACGCGCAGGGTCCGACCCGGCCGGCAGCGTCGCGGATGGACTCTCCGCGGGTGAGTGGGGATCCCCACCCTCATGACCCCGGAGCCCCGGGGTCACGTGCGGCTGTGGGTTGGGGTCAGGGCGGGGACCGAGACTCTGGGCAGACTAGACCTGGCCGGTGTGGCTCAGGGGTTAGAATGTTGGACCGTGCCCCAAAGGGTCGTGGGTTCGATTCCCGGTCAAGACTGCGTACCTGGGTTGTAGGTTCGAACCCCGGTCCCGGGTTGGAGGGGGGGCTGTGTGTGCAGAAGGCGGCCAATGGATGTGTGTCTCACATGTTCTCTCTCCCCCTCCCCGTCCTCCTCCCCCTTCCCCTCCCTCCCAATCTCTAAAAATCAGTGGGAAAAATATCCTCAGGTGAAGATTAACAATAATGTATTTTTAATATATTTTATTGATTTTTTTACAGAGAGGAAGGGAGAGGGATGGAGAGAGAGAAACATCGATGAGAGAGAAGCATCCATCAGCTGCCTCCTGTGCACCCCCCCCCCCAACAACCAAGGAACATGCCCTTGACCGGAATCGAACCCGGGACCCTTCAGTCCGCAGGCCGACGCGCCATCCACTGGGCCACACCAGCCAGGGCCCCACCTGCCTTTTGTTGTTCTAGGTTGGGTCGGCCTGAATGCAGTGCCTGCAAGGAGAAAGGGACACTGTGGTGCGGGGCGCGTTACCTCCTCTGAAGCGGGGCCGGAGGAGAGGAGAGGCTGCGGTGGGTGAGGGGAGGGTGGCCGGAGGGCGTCACAGGAAGAGGAGGAGGCGGTGGCAGAGGCTGCAGAATGCGCAGTCACAGGTGCCGGGCCCGGATGTGCCCGTTGGAGCATTCTGTGTGCTTGTTTTCCAGCCCGCCTTTTGGCCCCCTGGCTCAGCGGTCTCCTCGCTGCAGAGCCCAGTGACCTTCGGGGACGTGGCCGTGGACTTCTCCACGGAGGAGTGGGGGCTCCTTGGGGTGGCTCGGAGGCACCTGTACCGTGATGTGATGCTGGAGATCTTTGAGCTCATGGCCTCGCTGGGTAAGACCCTTTGCCCGGTCATACCGTGGTGACTGCTTCCGCCCTGTGCCTTTTTCCCGTAGAAAGTTCGGTTTGTCCCCAAGCCCAGCCATGGATGCTGCTGCTTCCCAGGTTTCATGTTGCAGGAGCTGGGGCCCGGCTGTGTGCACCCCCGTCTCCTCCTGGGCCGCCTCACGCGTGGTCCTCCTAGCTGCTGCCCCTGGGAGCTGAGGTCGGGGACCGGCATCTCCAGGCTGCCTAACGGACCCACTGAGCTTGACCCCGTGTGGGGTCCTGCCCTGGTTCTGCCCCTTCTTCCATAAGATGACTTTTCAAAACAGCTTCATTAAGATACACCATAAGTTCACCCCTTGATTTTTTCAAATATATTTTTTATTGATTTTTTTTACAGAGAGGGAGAGAGAGTTAGAAACATCGATGAGAGGGAAATGTCAATCAGCTGCCTCCTGCACCCCCCTACTCGGGATGTGCCCGCAGCCCAGGTCCAAGCCCTTGACCAGAATCGAACCCGGGACCCTTCAGTCTGCAGGCCGACGCTCTATCCACTGAGCCACACCGGTCAGGGCTAAGTTCACCCCTTGAAAGTATATATTTACACAGGTGTCTGATGATCACAATCCAATTTTAGAATATTTTCATCACCTACAGGGAGACTTTGTACCCATTAGCAGTCATGCCCTATCCTCCCTCTTCCCTTTTCCCCAAGTCCTGGGCAAAACCTCTCGTCTACTTTTTGACTATACAGACTTGCTTATTCTAGACATTTCATTTAAATGAAATCACACAAAATGTGACCAGCTTTCATTTAGCTTATGTTTCAGAGGTTCATCCATGTTGTAGCATGGACAATATGCATTCCTTCTCATGTCTGAAGAACATCCCATTGTATAAAACTTGTTTATCAAGTTGATGGGCATTTGGCTTGTTTCCATCTCTTTGGCTACGATGAAAAATGCTGCTGTGAACATTCACGTACGAGTTGTTTTTTTTAAATATATTTTATTGATTTTTTTTTTTTACAGAGAGGAAGGGAGAGGGATAGTTAGAAAAATCGATGAGAGAGAAACATCGATCAGCTGCCTCCTGCACACCCCCTACTGGGGATGTGCCCGCAACCAAGGTCCATGCCCTTGACCGGAATCGAACCCGGGACCCTTCAGTCCTCAGGCCGACGCTCTATCCACTGAGCCAAACCGGTTTCGGCTGGACCCCTTCTTATATGTGTCAGTTACACATCCCTAAGGAAGTCACCCTTTGCACCAAATTGAACACTCAGTTAACGAGCAATTTCTCTATTTTAGGTTGTTGGCATGAAGTGGAAGACGAGGAGGCCTGTTCCAAGCAGAATGCTTCTGTAGAAGGGGTGTCCCAGGTCAGGATCCCCAATACACATCCTTCCACCGAGAAGACTGATCCCTGTGACATGTGTGGCCCATTTAGGAGAGACATTTTGCACCTCGATGAGCATCAGGGAGCACAGACCCCCTACATGTGTGGAGCGTGTGCAAGAAGGTTCTGGCTCCACACGAACCTTCCCCAGCACCAGGAGGAGCACAGTGGAGAGAAGTCCTGCGGAGGGCACGAGGACGGGGATTCGTTTGTGAAGCACCCTGTAGTCTGCCTGTCAGGGAGGCCCTTCACTTGCAGGGAAGGGTGGAAGGGTGCCTCAGACAGCCACGACCTCCGCCAGCACCCGGCCGCCAACCGCAGTGGGAAGTCACACAGGAGCACAGAGTGCAGGGAGGCCTTCCCACACGGTTCCAGCCTTGGGCAGTTCCCAGGAGCCCATGCCACAAAGGAGCTCCGAAGAGGCACCGTTTAGATGCCCAGCAGTTGTAAATTCCTTAGAGGAGAAATCAACCCTTGTCAGTTACCGAGAATTTCACACTGGAGACACATTGCACGTGTGTGAGGAGTGCAGGAAGGCCTTCAGTGACCCATCTACGCTGAGGGAGCACCAGAAATTTCACCCTGGAATAAAGCCCTGTGAGTACAGTGACTGTGAGGAAATCTTCAGCCACAAACGCACGCTTGTTCAACACCGGAGAATTCACACAGGAGAAAGGCCTTACGAGTGCAGTGCCTGGAGGAAAGCCTTGAATACCAGGTCACACCGCACTCGGCATGAGAAAGGTCATGCTGGAGAACGGCCTTTTGAGTGCAGGGAGTGTGGAAAAGCTTTTAACAACAACTCTGAACTTGTTAAGCACCAGAGGGTTCACACTGGAGAGCGGCCCTTTGAATGTGGTGAATGTGGAAGAGACTTCAAGCAAAGCTCCCACCTCCTGCGGCATCAGAACGTTCACACTGGAGCAGCCCTTTGGGTGCAGTGAGTGTGGGAAGGCCTTCAGCACTAGCGCCACCCTCACTCAGCACCAGAGAGTACACACCGGGCAAAGGCCATACGAGTGCAGCAAATGTGGGAAAACCTTCAGCCACAGTTCCAGCCTGGTTCAGCACTGCAGGATTCACACTGGAGAGAGGCCTTTTGAGTGCCGTGAGTGTGGAAGAGCTTTCAACAAAACCTCCAATCTTGCTCAGCACCAGAGGGTTCACAGTGGAGAGCGGCCTTTCGAATGTGGTGAATGTGGAGGTGGCTTCAGGCAAAGCTCCCACCTCCTGCGGCATCAGAAGGTTCACACTGGAGAGCGGCCTGTTGAGTGTGGGAAAACCTTCAGCAGTAGCACCACCCTCACTCAGCACCAGAGCGTACACACTGGGCAAAGGCCACACGAGTGCAGCAAACGTGGGAAAACCTTCAGCCGCAGTTCCAGCCTGGTTCAGCACTGCAGAGTGCACACTGGAGAGAAGCCTTACGACTGCAGCGAGTGTGGGAAGGCCTTTGCCCACCGTTCCAGCCTCATTAAGCACCGGAGGATTCACACCAAGGAAAAGCCATAGAGTGCAATGAAGGTGGGAAATTCTTTAGCCAAAACTCCATTCTCGTTGAACATGAGAAAGTTCACACTGGAGAAAGGCCTTATGGGTGCAGTGAGTGTGGGAAGTTCTTTAGCCACAAGTACAGCCTCGTTTATCACCGCGGAATTCACACCGGAGAAAGGCCTTATGGGTGCAGTGAGTGCCAGAGAGCCTTCAGCACCAACTCTCACCTGGTCCGGCACCAGAGAGTTCACACACAAGAACAGCCCTGCGAGTGCAGTGAGTGTGGGAAAGCTTTCGTGAGAAACCCACACTTGTTCAACACCAGGTGGTCACACCAGAGGAAGGACAGCAGTGTGGCCACTGTGGGAAAGTCTTCAGCCGCCTCGCAGCCTTGCTCAGCATGAAAGGATTCACGCCTGAGAGGAGCCTTATGGATATGGACTTGGTGAGGCCAACTTCACGCAGCAGAAGCCCACAGAGAAGTTACCTTTGTGTCCCACGGGTGTGGAGAAACGTCAGGAGCTGCTGTGCCCTTTCTGAGCAGCCCAGGAGCCTGGCCAGAGCTGTGTCCCCTGGAGCGCAATCCTCTCCAGCCTGCCTGGATCCCAGTGTTTGCAGTGGCCGTCTGCACATGCGCAGAGACGTCTTCCTGGCCCTCCTTCCCCTTTCCCAGAGCTAATCGGGATTGTCCTGGACCCAGTGGGATGGCTTCAGTCTCGTTGTCTCTGGGAAGGTTCAGGACCGAGCTGGCCCATGCTGGGTGAGGGGCCTGGAGGGATGTCCAGCGGGGGCTGCTTGGGAAGACGTGTGTTCCCCGAGGGTGGGTGGTATTCAATGGAAAATTTCCCCACAAGTTCCAGTATTGTTATTCTGACGTTAATATGCACACCTGTCACTAGTTTGTTTTATTTTATAAAACTGACCTTTTGTCTGGTCACCAGAAGACTGAGCTCTTCATCTACTAGAGTCGCAAAGAATCACTTTGCTTCCTTAGGTGATGGTGTGGACGAAGGTTTGCATCCCCCCGAATTCACAGGTTTAAGCCCAGCCCCCTCCGTGATGGTTTAGGAGGTGGGGCCTTTGAGAGGTAAACAGGTGCAGGTGAGGTCAGAGGCTGGAACCTGATGAAGGGATTACTGTCCTCATAAGGAGGGAAGAGAGATCCGAGCTTCCTCCTTCCAGACCACGTGAGGACAGCAGAGTGACGGCTGTCCACAAGCAAGGAAGGGCGCACTTGTCAACAAGCCTGGATTGAAACACACACACATCTGGGTTGGAATTGCCCAGCACCTGGGTCTTGGACGTCCCGGCCTCTAGAAATGGGAGAGATTTCTGTGGTTTAAGCCACCCAAGCTGTGGCACTTCGTTACAGCAGCCAGAGCCGACTGTGACAGTAGAGATGGGGACGGTCCCCCCTCATGGGCATCTACAGAGCAAAATGATGTTTGCCCTCGTGGACCAGTTCAGTCTTTTTTTTAATTTTTAAATTTTTATTGATTTCAGAGGAGAAGGGAGAGGGAGAGATAGAAACATCAATGATGAGAGAATCATTGATTGGCTGCCTCCTGCACGCCCTCTACTGGGGATTGAGCCCCCAACCCAGGCACGTGCCCTTGACCAGAATCGAACCTGGGACCCTTCAGTTCTCAGGCCGACGCTCTATCCATTGAGCCAAACCAGCTAGGCCAGTCTTTTTTTTTAATTTTTATTGATTTCAGAGGGGGAGGGAGAGGGAGAGAGAGAGAGAAATATCCATGATGACAGGGAATCATTGATCAGCTGCCTCCTGCACGCCCCACACTGGGGATCGAGCCGCAACCCGGGCCTGTGCCCTGACCAGGAATCGAACTGTGACCGCCTGGCTCATAGGTCAATGCTCAACCACGGAGCCACGCCGGCCGGGCGAACCAGTTCAGTCTTGTAAGACAAGGCATCAAACAGAATACTCAGATTCACCCTGCCCCCTGCTTAGTTAATGTGGAGACGTGCACGTTTACTCACAGCTGTCACCAAATGGACTTGTTCACTGTGAGGAAATAAATGGATGCTTGCCCAGCTGACATGGGGTCCAGGCGTGTCGCATTCCAGTGAAAACACAAGCATTTTACCTCCGTAGATGAACTATAAGAGGCCAGAAACACCAGCATTATCAACATCAGTGAAGCCTTGAGCCCTTTCGGTATATTGGTGTGTCTTTAACAAGCACAAACGCAGCCCTGATTTCAAACGTCCAGATGTCCGGAAGGACAGATGGGTGGTGGAGGGTTCGAATCCAGCCTGACATCAAGGCACGGAGGACACAGAGAAAATGACTCTTAACAGGGCAGCGAGCGCAGGGACTCCCGGAGAGAGGACATCTTGGCTCAGTTGTTGGGAGGGTAACTGGGAGAGGCAGAGAGGACCAGGGAGGGGCAGGCATCCATGACTAGCTGAGGGTACCCCCCCCAAAAAGTGTCCTGGGCCCAGCAGCTGCTGCGTGGATTCTGGAAGAGAATCCGGGGAGAGGACAGTCCCAGGACCGGCTGTGACCGTGGGCTGCGGTGCTGGTTTGCCAGGTGAGGTTCTGGCGAACACGGTGGAATTACGGCAGGACGGTAAGAAGCCAGGAAAATCCCTGGGCAAGTAGAAAGGGGGAACCGAGACAAGAAGATTAGGGCTAAACAGTTCGGGCAATCTACAGCCTGCTTGTGAACTGCAAGACCCTACCCTCCCTGAGCAAGGGCCTCTGAGAGCAAATGGCTTCCAGCCTGACCCTTACTAGGAAATGCGCAGCTTAAGTCCCCCTGGCCTGGGGAGTGGAGAGCCAAGCCCAGCTAAGCTCACCAAACCCACAGACATGAAGCTGGGGAACCAATAAAGCGCCGACGAGGCCAGACAGACGAAGCTGAAGCAGCCACAGGATAATTAATCCAGACCCCCACACTCCGATGCACCGGCTTATTAAAAAGGCAGCTGGCCTTTCTAATCACTAAAATCAATAAATCTCTAAAATCAATAAATCGATGTTTTTAAAGGCACTTGGCCATGGCCGGTGTGCCTGAGGGGGTCGCGTGTCGGCCAGCATCCCCTAGGGCTGCAGATCCAATTCCCCGTCCAGGGCCCGTACCCGCCTTTCCCGTGGCAACCGACCACGTGTCTCCCACGGACCGGCCCGCGGGCTGTGGAATCTTTCCTACACGAAACCAAGCACACCTGCCCTGCAGGCTGGGGCGAGGCCCGTCCTGTCAGCACAGAGTGAGTCCCACCCAAGCCGGTGCCCTGGGCAGGCCAGCGGGCCCGAGCCGCTGGCCTTGTGGAGGGTGTCCCCGCATCACCAGGGCAACGTGACTCTCCCCCGTGCCCCATCAGGCTGGCCGCTGTGTACGGAGCCCCAGCCGAACACCAGGAAGCGGATTCGGGGCAGGTGCCGAGGGCCCTTCGCCCGGGGCCCAGGGGCTGCCCTACGAGATCTGGCCAAGGCCACCCACCCACAGCGACTGAGCTCGTGACCTGTGTCCATCCACACCCACCTGCTCGGAGATCTGAGCTCCACCTGGCTCAGCTGGACTTTAACTTTTTTAAATATATTTTTACTGATTTCAGAGAGGAAGGGAGAGGGAGCGAGAAACGTCAATGATGAGACAGAACCATCGACCGGCTGCCTCTTGTACGTCCCACCTGGGGATCGAGCCCGCAACCCGGGCCTGTGCCCTGACTGGGACCTGAACTCACAGCCGGGCAGGCAGTTACTACACGGGGAGGAAGGCGCCCGAACAGACTCAGAGGTGGGCCTACCCTTTGTGATGCAGGCGGGGACTGAGCCCACCGACCAGACTCCCCTGAGGGCGAGCTTGCTGGGGTTCGCCCGGCTCATCACCCCTCCGGCCATCAGGAGGATGGCGGGTCGCCAGAGGAGGCGTGCAGGAGGCCAGAGAGGCGAGGGAGTGACGACGGATTTATCGCAGCGACAGGGCTTCCGGCGGGCTTTCTCCTGGGCCGAGGCTTCCCTATGCAGACCCGGAGGGGAGAGGATGGGAGTGGTCTCGGCAGAGGGAACGGCCAGTGAAATGGCCTAGAAGCCAGGTCCCGGGGCGGGCTATCCATCCCACCGCTCCATCAACGCCCTGGAGTCTGGGGTCCCCGAGGCTGCCACCCAGCTCCCACCCACAGGGACGCAGCCACAGGCCCCGCGCAGTTTGCTGAACTGATGTTTTACTTGGGGCAAAACTTTCTGAACGCTTTCAGCCAAAGGCCCCACGACCCGGATCGCCGGGGTCCCTATGTCGACTCAACCGCTTCTGTCCCTGCAGCCCGGGCGCAGTGGCAGCAACAGCCAAGGCCCCACGCGTGCAGACACCGGGACCGCTGGGTCCCCAGGCCACGTCCCGGGACTCCGGGGCCCCGTCACGAGGTGAGCGTGCCCGGTGGGGCGAGGACCCAGAGGCCCGCAGACCATGTGGCGAGCGGGACCCCGGTCACAGGAAACAGGCCCACAATCCCCAGGAGGTTCTGCAACCCACAGCCCTGACACGCGCGCGGAAGCCCCTTCAGAGCCGCTCGGAGCGCCAGCGTGCCCGACCCCCCGCCACTGCCCGCCGTGTCCCTGAGCCACGGCTGTCCCCACGGGTGCCCCCCCCGCAGTGTTCCCAAGCCACGGCTGTTCCCACACCCCCCCCCGCAGTGTCCCTGAGCCACGGCTGTCCCCACGGGTGCCCCTCCCCCCCGCAGTGTTCCCGAGCCACGGCTGTTCCCACACACACCCCCCTGCAGTGTCCCTGAGCCACGGCTGTCCCCACGGGTGCCCCTCCCCCCCGCAGTGTTCCCGAGCCACGGCTGTCCCCACGGGTGCCCCTCCCCCCCGCAGTGTCCCTGAGCCACGGCTGTCCCCACAGGTGCCCCTCCCCCCCGCAGTGTTCCTGAGCCACGGCTGTTCCCACACCCCCCCGCCGCCCGCCGTGTTCCCGAGCCACGGCTGTTCCCACGGGTGCCCCTCCCCCCCGCAGTGTCCCTGAGCCACGGCTGTCCCCACGGGTGCCCCTCCCCCGCAGTGTTCCTGAGCCACGGCTGTTCCACAGGCCCCCTCCCCCCAGTGTTCCCGAGCCACGGCTGTTCCCACAGGCCGGCCGGTTTGTGGTTAGTCTGTGAGACCTTACTGCCACCTTCAAGTGCAGAGGACACGGCTTCGGAGCCGACTCTGGGCAGAGCTTCCTCTGACCAAGGCTGTGGACTGAGGAGCGCTCCCCGGGAACAAGGGCCCTGGCTCTGTTGCCCCCCCGACCCGTGAGCCTTCTTAGAGCAGCTCCCCCGTTCTTGATCCACCAGGAACCCGACACCCAGATGACACGGTTCACCCACAAGCCTCCGGGCGTCTCCCTGCTGGTCTCGGGTGCCAGTGCAATCCAGGCCGGCCAAGTGGAGCTGTGCCCTGCCGCTCTGCCGTCCCCCCCCCCGGCCAACGAGAGTCAGGGAAGCCGTTCCCTCTATTCATGAGCCCATTTTGTCCTTTACTCCCGCACAGAGACCAGAACCCCCAGGATTACCGGTGACAAGGCCTTGTTAAAAAATTGGTTTTACTGATTTCAGAGAGAGAAAGGGGAAGGGAGAGAGAGAAACGTCCATCGATGAGAGAGAACCTTCGATCTGCGGCCTCTCCTGTGTGTCCGCTGCTGGGGATCGAGCCCGCAAACCGGGCATGTGCCCTGACTGAGAATCGGATCAGCAACCTCTGTGTGCTCGGGATGTTCCACCCACTGAGCGGCACCAGCCGAGGCAGACCACGCCTCACTGCTGTGCCCCCCGAGCCGTGAGACAGGTGCCCGTGAGTGTCAGCGGTACGAGACGGTCCGCCTTCCCCGCACGCCCAGTGGGCACTGCTTAGCTTCCACTGGCCACAGCGGGGTCATGCCCACAACTAAGGCAGTTGGGACGTAACGCCCAACATGGGCTCCACACTCATGACTCTGTTCGACACGGAGCAGAGAACACCTGGGTGACAGGTGCCACCATGAGGACGGCCAGACGGCAGAGGCCTGGGCAGGTCAGAGTGCAACACAGCTCCCGAAAGCTTCCCACACACCGACCCCGCCCCGCGGGGGTGCTGGGGTGTGCCTGGCTCACCTCTCAAATGGCTCCTCTCCTCAATCTCCTTCCTGGAGAGAAACCTTCCGCGTTGAGCAAGGTGCCAGCTGTGGCGCGAGGCCTTCCCACATCCCGGCCGCCTAGGACCCTGCTCCGGCGTGGACCTTCTGGTGCTGCAGGAGCGTGGAGCCGTGTTTGAAGGCCTTCCCGCAGGCCGCACACCCGTGGGCCCTCTGCCCCGTGTGGAACTGCTGGTGCCGGTTGCGGTAGGACCTGGTGGTGAAGGCCTTCCCGCACAGGCTGCACCCGTAGGGCCGCTCGCCCGTGTGGACCTTCTGGTGCTGGTCCAGGCCCGAGCGGGTCACGTAGGCCTTCCCACACTGCTGGCACACGGGCGGCTTCTCTCCGGTGTGCACTCTCTGGTGGAGGGAGAAGCTCTGGAGGTATTTAAAGCTCTTCCCACATTCCCGGCACTCGTAGGGCCTGTCTCCGACGTGAACGTTGCGGTGCCGGATGAGGGTGGACAGGACGCTGAAGGCTTTGCCGCACTCGCCGCAGGCGTAGGGCCTCTCCCCAGTGTGGACCCTCCGGTGCAGAACGAGGGCATCTTTGCGGCTGAAGGTTCTCCCGCACTCACCGCACGCCAAAGGTTTGAGGCCCGTGTGCACCTTCTGGTGCTTCCTCAGTTTCGATGGGTAACTGAAGGCCTTCCCACACGCGTGGCACACGTGGGGCGTTCCTCCCGCGTGGACCTTCCTGTGACTAACCGGGGCCGCGTTCTCCTTGGGGGCATGTCCGCCCTTGGGGCACCGAAAGGGTCTCTCCGCACAGTGAGCCACCGAAGGCCTTCGGGAAGGTCTTCCCGCAGCCGCTGCACCTGACTCCCTGCTCCCGGAGCCCCGTGCTGCCGTGTGGGCTCGCCACACCGTGGGTGGCCTGGTGCTGGAGGCGGCCTGGCGGGGCAGGGGCGTCCTCCTCAGGCTCCCCACACCGAGGGTGCTTCTCTGACCGGCGGCCTCTGCAGCTCTTCACCTGCTGAGGAGGGCCGCCGCGTCGTCCAGTCCCCAGGGACACCCTGAAACAGCAAGTTGGGTGCCAACAGCTGGTGAGGGGAGGAGACACCTCTCCCCAGTGCGCGCGACACCCAGACAGGAGCCCACAGACGGCCAGGAGGTGGCGGGGACGTCTGGGTGAGAAAGGGCTGGCGCGCCCCACCAGCGCTCTGCCAGGTCGCAGCCGGGGCAGACCTGGACGGGCAAGGAGCGGTGCGGGGAGAGCCGGGCCTCCACATCACGCCCCTGCAGCGGCGAACGGCAGGGCCCGAGCTGCTGGTGACAGTGAGTACCTGAAGAGCCTGCGTCTATGCCGAGGAGAGGACTGAGCACCGGGAAGGGGAAATGACAAGACAGAAGCGAGGTGGGTCCCTGGGGCCTGCCCGGGTGGAGATGGGAGAGGGAGGTGGGAAACCAGGGCACACAGACCCGCCACCCACACGCCGCAGTCCACCGGGGACGAGGCACCTCCAGCCCCATCGCCGCGACCAGGACCCCTCCCGGCTCCCGGTCTGCGGACCAGTCACGCCCACCATGCTGGGGACCCGGGGCTCCTCTTCACCCTCCAGTTGGGCCACCACAGGGGACCCCAGAGGCACAATTCCTAGGAGGAGACTAAGAGGCTGGCCACACACCCCGGGAAGCTCCTGTCACCATGGCAACCAGCAGGAAACTGAGGATCAGACAAGAAGCCTCCCCCGCACATTTAAACATTCACTGAGGTCCGGCCAGTGTGGCTCCGCGGTTGAGCATCAGCCTATGAACCAGGAGGTCAGGGCACGCGCCCGGGTCACAGGCTCGATCCCCAGCGTGGGCCGTGCAGGAGGCAGCCAATGGGTGATTCTCGCTCATCACTGATGTTTCTCTCTCTCTCCCCCTTCCTCTCTGAAAACAATAAAAATACATATTTTTAAAAATTACAGAACAGCTAAATGGAAAGATCTGTCACGTCCATGGACTGAAAGACATGAAGATGGCAATACTCCAAAAACTGACCTACTGATTCGAATTCCTGGCTCACGCCTGGCCCAGGGAGGGGACCTTATAGAATTTCTTTTGTTGGAAGAAGGCGAGACCTGGCGCAGAGGGAGGCCATGGCTTCCGCAGGGTCACAGAGCGGCGGGGACAAGCACACGCCGGTGCCCAGCCCCGGTACTGGGCACTTCCCGGAGCCCTGGGAGGAAGCAGCCTCCGTGGGGGGGCGTCAGGATGGACAGGAAGTCCCGTGGGGAACAGCCAGAGGCGGCCAGTTTGCTGGCGGAGCCTGAGGGCCTTACCGAGCGAGACGGTGAGCGCGAAGTTCTCCAACACTGCGTCCCGGTACAGGCTCCTCTGGGCGGCAGTGAGGAGCAGCCACGTCCTCGAAGGTGACCAGGCCCTGTGAGGACGCAGTCCCCTCAGCCTCGGGTCAGCAGCGGCCGGAAAAGCCAACCAGAACGCAGACCAGGGGGTCCCGACCCGTCTTGGGCCGTGCCCCACCTCACCACCTCTGAATTTCTGACGCCCCCCCGCCCCATGACATGTAATTCTTATTATTCAAAAAACTAACTGTGGCCCTAGCCAGTGTGGCTCAGTGGCCAGAGCGTCGGCCTGCGGATGGAAGGGTCCCGGGTTCGATTCCGGTCAAGGGCACAGGCCCGGGTTGCGGGCTCATCCCCAGTGGGGGGTGTGCAGGAGGCAGCTGATCGATGTTTCCCTCTCATCAATATTTCTAACTCTCTATCCCTCTCCCTTCTTCTCTGTAAAAGTCAATAAAATATATTAAAATAATAATAATAATAATAATAATATGAAGCGATACGGGAAAATAGCAAGTAAATTTCAAAACATATACTAGAGAACTGAAGTGCATAAATATGTCACAATATATATTTACGTGCTGTATACCAGGCCCCTAGAGCCGTAAGAAATGCAAGAAGTTCACTGTTAGTAACTCATTCTCGAGTTGCCCCCCTTAAAAATCAAACTGCCCCCCGTGGGGGTGTGCCCCACGATGGGAACCCCTCATGCCCGCAGGGCACATCCAGGCCCTGGACCTGTGGCTCCGAGTCCCGCCACGTCTTTCCCTTTGCGCGCCCGCCCCCACCCAGCCTCTCCCTCTCCCTAAGCCCCCCCTCGCAGGCCCACCAGGACCCCAGGGCCCTGCACCCGCCCACAGCACAGGCTGGGGACCGCACAGCTGCCCTCCACGACCCGCGCCAGGGGCACCAGCCGCACCCCGTCTCCTGCCACCCAGGCCCCCCGATCCCAGGGGTCACCTCTTAGAGCTCCCCCTTTTCTCTCCGGCACAAGGACCTGGTCTAGGGCGCCCACCGGGGAGCCAGACCCCCTCCAGGCCAGCGCAACACCGCGGAGAGCAGCCAGCACCCCGCCGCCCAGAACCACGCACGCACCTCCGAGCCCGGCCCCGCCCACCGGCCTTGGCTCGGCGGCCCCCTCCCCCCCGCCTCCCAGCCTGGCTCCGTCCTGGGATCCTCGGAACCGGACCCCCTGCCACTCACCTGCGCCTCCTCGGCCATCGGAACCGGTGGGCGCAGCGACCTCCGGCCCCCGAGGCAACTGCGAAGCTCGGCATCCGCGGGGTACGGGGTCCCGAGGGCTGGGGAGCCGTCTCCGGAGGCGCGGGGTACGCGAGCCTGACGAAGGCGGAGCCACTCGGGGCCACGGCGCGTGCGAAGGCGCGACCGGGGCCCCCGCCCTTCTCCTTCGCCGCCGGCCCGCCACACACTCGCCGGGAGCCCGCACGGACCCGCCACCGGGAGCAAACGGAGCACCGCCGGGCAGCGCCGGAAGTCCCGCCCCGTGCGAGCGGCGGACGCCTCACGCTCGCACTGCATTTCCCAGCTCCCCACGCGGGGCCGCCTGCCTGTTGCCACGGCGACAGGGGAGCGCGCTCCCAGCTTCCGCCGGACCCACCGGAACTCCATTTCCCATCGTGCCTCGCGGGGCGTCCGAGCCGTTGCAACGGCCAACGGCCAGGGAAGGGGCGTTTCTGGGCGAGCCGCGCTGTTGCTGCGGAGCCGCTCGGCGCTGAGGAGCCGGTTGCTGCGCGGCCGACGGCGCCCGGGACCGGGAGCGGGGACGGCGAGAGAGCGGGGCGGCCCACCGCCACTGTACGCCCGAGGCCTGGCCGGTCGCGGGGCTTAGCGAGGAGGGGACCGAGGCGGAGGGACCGCGGCTGCGGGTCTGAAGCGGGCGGGAGGGAGGCGGGAGGCGGGAGGGGACATGCAGGGCCCAGCTGGACCCGGGCGTGGAGCTGAGGGGACGTGGGGGTTCTTTTTCGCTTTTAAAAATGTATTTGTGTTGATTGCAGAGAGGAAGGGAGGGGGAGCAAGACATCAGCGAGGAGAGAGAACCGCGGACCGGCTGCCTCCTGCACGCCCCCTACCGGGGGTCCTGTGCCCTGACCGGCATCCAACCGTGACCCCCCGGTTCATAGGTCAAAGTTCAACCACCGAGCTACTCCTTCCTGCTGGTCTTAATTTTTATTGATTGGTTTTTGCGCGCACACACGTATACACACACGCACACACGTATGCACACACACACGTATGCACACACGTATGCACACACGTGTATACACACACGCACGCACGTATATACACATGTATACACACACACACCGGCTTGTCCATCTTGAGTTGCACTCATTGGTTGAGTCTTTCCTGTGCCCTGACCAGGGATCGAACCCACAACCTGGGCGTATGGGGAAGACGCTCCCAGCCACGGCGCTCCCGGCCGGGGCGGGCGAGGGGACACGCTTTGTGGGGTGCTCTCCAGTCCAAGCCCTGGCCACCCGCCAGCTTCAGTGTCCCCATCTGTCAACCTGGACGCTGCCGCTCCCTTGGAGGAGAAAGGGGGGAGCGCTGGGGGAGGACCCAGGACCAGTGTGCTGAGCTGGGGGTTCCCCGGAGCCTGGCGGGGAGGCCTTGTGGCCGAGAGGATGGCTCTCTGCTGAGTCCTTGGGGCATCACCCGCCTCGGGAGGCTCCCTCCTCCCCGTGCACCCTGGGTGCCCCCCTCCAGCCTCCCCCCACTTCTCCCCGTGCACCCTGGGCACACAGCGGGTGCTCAGCAAATGCCTGTGGGTTACAGCGTCCCCCCTGCCCCTGCCGCACCCCTTTCCCGGAGGCTGAGCCCTTCCCAGGTCTAGGCCGCCCCCAGTCTTTCCCGCGGGGTTCAGCACACCCTCCTTCCTGTTCCCTTTCTCCCAAGGGCCTGAAGCGACGCCAGCCTCCTTGCTGGGCCTGTGCCCCAAGGCTTGAAGAAGGCAAAGATGGCCTCATCGTCTTCCCAGCGCAAAAGGGCGAGCTCTAAGCTGGAGCTGACCAAGGAGCAGATCCAGGAGATCCGGCAGGCCTTCGACCTCTTCGATACGGACGCCACCGGGACCATCGACGTCAAGGAGCTGAAGGTGGCCATGAGGGCCCTGGGCTTCGAGCCCAAGAAGGAGGAGATCAAGAAAATGATCGGAGACATCGACAAGGAAGGGACGGGGAAGATGAACTTCAACGACTTCCTGACGGTGATGACGCAGAAGATGTGCGAGAAGGACACCAAAGAGGAGATCCTCAAGGCCTTCAAGCTGTTCGACGACGACGAGACGGGGACCATCTCCTTCAGCAACCTCAAACGCGTGGCCAAGGAGCTGGGCGAGAACCTGACGGACGAGGAGCTGCAGGAGATGATCGACGAGGCGGACCGCGACGGCGACGGCGTGGTGAGCGAGCAGGAGTTCCTGCGCATCATGAAGAAGACCAGCCTTTACTGAGCCGCCGCCGCCGCTGCTGCTGCTGCTGCTGCTGCTGCTGCTGCGGCGCGCACGCGCTCGGCTGGCTGCGTGCCGCTGTGTGCGAACCCGGTTCTCAGAGCACAGTTTTCCCCACCCCCTCCCTGTGCAACTTCAGTGACAACCTCACCCCTGTTCTCAACGTTTGCAAGTTTTCTTTGACCCAAACAAAAGTTCTTTGTGAGGTGACCGACCTGCTGCTTCCTCTAATCCTCCAAAGCGGAGCACGAGCCCGTTGGAGCCTTCACCCACCTGCCCCTCGGCCTCGGCCCCGCGTTGGTGCGGCTCAGGAAGACTCCGCAGAAACACGGCAGGCGTCCCTACGGTTCCGGTTTGAACTGACACCTGAGCAGCTTTCTCTTTGAAAATCCAGTGAGCTCTCTCACTTGCACTTGGGTGTGTTTTTCCTATTTGTTTTGTTGTAAAATAAAGCCTAAGAAAAGTTCCCCTTGCACTTAGTGTTTACTGCAGCCCAGTTTACACAAAGAGAGCACCAAAGTCCCAAGTCCTGGGGCTGCCTGTGCTTTGGGGTTCAGAGGACCTGGGAGGAGGAGCAAGCCTGGGGTGGGAGGGAGGGTGGCGTCCAGCAAGGGTGGAGTAGGCAGAGGGAGGCTGGCTGGGCACAGCGCCAGGGGCCACAGAGGCTGTAAGCCAAGCCTCGGGCGGGGAGGCCCCCGTGATCCGGGCCCCAGGTTGGTCAGCAGCTCCTTTGCTTCCTGGGCAGTGGGCGGGTGGCATCAAGGTAGCAATCAGCAGGCAGGGATGCCCAGCAGCCCCATTTCACAGGAGGAGAGACTGAGGCCCCAGGCTCTGGCTGGGAGGGTGGAGAAGCTGGTTAGGGAGGGAGGGAGGGGCCAGCCCTGCCCGGGACCCTCAGCCACTGGCCCAGTTGCCCCGGACTCGGCGCCACCCATCGCCTCCCCTGCGTGTCCTTGAAGACGCAGCCCTGAGGGCTCTTCCTCCAGGCAGCCTTCCTTGAACACACTCAGGCAGAGAGCGTCACCTTCTGCTCTTCGGTGAACTGCCAGTCAAGGGTCCCTTTCTGGTCTCCTGCCCCCTCACCCCTCACGCCCCCGCCTGGGGTGCAGGGGGAAGGGATGAAGAGGGAGCTGTCTGGGACTCTGTATAAACCAGGTGATGGCCCCCACAGACGTTCAGGTCCTAATTCCAGGGGTCTGCTCCCTTGCATGGCCAGATGGGCCTGTAGGTGTGGTTAAGTGAAGGACATGGAGCTGGGCAGATCCTGGCGAATCAGGATGGGCTCACTTCGTCACAATCTTTTTATTTTTTCTGGCAATCCCCGTGTGAGGATACCGTTCCATTGGTTTTTAGAGAGAGTGGGAGGGAGAAGGAGGGACAGACAGAAACATCGATGAGAGAGAGATGCGTCGATTGGCTGCCTCCTGCACCCCCCAGGGCCAGGGACCTGCAACCAAGGTACGCGCCCTTGACCAGAATCAAACCCAGGACCCTTCCGTCCCTGGGCCGGCGCTCTATCCACTGAGCCCCACCGGCCAGGGCTGTCACAGCATCTGTAAGTGAAGGAGCCAGGCAGGAGGGTCGGAGAGCGATCCGGAGATACTGCACTGCGGCCCAGAGGACAGGAATGCTCCCCGGAGCCCGGAGGAAAGCCCGTGAGCACCGGGGCTTCAGTCGGGGGGGGGGGGGGCGGGGCTGATCCTGAGACGTCTCCCTGCAGAGCTGTGAGGGCCTGTGTGGCTCTCGGGAGCTGAGTTGGTGGAAGGATGCGGCAGCCGCCAGAGAACACGACACATCGCCAACCTTGCTCCTGCCTGACCGGCCCCTCCCCACAGGGCTGGGCGCCCAGTGACACCGGCACGCAGGAATGGGACTGGGACCGGTCCGGGAAGACACTCCCTGGGTGCCCTGCTGCTCCCACTTCCAGGCTTCCTCCCTGGAAGCCGCAGCTCCCATCCAAAGGAGCTCCGCCCCGTGCCAGGTCAGGGTGGCGGGCGGCCAGCAGGGTGGGCCCGGGTGCCCACAGGCATTCCTGGGCGGCTCCCAGGTCCCCTGCGAGGCTGTCCCTCCCGGGTGCCAGCTGCTGAGGACCCACAGTGTCGTCAAACCACACGAAGCCTTCAGCCCCGTGGAAGGCACATTGGAAAACGCTGGGTGCCCACGGCCGGCGGGGCTCGGGCTGAGCATCGACCTGTGACCCCGGAGGTCACAGTTCATGCCCGGTCAGGGCACAGGCCTGGGTGGGGGCTCGATCCCCAGTGGGGGGCGTGCAGGAGGCAGCCGATCCATGATTCCCTCTCATCGTTGACGTTTCTCTCTGCCTTCCTCTCTGAAATCAGTAAAAGTGGATTTTAAAAACGGAAAAGCTGGGTGCCCACCCGCAACGCACAGCGCCCCAACCCTGGGCTCCGTGAGGCAGGATGGGGCTCCTGGGCCGCGGGTGGGGCACGTGACTCCTGTTCGCCTGTGCGGAGGGCGGCTGCCATCTGTCTGCTCTGCGGTGACTAAGCCAGGAAGGCTTCGGAGAGGAGGAGGCCGGGAACCCTCGGCTGCTCTCCCGGGAGGTGGCTGTCCACAGGGAGCCCAGCAGGGACGCCAGGAAGGGGCACGGCTGGCCCCGAGGAACGCATGGGTGGAGATGGGGGTTCCAGTGAGCAGGGAGGTTCAGGAACAACCCCCCCCCCCAAATCAGGTGACACTGACCCAGAGGGCACCTGTGGCCTCGGTGAGCCTGGTGACCGGCCCGGGACTCTGGAACCTGGCCGCGCGGCTCAGTGGTTGAGCGCCGACCTAGGAGCCAGGAGGTTCCGTTCCCGGTCAGGGCACAGGCCCAGGTTGCAGGCTCACTCCCCAGCGGGGCGTCAGTAACATCTATAAAGAGCCCTGGCTGGTTTGGCTCAGTGGATAGAGCGTTGGCCTGTGGATGGAGGGGCCCAGGGCACAGGCCCAGGCCGCAGGCTCGATCCCCTGGGGGGTGGGGCCTGCAGGAGGCAGAGGATCCGTGACTCTCTTTGTGGATGGTGCCTCCCTCTCTGCAGTCAATAATACACACAAAGAGGCCCGGACCCACAGGGGAAGTTGAGGCCTCTCTCCTGGCAGTGTGGTACCTAGCACCCCGCTGGATGCCTCCATTGGCTGATTCCCGTATGTGCCCTGACCTGGGCTCGAACCCCCAGCCGTGGCGCATGGAGAGGACCTCTGACCGAGCCTCCCTACCCGCCAGGTCTGTGAGCCGGTCTCGGAGGCTCAGGCCCCTCGGTCCTCCCACAGCGGGGACCAGCCTTGAGACGCTGGAGCCCCTCGGCCAGCCTGCGCGGCAGAGAAGACAGACCCACCACCTGGCGGTCAGCCCCGCGGCCCAGGTGGGGCGCTCCCAGCAGATGCAGCAGCGGATCTGTTGCCCCCCCCCCCCCCCAGCCTCCTTCAGAGCCTCCAGCCCCTGCGGCCCCAGGATGCTCCCCAGGATGAAGGGGGGTGCACTCCGTGGGACCCATGTGAGGATCAGGGTTGGGGTGCCCCTAGCAGGCCCCCTGCAAGGGTCTTTTATTTTAATCCTCTCCCGGGGACGTTTTCCATTGGTTTTTAGAGAGAGTGGACGGGAGAGGGAAAGAGAGGGAAACACGGATGTGAGAAAAGCATGGATTGGTTGCCCCCTGCACACGCTCCCCCGAGGGCACCCCGACAGGGCCCAGGCCCGGGAGCCTGCACCCAAGGAGCGTGCCCTGAACCACGTGACCAGAATCAAACGCCAGACCCTGCCGTCTGCAGGCCGAGGCTCTACCCACGGAGCCAGACCGGCCAGAGCCCAGCAGAGTCTTCATAAAGATGGGGCCGGGGTGCCCTCAGCTGGATGCCCGCGGGGGTCAGGGTCAGGGTCAGGGGTTGCTTCCTGGGGGGGGGGGGGGGACGGTGGCGAGGGGTTGGCAAGGCCCCAGGAGGACGCGAGGTGCCCGGGACCGGAGACCAGATCTGCCAGAGGCGTGTTTACTGCGACCCCCACACCCGCCTCCGGCCCCGAACCCAGCCGGGGCCGCCCTCCCCCTCCCACGCGCGGTCCGAGGGCCTGTCCAGCACCCCCTCTGCCTCCAGCGCGTCCTCAGGGCTCCCTGGGGGCTCCGCTGTGTCCTCCGCAGCTCCCGGCAGCGTGGCGTCCAGGTCACGGCCAGTGGGGCCCGGCGTCCAGGCGGGGGTCCAGGGCGCCCCGGGCTCGGGCCGCGGCGGGAACCAGGAGAATCCAGGCGCGGGGGCGAGCGCCACGAGCTGCGGCCGCGGGGGGCCCGAGGAGGCGGCGTGCGGGATGAGGAAGAAGATGTAGACGCCGGAGACCACCAGGCCCGCGGCCACCAGCGCGGCGAGCGCCACGGCCGCGTTGAAGGCCCAGGAGGGGCTGTCCAGGGTCAGGCGGCGCGACAGCGGGCGGCCGAGGCGCAGCGGCGGCGGCGGGGGCGGCGGGCGCGCGGCGCGGGTCTTGCGGGGCGCGGGCGGCGGGCGCAGGTAGAGCAGCCCGCGGCGCCGGTCGAAGCGCACGGAGCCCTGGCGCGCGGGCGGGGCGCGGGCCTCGCGGGGCAGCAGGCCGACCTGCGTGGGCAGCGCGGGCAGCCCCCCGCGCGGGGCCAGGCGCGTGGGCGCGCGGCACACCGGGCAGGCCACCGCCTCGCCGCCGCCCGCCGTGGCCAGCGACAGGCGCGCCAGGCACTCGAGGCAGAAGACGTGGCCGCAGTCCAGGCGCTTGGGCAGCTTGAAGGCGCCGTCGAAGGGCGACACGCAGATGAGGCACTCGACGGGGGAGGCGGGCGGCAGGATGGGGCTGCCGCCCGCGCTCGGGCTGCCGTCCCCGTCCTCCTCGTCCTCAGCCTCGCCCTGGTCCGGGGACCGGGGCGCGGAGAGCGCGCCGGGGGAGCTGGGGCCGGAGCCCTGCGGGACCCGCGCGCGGCGCAGCCAGGGCGGCCTGGGGCAGGGCATCCGGACCGGGCCTGCGGGGAAGGCGGTGGGAGGATGGCGGTGCCGCAGGGGGACCCCCAACACGGAGCAGAGGCGGGACAGGGGTAGATGGAAGACTGACGGGCTCTGGAAAGGGCTGGGGACCGGGGACGAACCCAGGGGTCAGCGCAGGTTAAGCCAGACTTGGAGGCCTGCAGATGGGGGCCGAGTGGCTGACAGGTGCGGGGAGAGCGGGACCCACAGACCCCGGGATGAAGCCCACAACGGGGACAGGGGCCCCAGAGACCCCAAGGTGCCCGGTGCCTTCCTACCTGGTGGCGCCTCCTCCCTCTGGCTGGAAGTCAGTTTTGACCCCAATCCCCGGCCTAGTGGCCCAGGGACACCAAGCGCCCCGCCCTGTGGGAGGGGCCCCGAGGCGAAGCCACGCCCTCGGTTCCTGCCTGACTCGTCGGACTGCTCGTCACGCCCACCAGCCGGATGTCTGGGGGTGGTGGGCAGGTGATGGCTCAGGTTGAGCCTGACGCCCAGGTGCGCGATGCCCCCCACTTCCTGGTGAACTCCCCACCCGGGAGACATCGGTGCAGGGGAAGCCGGAGGCAGGGCCCCCTGCAGGCTGCCAGGCCTGGGCTGCGGCCAGACCACGGCAAGGGGACAACCAGCCAGGGGGGGACTGCGGGTGGGAGGCGGGCAGACCTCAGGGGCTGCACAGGGTCCCGTTCCCCACCCCACCCCCCAGCCAGCTTGCAGAAGAGCTGTTAGTGGTCACAGCGGCACCCACCAGCCCTCCACCCCCTTTTCCAACCAGGGACACTCCAGGTGGCCGGGCCTGCACCCTGGCTGCCATGGTTCTGAGTCAGTGCTTCCCTGGGGAATCCAGGCCCCAAGACGTGCGAAGAATGTGACCAGCCCCCCAGGACGTGGGGACCCCCAGCTCCCGCGACCCCCAAGAACAGACAGCGCAAAGGCAGGCAGAGCTGCCCGAAGGCAGACAGTTTATTGGAGCCGCAGCCGGATCAGCGGTTGGACTTGGCCACGCGCTCCAGCTCGTCTTTCTTCTTGATGGCGTAGGAGTTGGAGGAGCCCTGCGGGGAGGCACAGGGTCGGGTCAGCTCCAGGCGGGGCAGGGCCCCCAACCCCCTCCGTGTCCTCACCCACCTTGGCCGCGTTGATGAGCTCATCTGCCAGGCACTCGGCAATGGTCTTGATGTTCCGGAAGGCAGCCTCGCGGGCACCCGTGCACAGCAGCCAGATGGCCTGGGGAGCACAGGGCGGCTCAGCCTGGGGCAGAGGACACCTGGCACCAGGCAGGGCCCGTCCGTGGGCCCCGAGGAATGCTGGGACCACACGGGCGCCCAGCTGGCATGCTGCCAGGTCTGGGCCAGACTGAGGGCCCCAAAGTAAGTGTAGGCACAAAGGGCCCCCGATTCCCGGAGACCGGCACGACAGGAAATGAAACGGGTGTGCCCGGCCTGGGCCCCGAATGGAGAATGAGCAGCGACGGGGCGGCTGCAAACAGGGCAGAGGGAGCCCTCCATGCTCGGCTGCTGTTACGTTCCTCGGGGAGACAGCGGGGCTAGACCGTCAGCAACGGATCCTCCAAGAGCCCAAGACACACACACACACAGTGACAACACATACACCAGTCACACGGCACGCAGCCCAATGCCGCCCCAAAGGTCCAGAGCCGGGCTAGGAACCCCAGCTGCACAGGGCAGGAATCCAGGAAGGCTTCCCGGAGGAAGTGACACTCCAGGTAAAGCATGCGACTCGGCGAACCTTCCCACGGGCCAGCCTCTGCCCCGGGCAGGACTCCACCGAGGCCCGGCTGCTGTGCCTGCCCAGCCACGGGGGCCACCAGCCCAGGCCCACCTGATTCACGCGGCGCAGAGGGGACACGTCCACCGCCTGTCGCCTCACGGTCCCAGCGCGCCCGATTCGGGTCGAGTCCTCTCGGGGGCCGCTGTTGATGATGGCGTTCACCAGGACCTGCAGGGGGTTCTGGGGGAGAGGGGAGCGAATGAGCCCGAGGCAGGCCGGCCGTCTACGGCCACCCCGACGCGGAAGGCCCCTGCGCGCTGCCGGGCCCGCCCACCTCGCCGGTGAGCAGGTGGATGATCTCGAAGGCGTGCTTGACGATGCGCACGGTCATGAGCTTCTTGCCGTTGTTGCGGCCGTGCATCATCATGGAGTTGGTGAGGCGCTCCACGATGGGGCACTGCGCCTTGCGGAAGCGCTTGGCCGCGTAGCGCCCGGCGCTGTGGGGCAGGTACTTGGCGTACTTCTCCTTCACCGCGATGTAGTCCTGGGCAGAGGGCGGGACGTCAGGAGGGGCGGGGGCCAGAGGCACAGGGACCCCTCACCGGTGGGGTCAGCCGTGGCCTCTGCCCTGGGGGCGCGGGTGGAGGACCAGAGGGACCGCAACCACACTCCCCTTGGCTGCGGAAGGACCTCAAACCGCGCGCGGACGCTTTGAACCAGACAGCTGGGGTTTGGGGCCGTCCTGTGCGCGGAAGGACCGTTAGCAGGAACCCTCCACCCTCTGAGACGGCCGGTTCTTAAAAGACGTTTTTATTCATTTCACCGAGAGGAAGGGAAAGGGAGACGAAGAAACCTCGATGCGGCCGACAGAGAAACACTGCCGGCTGCCTCCTGCGTGCCCCCCACCGGGGACGGAGCCCAAAACCCGGGCCGTGCCCGACCAGGAAGCAAACCGGCGACGCATGGCGCCCGGGTCGCTCAACCAACGGGCCCACCGGCCAAGGCTCAAATGAGTCTCTTTTTTTTGCTTTTTAATGGATTGATTCAGAGAAGGGAAACACGGACTTGCTGTCATCGGTTGATTCTTCCGTGGGCCCTGACGGGATCAAACCCGCAACCTTGGCGAATGGTGCTCTAACCAACCGAGCTGCCTGGGCAGGGCCCAGACGCCGTGTAAGAGCCACGCAGACACCCTTCCTGTGCACACAGGTCCCAAGAAAACGCTAGAACGTGGGACCGGGAACTTGTGTCTACAGGCCTCGCATAGTCCTCCCGTGAAACACGCCCGAGGCCTGACACACACGAGGACATATCCCAACAACGCTTTCCTACGAGGCAGCAGCTGTCAGAACGTTGTCTGATCCGCCAAGGTTGAGGGTTCGATGTCTGTTCAGGCCTCATGCAGGAACCAACCAATGAGTGAATGAGGAACCAACCAATGAGTGAATGAATGATGGGAACGGCCAGCTGGCATGCTCAGTTGGCTGAGCATCAATCAAGGAACCAGGAGGCATCGAACGAATGTTCCTCTCTCCCTCTTCCTTCCTCTCTGACATCCATAAAAATATACTTTAGAAAATTGGCACAATTGATGTTTCTCTCTGAAGTCAATGAAAATACAACCAGGACAGGGAACGGACAGGGGATGCCGATCCTGGCGCGAGGCTGTGTCCACGCTGGAGGGACCACCTGCACCAGCAGGAGGTGGCTGTGCAGACAAACTGCGGACACGGCCGGGCCGTCGAGGGTCTGTTCACATGCCCGGCCCAGGAGAGAGCCCTGAGCCCAGGGACACCGCTCCCCGTCAGGGCACCAGGGAGAAGAGAACAGGAGTGACCCTCTTCCAGGGCTGTACACACACGAAGGAAGTCTGGAAGCTAACGCACACAGGACAGAGCCCACGGCGACCAGAGACGGAAACGCTAGCTACGCTGTCCTTTAAGGTTGCAGCCCTGCAGAGCAGCCCATGAAGGAACACAACCCAGACATTCTGGGTGAACAAGCTGGTTCTCCATTAGGCTGGGGCCTTGCCCCCCACACGTGCAGAGGCAACAAAAAGACTCCTTTTAAAACGAGAAGGGGAAGCAACACGTAACCCAACCTGGTTCCCTCATCTCCGCACGATGCAGTCCAAGCAGTTCCTGTTGTTTTGTGAACGGCAGCAAGAGCGATACTGAGGCCACCGGGACCGTGTGGGGGAGGGACCGTGGGAGGCCTCCCATTTCCAAGCTCAAAACCCAGCACAGCTGCAGCAGACGGACTGTCAGGCCTCAGTGAGGACAGACTTACAGTCAGATGGGAGGAATCCAAGGAGCGGGAATTGCTCAGGGTCCCGGGTTGGATTCCAGGTCAAGGGCAGGTACCTCAGTGGCAGGTTCCTGGCCGCAGTAGGGGCACGTGTGGGAGGCAGCCAATCAATGTCTCTCTCAAACTTGGATATTTTTCTCTCTCTCCCTTACCCTCTCTCTAGAAATCAATGAAGATATCCTGGGTGAGGACCTTTAAAAAAATAAAGAAGGGTGCACAACCATTCCACAGGGGAAATGCCCTTTAACGACGTTTGCTTGAAAGCGTGCATGCAGCGAACAGGAGAGATTTAAACAGAACACCCTGTGGCCTGCGTCTGTTAAATAAAATGGGCAGAACTGAGAAACAAGCGAAACCAGGGGTTGGGACAAATAAAGGAGGATGCTGGAGCCCTGCATTTAAATGGTCGCAGTGAATTCTGGGTTATGTGCATTTTACTACAAAAAACGCACAAAAATACCACCCCTGGGATGGGATGCTCCTTCCGGAGAGGAACCACCTCCTGACGGAAGCTGCAGCGCCCTGGCCCGAGGCTCAGCCGGCTGGACTGTCAGCTCGGCACCCACAGGCCTCTGGCTCAGTCCCTGGTGTGGGTGGCACGCACAGCGGCAACCATGGGTGTTTCCTTATTCCCAAAACCAGTACGTAGCCTGGCTGGCGTGGCTCCGTGGATGAGCGTTGACCTATGAACCAGGAGGTCAGGGTTCGATTCCAGGTTAGGGCACAGGCCTAGGTTGCAGGCTCCATCCCCAATAGGGGGCCAACAGGAGGCAGCTGACTGATGATTCTCTCTCATCATTGATGTTTCTCTCTCGTCCGCTCTGAAATCAATAAATATATATATATATGTATATTCTTAAAAATATATTTTATTGACGTTTTACAGAGAGGAAGGGAGAGGGACAGAGTTAGAACCATCAATGAAAGAGAAACATCGACCAGCTGCCTCCTGCACACCTCCTACTGGGGATGTGCCCCCAACCAAGGTGCATGCCCTGGACCGGAATCGAACGCCAACACTCTATCCACTGAGCCAAACCGGTCAGGGCAAATATATATATATATATATATATATATATATATATATATATATATATATTTAAAATATATCTTTATTGATTTCAGAGAGGAAGGAAGGAAGGAGAGATTGAAGCAAATGATGGAATCATGGATCGACTGCCTCCTGCACGCCCCCTACTGGGGACCACGCCTGCAACCCGGACCTGTGCCCTGGATCAGAACGGAACCCAGGACCTTTCAGTCCCCAGGCCGACGCTCTACCCACTGAGCCACACGGGATAGAACAATAAAGATATATTTAAAAAATGACAATGAAGCCTTAACCGGCTTGGCTCAGTGCATAGAGCATCGGCCTGGGGACTGAAGGGTCCCAGGTTCGATTCCGGTCAAGGGCATGTGCGTTGCGGGCACATCCCCAGTGGAGGGTGTGCGGGAGGCAGCTGATGGAGGTTTCTCTCTCATCGATGTTTCTGACTCTATCCCTCTCCCTTCCTCTCCGTAAAAACAAAAAAAAACAAAATATATTAAAATAAATAACAATGAATGGGGGGAAAATAGATACAAAGGCAAAGAAGCATTGAACAGACTGTCAAACTACAGCGGGAAGGCAGGGGAGGTGGGGCGAGGGGGCTGTAAGAGACCAACCGAAGGACTTGTACGCATGCCTATAAGCGCAACCAATGGATACAAGACACTGGGGGGGGGCCAGGTGAAGGCATGTCCTGGGGGGTAGGGGAGGCCGGGGGAGGTCAATGGGGGGAAAAAGGAGACATATGTACTACTATTTGTAATACTTCAAATAAAAAAGTAAAATAAGAAATGTTAAAAAAATAACAATGAAATCGATAAGCATAACCTCCGGTGAGCATTAAAAAAAACACACACACGAAACTGTAGCAGCCTCTGAACAGGACACGGGGTGGGGGCGGGGTCCGGGCATCTCCCTCTCACCCGTCATTTCTTCAGCTCAGGACGGACAGCTCCACGTTCCAAGTGACCCCGGGGAAGGCCCCCCACCCCGAGCCGCTAACCTGCAGGGAAATGTCATTGATCTGCACGTCGTCGGTGCTCCACTTGCCGAAGAGCTTGATGTCGGGCGTCTCCGCCACCGCGGGGGCGGCCGTCTCCCACTCGTTCATCCTGGGGGCAGAACCGCGGAGCCCAGCTCACTGCCTGGGAACTCGGAAGCAACGAGGGGCCCGGGCGGCCTGGGAAGCTGCCTCCACCTCCTGAGCCCTGGAGGGAGGCCCACTCCAGGGTCAACCAGAAGGACCCCGGGGGTCCACACTGCGGCACGGGCCACAGCAGCGCCGCGATGCCCCAGGCCCCGGCATCGCATCCGCTGCAGTGCCAATCCCATCCCCGGGATGGACGAGCTCTGCGCCCCTCGGGGAGTCAACAGCACGGACTCTGCTTCCCCATCAGCAGAACCGACACGTTAACTGCCATCAAGGAGGGCTGCGCGCACGCTGCGCAGAGCCAGGCCAAGCTGATGGCCGCGTCCGGTATTAACGGGCACGGGGGCGCTGTTATTAAGGAGAAAACCGTGTGCAGAGCGGAGGGTGCATCGTGCACCTCAGAATAACGGGGACTCGCTACGTCAACGTGGGGTGGCAGAGGCCAGTCCACAATCCACTGCCCGGCTGCGAGCAAAGCTACGGCGGCCGGCCGGGCTCCCACTACTTCCCCGCGCTCCTCGGGGTCCCTCCGCACGTTTTCCGGAAAGAGAGGTGAGGGCTCCCAAGGGAACCCCCAGGCCTCGGGGCCAGCCCATGGCTCCCCTGCAAAGTCTGGAGAGCCCATCAGACCCCTGACCCCGCGGCGGCCTCACCTCAGCGTGCAGCGGGGGCGTCTGGGGCGTCTCGGTCGCTCTGCGCGGACCACGCGCTACGCTGACACAGACAGGAAGAGGCCGCGGGTCGCGGGCCTAAGCTTTTAAGAGGGACGAACACTTCCGGGTCACTGGGCTGTACTTATAAACCAATCCGGAGCAAGAATGTAAAGGCTTTCATGGCGAACGCGGGACACGTACATTCCGACGCATGCGCACATGCAGAAGCGTACCCACTAGAAAGCCTGGCGGAAGTCTGACATCCAGTAATGGCTCGGCCTGGAGGGATCCTGCGCAAGCGCAGAGGCCACCGTGAGGCCAGCGCCGCCATGTCTACTGAGGGCAGAGGCCCCGCTAGCGTTCCCGGCTGTGTTCGGCCGCTGATTTCACGTCCCACCTGCTGCAGGTTCCAAGCGGGGCCAGTCGGCTGGGCACCGTCTCATTTTTCGTGAGGTCCGCTTCGCCGGGACACACAGGCCACAGGCTCGGGCGGCGGCGTGGGGCCCCGTGATGACGACTGCCTTCCGCTGGTTCCGGCCGCCGGGCACGTGCGCGTGCACCACGCGTGGGGCCCACTTCCCCGCCACTCGCGAGCTCGGGGCTGCGTCCCAGAGAGGAGACGTTTTTCAGTTCAGCCTCACCCATCACCCAGTCCGGGGCTCCTCCATCCTCGTTATCACGTGCGGGCGGAGGCGGGGAGGAGCGCTGTACTGTGGGCCTAGGGCTGCGCCCAGGGTTGCCTAGGGAACAGCCCCCGCCCGCTGGGGTCCATCTGGAGCCTGAGCTGAGGCTGAGGTCACTGGACGGGCGCAGGGAGTCGGCTTGGTGGTGGGTACCCCGACCTCTTTGCAGCCCTACCCAGCGACCCCGGAGGCCATCGTGAAGAGCAGGTGCCAGCTCCTCACCCCCACCCCCACCTCTTAGGCGCCTCTTAAGCCGAGACCCTGGAGCTGAGCTGGGACGTGGAGGCTGCCCGGGTGGGAATCTCAGAGGCAGCGACCGCTGCTGCTGCACACCCACGCCGGTCGGCAGGATGGCCTGGGTGGGCATCTGCTGGAACCTGGGGCTCCCCACCTCCCGGTGCCCACCTTCCCAGACCCCCCAGGGCCCTCAGCCAGAAGGGCCAACATTTTGTCCCCAGCGACGCCCCCCCCGCCCCGCCCACGCCCACGGGCATACACGAAGCAGGTGCTCATGGGCTGTACTGCTTGTTTACTAACTGACTGATTATTAAGGTCTTGTGTCGTAAACCAGCGAGTGAGAGACAAGATGCCTTAATGAACCAATTAATTAGGAGTTTATTGCACGCAGCCCAGACCCCAGAGGGAGGTGTGTCTTCAAAATCTCTGAGTGACATCACACGGGAAGTTTCCCGGATTTATGCCTTCTGAGCCTCTTTGTTTGCAGAGTTTACAAAGAGCTCTGAGTGGGTTATTGTTACAGACAGTCTGTAACCTTCAATACATAATGAGTTAGTACTTGGCATAAGAATATGGAGATTATTATCAGTATTAGTCTATTTTAGTCTATTACATTGGATGGCCAGCTTGCAAGGTCAGACAGTTGTTTATCCTTTTCTGTTATTCAAACTAAAAACGAAGTCATAGAGCCCTAACGGTGTGGTTCAGTGGATAGAGCGTCAGCCTGCGGACTGAAGGGTCCCAGGTTCGGTTCCGGTCAGGGGCATGTACCTGGGTTGCGGGCACATCCCCAGTAGGGGGTGTGCAGGAGGCAGCTGATGGATGTTTCTCTCTCATCGATGTTTCTAACTCTCTCTCCCTCTCCCTTCCTCTCTGTAAAAAATCAATACAATATATTTTTTTTTAAAAAAGTGACAGAGTTTACAATGACAGTTTACAGGACAAGGGACTATCTAACAATAGCAGAGAATTCCAGACAGCAGTTTTTATACAAGATTGAGGTTACTCTGCTTCAGAGGCTCCCCCCTGCCCCCCCTTCCCCCAATTCAAGGAGCATCTCAGAGACTCTGGGTACCCTTGGGCTGAGTAAGGGGGTAGATCTCAGTCTCTGGCAGGAGGCACGGGAGTTGCACCCCAACACCCCTGCAGCCCGTGGCCCATGTTCCTGCCCTCCTAACCATGGGTATGACCACACTTGGGCTTCCCACGGGGTCTCTGGGAATGGAGAGGGGCTCTGGTGGGTTTCTGGTCCTGGAGGGACCCTCCCTGACCCTTGGGGGCCCTTCCTGGTCATGGGGTCGCCCCTGGCGAGGTGCTGACTGAGGGACCCTCACACTCAGCAGGACCCAGCCTCTTCCTCTTCAAAGGCAGCCAGGGGCTCCCCCTCGGAACCTCAGTTCCCCCCTGCAGCATGGAAATGAGAACAGAATCAGGTAAGGCCAGTTTGAGGCTTTGTGACCTGGCCACGGGTGGTCTCTTGGTAACTGACGTAATCTAGACGTCACAAGAGTGACCCTCCTTGCATTGGAAGGCTATGAAGTCAGGCGTCTCACGGACACGGATTCGTGGTGGCTACGACTTGGGGGTGCAAGGCACAGAGTAGGGCAGAAGCGGGGACCTGAATTTGAGGAGGGGGAATCCAAGACCTTACTTGGAGGAGAAACAGGGACCTGGGTTGGGGGGGCACCCAGAGGCAGAAGTTGGAGAATGACTGGAAATGAATATAGGGGGAGAACGAGGCACTAGGGACGGGAATTTAGAAAATTATAGATCACGAAGACGGGGGGACCTGGCCATCGGGGTGTTGGGGGGTCCGAAGGAATGGAATGGTCCCAGCATTAGAGGGCACTCAGGCAGCCCCCAGCTCTGAACAAGCCAGGTACCTGGCCTGAAGCCACGCCCTCCCCTGGGAACGACCAATCACCAGCACCCAAATGCCTAGAAGGTGGGACTACGTGGGTCGTCTCCAAGGCAACGGCGAATCGCAAGCCGCCGTCTCCACCCGGCCCGCCCCCAAGGCTGGGGAAAGCTTAGGCTCCACGGTCGCCATGGTAACCGCGACGCTCAGTGGCATCTGGACACGATCGCTCGTTCCTCTTCAGCCGGATTTTCAACCACA